>LPNX010479276.1:1087659-1255742 GCA_001517045.1 Pseudotsuga menziesii
CCAACTATCCCATTACTATTTGGTATGGGGAATCCATTCGGTTTGCAGTCCGGCTACCGTAGGTCAAGTAACCAAAATAAAGGGCTTCACCGGTTACGGCTCGATCCACTGTGTATCTTTTTAGTTTTTTAGTTTTAAGTATGATATGCAAGTGCCTATCTAAGAATTCAGATTGATAGAGAATACGAGGGGCAGTCACAATGTTATGTGTAGGTTCTTACCTCTCGTCTTAAACTCTCTCACATCTAAATCACACATAGTAAGAAAACTAAAAATAACTTAACTACACTGTCCCTAGGGAGTGAGATTATCATTTAATGAGTAATGTATTTCTACTCATCCATTAAGAAAAATCACAGGTAGCTGTTCTTTATTTCAAAACACATAAACATGAATAGATAGATGAACAACAAGATAGCTCATATTTTATGAAAAGCATTCATTACTTATAGTGGAAATTCCATAAAATAAACTAGAGAGCATTCATACAAGAACATAGGTTCAACAAGTTAGAACGATCTCACAGTTAATGGATAAATGCTGAAAACAAAATAGTTCCCCTTCAACAACATCCATTGCATTACATTTGAACATTCCACCAAAGCTTTCTCTAATAGGAAAAATTGTAATTATCTATTGCAAAAGGAAATAGTTCTTCTTACAACATGTTCTCACAAGTCTAACTAGGAAAAACTCCTCTTCCTATCTAATTCTCCTATACTTATACTACAAGAAAACTCTTGGGATGCCCCTCGGTGACCTTTGGGCTCCTCAACCATTTAATCTCACAATTTTGTCCTTTTGTGAGTGCTCATGATTTAGACAATGCGTTACATTTCATTAAAAGTTAATAGCACTTTTATAATGAGAGACCAGCTCGACCAGTGATCAAATTTTTCTTGAGCCTCTACTGCTATCAAATCCACTAGTCCTATTTTTTATCTTGTTTCTCTATGCTTCAACCTCTTCCTTCCTTACTGCCCCCCTTCCAATTTGGCTTCTAGATATATCTTTTTGCAGTAGTCACCCTGTCATGAACATAGCAGATTTTAGACCATCAAAGTAACACAAACTGCACTAATACATGCATTCTATAAAATGAACTATAAAACAATGTTAATACATGAAAATAAAATGACAAGGCAAAGAAAACCTCGCAAGCTGGGTCCGAAAAAATTCAAAGCCCGCCATCCTACTAAAACCACAATCCTAACCAAAAATAATATTCATCTCAGAAAAACCTTAACTGGACCAGCACCCATGGGAAAACTCTGCCATCCCACAAAATAGAGTAATAGCACAACCAAAATGGTGGGTAAAACCCTACTAACAGTCGGAACCAAAAACAGTAAGCATCGGGCAGGTAATCCACTTCGACGGGTGGAAGTAATACAACATCGGGTGACTAGTTCAATAAGAAGCCACAATTGTGGCCGACAGAGAGACTCTGGTCTTTACAATGTTGGAGAGGAAAAACACTAAGTGCTTCTATAGTCATGCATTGGATAGTGGAGTCACTAAGGTATCAGCAGATGAATCAACTCAGACGCCGAAGCGATAGTGTATTGCGCAACCGCAATGGCGAGAGCCATACAACCTAAGAGTTCTGCGACAACATAAAACATATCGGCGAGAACCATAACAAACCATCGGCGAGTGGAAAAGTTATATGGTGGATGTGTAGTTGGCTCAGGAGCTGCAATGGCAGAAAGCAATCAGGATACAGCTTTCAATCAAATTCATAAAACTTTCTGATAGCAAAAAGAACAACAATTAAACATGGTATCGACGAGGATTAGCCCTAATCCGTTGGGATGTTCATTACTGATTTTTCAAAATGGCGGCTGCAAAGATAACTACAATCCGAAACAAAACTCAAATGAATTTTGATAGTGTTAAACAAAACATTGCAAATTAAATAGTTGATCAATAAACCAAGGAATCGGCGGCAATCAAAACTATCTATCGGGTCATTCATTGTTTAGCTTCCGCAACGACGATTGCATAGAGAAATATGGTTGCAATTCATTGTTCAATAAACCTTCGATAGCGAAATTATTCACAAACCAAAACTTCAAGTTCAACTCAACACCATTAGCAGACAAAGATAGTTATTAAAGCTTCCAAAAGTGATCAACAATTTTCCTTAAATCAACCTGAAAATATCAAACTCGCAGCAGAAGAACAACAAAGTTTAGCAATCCCAACAAATATAAGCAAGATAAAATTAAAAGGAGGATCCAATTTTTTTTTTTTAATTTGGGAAAACGTTGCAGCTGCAACAGATTCCAATGATCCGCACGCATTTGGATGCCATGGATACAAGTGCAAACCTCCCTATGGTTGAGCTTCCAAGCGTACCAACAGTAAGAAACAAGTCATTGAGAACAAACCATGCTTGTACCCTTTGCGGACTGTATGGACACTATTCTCACCACTGTCAAGACTTTCCTGAGTTTCGAATAGCTTTAGCTGACCTTCGTCAACATTCCCTTGAATTTGAGATCACCCTGATCGAAGAAGTTCACCCCCCACCTCCTTCTTTAGACACCATGTCCATTTACATGATGTCAAGTTCTATCGACCCGCTCGTCTCCACCTCCAAAGATGGCCCATCAGACCTGTCTCTTTGTTGCTTCCATAGTGATGAGGAGATACTTGAAGCCTTAACTACCCTAGAATAACCATTGGATGACATGCACCACCACTCGTTCTTCCTCGCCAAAGAACTTGTGTCGCAATCCAACCAGTTTTCCATGGAAACCAAAGATTTTATTCATGGGAAATTCGACTGGTTCAAGAACCCCATCCCAACAACAGACGCCTTCAAATAAGGGAACATGAACAACATCTCACCAACCATCAAAATCAACATCTCAACCAATCTTTAGTTTGTTGAAGAAATCATGTTGGGGGCATCGTGGTCCCCAGAAGAAGTCGCTACCTACAAAGCTCTCTTCCAAGAATTCCATGACATCTTTTGCTGGTCTTACACCAAAATTCCTAGGTTGGATCCATCCATCGTGGAACCCCACATCAACACATGGCCCGATGTGGCCCCTGTACGTCAAAAGCAACGGCCCATCCATCCTTCCAAAGTCGCTGCGGTCAAAACTGAGATAGAGAAGCTGCGCACAGCCGGCTTCATTTAAACCATTACCTACACCACTTGGGTTTCTAATCCTATTCTCATGAATAAAAAATAGGGTACCATCCACATTTGCATAGACTTCCACGATCTCAATGGGGCATGTCCCAAAGACAACTTCCCAACACCCTTCATCATTCAGATTATCGATACATCTGCCAGACATGAGGCCTTTTCCTTCATGGATGGATTTTCTGGATATAACCAAATTCAGATCCGAAAAGAAGATCATTACAAGACTGCGTTCACAACCCCATGGGGCACATTCACATATTGAGTTATGCCCTTTGGCCTAAAAAATGCTGGAGCCACCTTCCAGTGTGCCATGACATATTGTTTCCATGACCTAATTCACATCATCTTGGTCTACCTAGACAACCTTACCACTCGATCACCAAAACAAGCACAACATATAGATGACTTGTGGTAATTCTTTTTACGTTGCTGTAAGTATAAAATTCTCCTGAATCCCCAAAAGTGCGTTTTCTGTGTCCCAACAGGCCGTCTAGTCGGATTCATCGTATCCCATAAAGGGATAATGGTAGATCCCCTCAAAGTTCAGGCTATCCTTGATCTTCCTTCCCCAAAAACACGGCACCAACTACAGAACCTCCAAGGCAAGGCCAACTTCCTTTGTCACTTTGTACCAAAGTATGTAACAAAAGATTACGGATTCATTCGCCTGATCTGCATGAAAATCCCCTTTGTTTGGGATCAACAAGCACAAGAATCATTTGATGCACTCAAGCAAGCCCTGGCTTCTGCACCATTACTCTGAGTACCAGACTTCACTCGAGACTTCATTCTCTATGTGTCGACCTTGGAAAACACCATTTCTGGAGTCTTCATCCAAGAAGATGATGCTCGCCATGAGCACATGATTTACTACATCAGTCAGAAGCTAATATGACCTCCACTATGATATTCACCCGAGGAGAAATTGGCCCTTGCCTTCATCTTCTCAGCACAAAAGTTGTGCCACTACATCATCGCAAACCATACTCATGTAGTGGTTGATTCAAACCCAATGCGGTACCTCCTAAGCTGCCACTTTCTACAAGGTCAAGCAGCTAAGTGGGTAGTTGTCCTCCAAGAATTCGACTTAGAGTTCATTTCCTCGAAAAGCACAAAGGCACTCGCACTAGCTACACTCATGACTGATTTTCCCCCATCAACTATGTCATCACCCCCCAAGGATGATCTCCCTGATGATTTCCTATTTGTCATATCCATGGAAGACCCATGGTATGGGGACATCCTTCTTTATTTATGAACACAGAAGTTTGTAGCACACTTAAACCGTGAGGATAGGAAACGCATCCGGCATCAAGCCATTCATCACTTGCTGATTGGAGATGTTCTATATCATCAAGGCATTGATACCATCCTATGTCATTTCCTCACCAGTGACGAGGCTGAGACCATCCTCAACAACTATCATAGTGGAGCCTATGGTGGCCACCTTTCAGGCCTGGCAACCACCCAAAAGATTCTATGTGCTAGCTATTTCTAGCCTTCTATCTTCGCTGATTGCATAGAGGCAGTCAAGCATTGTCACAGCTGTTAGCTATTTTCCCCAAAATCAAGAACCCCCCTGCACCGTTACACCCCATAGTCACAGTCGGTCCTTTCTACAAATGGGCAATCGATTTCATGACAATCAACCCTATCTCAACCAATGATCATAAATGCATCATTATAGCAATCGATTACTTCACTAAGTGGGCCGAGGCCATGCCCACATTTTATTGCAAAAGTGAAACAGTAGCATGCTTCTTCTTCAACCATGTTATTTCATGATTTTGTGTTCCTAAACAATTAGTATTAGACCATGGAGCACACTTTCAAGATGTCGTATGGGATAAATTGTCAACCATGTTGAAATTTGAACACGAATACTCATCTTCCTATTACCCCCAGGGCAACGGCCAAGTTGAAGCAGTCAACAAAATCATCAAGACAATGCTCCAAAGGATGGTGGGAAACCATAAAACCAACAGACATCACATGCTATTCTCTTCCCTATGGGCCTATCGCACATCCACAAAAACTGAAACCGGTTTCACTCCTTTTCGCCTAGTACATGGCGTTGAATCAGTACTCCCTATAGAGTGCCAAATCCCATCCCTCTGCCTCACAGTAGAACTCCTCCCTGATACTTCACCTTTAGAAGAACGACTCATCCAACTCAAGCAAACCATAGAACACCATCGAACTTCCCTCGAAGCCATTGAAGTAGCAAAAACATGGTCAAAGGCCCACTATGACTCCCATGTCCACCCTCGCATCTTTAGCGAAGGCAATATGGTTATAGTCTACGACCAACCCAACGATAAGTTGGGAAAATAAAAGTTCGAGTCAATGTGGTATGTCCCATACGTCATCCACTGTTGCCTTGGAAAAGGGGCATACACCCTTATTGACTCTGATGGACAACTCTTGGAGAACCCCTGTAACGGGCTCTACCTCAAGAGATTTTATGCTTAAACATCACCAATGAGTCTCTTGATTCTCTTTTCTTGTTCTTTGAACATTTTTTACACAAGTTAGAGGCAACACCATTAGCTACTAATCCAAAGTAATCCGAAACAAGTTTGAGACACCTCTCACACCTCGGGGCTCAAATTTCCATCTCCTTATGAGACCATTGTCTCATGTCTAACAAACAAATTTTGGGACCGCTTCCTAGAAGTTACCTCGATCTATGAGCCACAACATGGCGATGCGAGTGTCTATGGACCTGTACTTTCATCACACTTGCCTATCACTACTCATGCGGATTCTCGGGCCACCGCCCGTAAGGAACATCACTTTTATTTTAGCATATAGCTTACATCAAGTCCAAAAAAAGACCTGTTGAAGACTCTGAAGAATCGAAAGTACCCAGAATCCACAATACAACTATGAATGAAGCAACTCCAGAAGAAGATCGAGAAATGGAAGAAGATCGAGAAATGGAAGAACCTCAGGAACTAGTAGATCCACCTCAAGAGAAGAATCCTCACAAGAGGAAACCTACATGGGTACGAGAGGTTGTCCAAGGTGCAAAAAGATATGGGGCTCTAGAAGAAATGAACAGAGAAATAAAGAGAACTAGGTCCTACTTCGGATCTGTAGCCTTATTATGTGAAATCATCGATAAAGAACCTTCCAAATATGAAGAAGCAGTAGAGAAGAAATAATGGAAGGATGTTATGATCGAGGAGTACCAATCGATCATGAAGAATGATGTCTAGGATGTTGTCCCAAGACTAGAGGGGAAGTATGTTGTGACTTCCAAGTGGATCTACAAGATCAAGCATGCTGCAGATGGTAGCATAGAGAAATATAAAGCAATATTTGTGGCTCGTGGTTTCTCCCAGAAAGAAAGAATAGATTATGAAGAAACTTTTGCACCTATAGCCAGATACACTTCCATTAGATCAGTACTTGCTCTGGCTACAATCATGAAATGGAAGGTACATCAGATGGATGTCAAGACTTGCTTCTTAAATGGTGTAGTAGAAGAGGAGGTGTTTGTCGAGCAACCACTCGGTTTTGAGACACATGACATGGAGACTCATGTGTGCAAATTGAAGAAATCCTTGTACGGTTTGAAACAACCACCCTGGACATGGTATGGAAGAATTGATAGCTTCTTGACTAGCTTGGGATTTACCAAGAGTAAAGAAGATTCCAACCTTGACTACAAGGTTGAAGATGGAAACCCAATGATGATCCTATTGTATGTAGATGACTTGTTTTTAACAGGTGTAGATGGGTTGATTGCAGACACAAACAGGAAGCTGTATGTTAATTTTGAGATGAAGGACTTGGGTATGATGCACTACTTTCTATGCATGGAGGTGTGGTAGAATGCGGATGGAATCTTCTTGGGACAAGGGAAGTATGTAGTAGAGATCCTTAATAGGTTCGGGATGATGGACTGTAAGGCCATGACCACACCTATGGCATCAAACCTGAAGCTATTGAGTGATGCTTCATCTGATTCAGTTGATGCTACAATGTGTCGTCAGATGATTGAGTCCTTGACATACCTGACAAATAAAGACCAGATATTTTATTTGCTGTGAACACATTGAGCTAGTTCCTGACAGATCCAAGATATGTTCACTTGATTGTTGCAAAGCATATTCTGAGGTACCTGAAGGGTACAGTTGATTATGGGCTCAAGTGTCAGGCAGATCAAAATATTAACCTGGAAGGTTATGTGGATTCAGATTGGGCAGGCAATTCCATTTATAGGAAGATCACTTTAGGGTGCTTCTTCAGTATGGGATCAAGTGTGATCTCATGGTTTAGCAGGAAGCAATCCTGTGTGGCACTAAGTACAACCGAAGAAAAGTATGTTGCTTCTTGTTTGGATAGCTATGAGGTAGTGTGGCTTAGGAAGCTACTATCTGATTTGTTTGATCTCCAGTTGGATGCTACTTGCATATATTGTGACAACTAGAGTTGTGTGAAGTTGTCAGAGAACCTAGTGTTCCATGACAAGTCGAAGCATATCGACATGAAATATCACTATATCAGGGATATGGTGCAGATAAGAGTAGTGAAGCCCCAGTATGTTGCGATGGACAAGAAGATAGCTGACGTGTTGACCAAACCTTAGTTAGAGTGAAGTTTGAGTACTTCAGGGAGAAGCTTGGTGTTCTCTAGATCGAGGTTCTCTCCAAAGGGAAGTGATGAGTCCATGATCCTTTCTGACATGGTTGAAGTGTTCATCCCATGGTTAGATATAAGTGTAGAGCCATTCTGATGTGACTGCAAGATGTGTTCATCCCACATGATCATATATAAGTGCTGAGCCTTCCATACATGGTTGATGTGTTCATCCCATGGTAAGATATAAGTGCTAAGCCTTTCTTACATGGTTGATGTGTTCATCCCATGGTAAGATATAAGTGCTGAGCCTTTTTGACATGGTTGATGTGTTCATCCCATGGTCAGATGTGAGTGTTAAGCCCTTCTAACATGGTTGATGTGTTCATCCCATGGTCAAATGTGAGTACTGAGTTTTTCTTACATGGTTGATGTGTTCATCCCATGGTAAGATATAAGTGCTTAGCCTTTCTTACATGGTTGATGTGTTCATCCCATGGTAAGATATAAGTGTTGAGCCTTTCTTACATGGTTGAGGTGTTCATACCATGGTAAGATATAAGTGTTGAGCCTTTCTGACATGGTTGATGTGTTCATCCCATGGTTAGATGTGAGTGTTGGGCCTTTCTGACATGGTTGATGTGTTCATCCCATGGTCAAATGTGAGTGTTGGGCGGGCCTTTCTGACATGGTTGCTAGATGTGTTCCTCCCATGGTCAGATATAAGTGCAGAAGAAGATGAAGACATACATGGAGGCTAGGCCTACAACCATCATGAAAAAAGGGCTAGCTCTATAGAACTTCCTGTGATGATTAGAATTGAGAGATAGCACCATTTTTTCAAGATAGAGGAAGTAGTGATGATCCAGATGATCCAAACTTGATGATGGTGGACTTGATGATAATCCAGTGACGAAGACTTGTGCTGATGAAGTGAGTCGAGAGAATACCTTCCTAGTTAAGAGGGAGTGTTGATGTAACTGTAACTTCATAATGTATTCACTTGTATGTCTTATGTATTGTACCCCGATGTTCTGATCGAGAGAATTAATAATGTAATCAAGTCATGTCATACCCTAATGTTCCTATTGGGAGAATTAATAATGTAAACAAGTCATGTAAAGTCATAGAGGGTAACCTTCCTTATTGATCAAGGGTTAAAGTCCCCACAGTTGTGGGGCACTAGGGTTATTAGACTCTCCTAGAGAATTCAGCCTCGGTGAGTTAATGCCAAGTCAAAAATTAGTATAAATAGAGAGTGAGCCTCTCCATTTATCACACAGCCACTCACACTCAATTGTAGCACATAACTGAGAGAGAGAAGAAGTTGGGACAAGAGAGAGAGAGAGACAACTACTATTGGGAGATCATCTTTGGATATTTGGGTTTTACTTTTGGTGCTTATTCTATCTCTGAGGAAGTTGCGGGGTTTTCTTCTTTATGGTTTCCTCAAGGAAAATATTTGTGTCCATTGTCTATTATGATTGATTGTTGTGCTTGTTATTATCTCAAATAAGATCCTAAGATCATATAGCTTAAATGATAAAAAAATCTAACACTTCAGTGCCAGTTGGTACAGTTCCAGGTTCTAATCCTGGAAGTACATCCACTTCATATACAGGTATCCCTGCTAGAGTATGCACCTTTCCAAACATGGGTTTCCCATATGGTCGGGCTTATCAAGGTCAAAATTTACAAGGAGTTAATGTGAATCCTTTTGGTCAATATAATACTGGTCTAGGTTCCACTTCTAGAGGAAACTCCACACCTTGGAATGGTAATATTCCTAGTGGAGGAAATGGATCTTGGAACATGAATACCAATTGGAGCCATCATCCAAAAATGAGTGGAAATGTCCCAAGAGGGTATCCTCCTACCAACCCTAGCACAATTTCTAGTGGTAACCCTACACCTCCAAAGACCACTATGCTAGGGGGAATTCCACCTATGAATCTTGTCTTAAACTTGAGTAGTATGGGTATCAAAAGTAACCCATATTTTGGGAACCTACCCCCTCAGGTGGAAATTCACATTGGAATACTTCTCAATTAAAAGGACAGTATCCTTGGAATGGTCAAATCCTAGGAAACTATCAACCTTGTTGGAGCCCACATCCACAAGGAGGTAATTCTCCTTTCATTTCCATCCTGCAATGGAATGGGAAAAATCTTGGGAATAACCAATATTTTTGGGGTCCTTCTATTTAAGGAGGAAATCCAACATGGAGCATAAATCATACCATAGGTCAATGGAACTATCAATTTCCACCCACATATCAAACACCTATGATGACACCTATCATATCACCATTTCTAGCCACATTGAATCCATTGGGTTTATCGTTGTTGACCAATGATCCTGTTCTACATATGAATGGATAACAAACCATACTAACCAAAATTCCTTCATACATACCCAAGTTCTATGTATGACTAGGGTATGATCCGTCAAATCATGTGATGCCATTTCATTTATGGTGTTCATCTAATTCCCTAGTCGATGATAGTATCAAGTTGAGGTTGTTTCAACAGACCCTCATCCCCCAACCCAAAATATTCCATGACCAAATGCACCAAGACTCAATGCCCCATTATGTACAAACCAACCATGCACACTCTGTGAGGTCTACGGGCACTACACATTCAAGTGTCCCTTCATGGGTCACGCTAAGCAAGCCATTAGGAATGAGGAGGTTCAACATGCCACCAACACAACAGATCAAGCCCAACCCAAACCGACACCACAAGGACCTCCTCCTATGGTGCTTCAAAACCCATTACCAGTCTAAGGATTGGTGGAAACCACACCCCCTCCCCAACCCAATCCCAATGCTCCGGGGGCACCTCCCATGGAAAAAATAGGTGTCCACCACCTTCTAGCTATGACAACTAAAGAGGTCAATCTACAAACTAGAGGAAATCAGTACAGAACCAACACCAAAATCATTAATGCATCACCAAAATCTACATCTAAAATAGTCAATGCACCTCTTCAGTTACCCCCTTTCCCGCTCCCCCCATACCCTAGGTTTCTAATAATGCCACGGCTAGAGCTGTTGTCAGCTATAACATCGTGGATGATTTGGCCCAAACACCTACCACCATGTTCACTCTTGAGGTACTCAAAATGTGCCCAATGCAGTAGAAAGCTTTACTAGCCACCCTTAGGGCTGTAGACCCCTATGACTCCAAGTTAATCACATTCGACATGGATAATGGAGAACCATGAATGCCATCAACTATTTCCTTTAAAATCTTGGTGTCTATTCAGAATTTGGTTGTGCACCAGTGCATAGTGGATGAGGGGGCATCCACATGCATTATGTCTACCCTAGTCTAGAAGAAACTTGGATCCCCAATTCTGCAACCATCCTCCACAACTCTGGAGGCTTATGATGGCCAGCCCATTAAATACCAAGAAATCTTTCCCCACATCCCCATCACATTAGCTAGGAAGACAGTTCCGATTGACATAGAAATTGTCAACACTCAATTGGACTATAACCTTCTCCTCAGAAGAAGTTATATGTATGCCATGAGAGTTGTCGCATCAACTGTATTCTGTCTCATGATGTTCCCCCATGAAGGGAAAATTGTGACAGTTGACGAACTTACTTACCATGATATTCAAGGGCTAATGACACCCACCAACATTATCCCTATGATCAACACCATTGATCAGCAAGGGATGACCACACATGCAAATGTTATCCTTGTGGTCAACACCATGGTTGAAAACATACCAGCCTCCCCATTGTTGAATGTGGGCCCTGGGTTGTTTTCCAATAAAACCATGATGGCTCTTTTTCCCTTAGTGTCACCACCACCGACACCAAATGAGACTATGGAATTGTGCATGCTATCATCCAACACCGCTGCACCCAAAAAACAACCGCAGCCGTAGTCACAACCACAACCACAACACTGTCCACAGCCACAACATCAATAGCAGCCGCAACATCATCCGCAACCGCAGCATTATGCGTAGCCGAAACCACAACCTCATCTCCACATACAACCATTAGGGAGTTATCTGGGCTCCTCTCCAGTCCATACAATTCCCTCCTTCTTTCTTCTGCCTAGTGTCATGAGGAAGCCAATAATGGCCACCTTAAACCTACCTAAGTTTACATTGGGAATTCTCATGTGGTATCTTGATCCACCAACTCAACCACCAATGGCCCAGGTAGTATTAACCCTCGTGCAACCCATTATGGTCAAGTCTCATCCTCCACCCGACCCACAAAAACCAACCACCACACCTGCACCGCAACACCCAAAAAGGGCCAGGGGAAAGAATGCGAAGGCTACTACAGAGCCTCGACAAATCCCATTTTGTGCCATCTGGGAGAAATAAGGCCACCCAACTTAGAACTTCCCTGAGATTCCAATGATCAGTGAGCATTTGGATGCCATGGATATAAGCAGAAACCTCCCTATCGTTGAGCTTCCAACCATGCCAACAGTAAGAAACAAGTCATTGAGAACAACCAATGCTTGCACCCTTTGCAGACTATATGGACACTATTCTCACCACTGTCAAGACTTTCCCAAGATTTGAATGGCTTTAACACACCTCTGTCAACATTCCCTTGAATCTGATATCACCCTAATAGAAGAAGTTCACCCCCCACCTCCTTCTTCAGACACCATGTCCATTTACATGATGTCCAGTTCTACCGACCCACTCACCTCCACCTCCAACGACGGTCCATTAGACCTGTCTCTTCGTTGCTTCTGCAGTGATGAGGAGATACTTGAAGCCTTAACCACCCTGGAATACCCATTGGATGACATGCAACATTGCTCGTTCTTCCTCCCCGAAGAACTTGTGTCATAGTCCAACCAGTTTTTCGTGGAAACCAAAGATTTCATTCATGGGAAAGTCAACTGGTTCAAGAACCCCATCTCGACTACAGATTCCTTCAAAGAAGGGAACATGACCAACATCTCAACAACCATCAAAATCAACATCTCAACAAATCTCGAGGTTGTTGAAGAAATCATGCTCGGGGCATACAAAGATCTCTTCCAAGAATTCCATGACATCATTGCCTGGTCTTACACTAAAATACTAGGGTTGGATCCATCCATCGTAGAACACCACATCGACACATGGCCCGATGTGGCCCCCGTACGTCAAAAGAAATGGCCCATCCATCCTTCCAAAGTGGCCACGGTCAAAACTGACATAGAGAAGCTGCACATAGTCGGCTTCATTTACCCCATTGCCTACACCACTTGGGTTTCTAATCTTGTTCCTGTGAATAAAAAACAAGGTACCATTTGCATTTGCATAGATTTCCATGATCTCAATGGGGCATGTACCAAAGACAACTTCCCAACACCCTTCATTGATCAAATTATCGATGCATGTGCTAGACATGAGGCCTTTTCCTTCATGGATGCATTTTCTGGATATAACCAAATTTAGATCTAGAAAGAAGATCATTACAAGACCGTGTTCACAATCCCATGGGGCACATTCGCATATCGAGTTATTCCCTTTGGCCTGAAAAACAATGGACCCACCTTCCAGTGCACCATGACATATTGTTTCCACAACCTAATTCATATAATCTTGGTCTACTTGGAAGACCTTACCGCTTGATCACCAAAACAAGCAAAACATATAGACGACTTGTGACAAGTATTTTTATGTTGCTGCAAGCACAAAATTCTCTTGAATCCCCTCAAGTGTGTTTTCTGTGTCCCAACAGGCCATCTACTCAGATTCATCATATCGCAAAAAGGGATAACAGTAGATCCCCTCAAAGTTCAGGTTATCCTTGATCTTCCTTCCCCAAAAACTCGGCACCAACTATAGAGCCTCCAAGGAAAGTCCAACTTCCTTCACCGCTTTGTACCATAGTATGTAACAAAAGCTTACAGATTCATTTGCTTGCTTCGCACAAAAATTCCTTTTGTTTGGGATCAGCAAGCACAAGAATTGTTTGATGCACTCAAGCAAGCCTTGGATTTTGCACCATTACTCTCAGCACCAGACTTCACTTGAGACTTCATTCTCTATGTGTTGGCCTCAGACAACACCATTACCAGAGTCTTGGTCCAAGAAGACGATGCTCGCCATGAGCACGTGATTTACTACATCAGTCAGAAGCTAATAGGATCCCTACTATGATATTCACCCGAGGAGAAATTGGCCCTCGCCGTCGTCTTCTCAGCACGGAAGTTGCGCCACTACATCATCGCAAACCATACTCATGTAGTGGCTGATTCAAAGCCAATGCGGTACCTCTTAAGTCGCCGCCTTCTACAAGGTCGAGCAACAAAGTGGGTAGTCGTCCTCCAAGAATTCAACTTAGAGTTCATTTCCCCAAAAAGCATGAAGGCACTCACACTTGGTGCACTCATTACCGATCTGCCCCCATTAACTATGTCATCACCCCCCAAGGATGATCTCCCTGATGATTTCCTATTCTTCATATCCACGGAAGACCCATGGTATGGGGACATCCTTCTTTATTTACAAACACATAAGTTTGTAGCGCACTTAAACCATGAGGATAGGTGATGCATCTGGCATCAAGCCATTTGTCACTTTCTGATTGGAGATGTTCTATATCATCGAGGCATTGATACCATCCTATGTCGTTTCCTCACCCATGACGAGGTCGAGACCATCCTCAATGACTGTCATAGTGGAGCCTATGGTGGCCTCCTTTCAGGCCTGGAAACCACCCAGAAGATTCTACATGTCAGCTATTTTTGGCCTTCTATCTTTGCTGATTGCATAGAGGCAGTCAAGCATTGTCGCAACTGTCAGCTATTTTCCCCAAAAGCAAGAACCCCCCCTACACTGTATCACCCCATAGTCATAGTCGGGCCTTTCTACAAATGGGAAATCAACTTCATGACAATCAACCCTGTCCTGGCCAACAATCATAAATACAAAATTATGGTAGTCGATTAATTCACTAAGTGGGCCGAGGCCATGCCCAAATTTGATTGCAAAATTGAAACAGCAACGGGCTTCTTCTTCAACCATGTTATTTCACAATTTGGTGTTCCTAAACAATTAGTCTCAAACCATGGAGCACACTTTCAAGACGTCGTATGGGCTGAATTGTCAACCATGTTGAATTTTGAACACCAATACTCATCTTCCTACTATCCCCAGGGCAATGACCAAGTTGAAGTAGTCAACAAAATAATCAAAACAATGCTCCAAAGGATGGTGGGAAACCATAAAACCAACTGACATCACATGCTATTCTATGCCCTATGGGCTTATCGCACATCCACAAAAACCGCAACCAGTTTCACTCCTTTTCGCCTAGTACATGGCATTGAATCACTACTCCCTATAGAGTGCCAAATCCCATCCCTTCACCTCATAGTAGAACTCCTCCCTGATACTTCACCTTTAGAAGAATGACTCCTCCAAATCAAGCAAACCATAAAAGACTGTCGAACTGCCCTCCAAGCCATTGAAGTAGTGAAAACACGATCAAAGGCCCACTATGACTCCCATGTCGACACTTGCACCTTTAGTGAAGGTGATATGGTTCTACTCTATTACCAACCCAATGATAATTTGGGAAAAGGAAAGTTCGAGTCAATGTGGTATAGCCCATACATCATCCATCGTTGCCTCATAAAAGGTGTATACACCCTTATTGACTTTGATGGACAACTCTTGGAGAACCCCCGTAACGGGATCTACCTCAAGATATTTTATGCTTAAACATCACCAATGAGTCTCTTGATTTTCTTTTCTTGTTCTTTAAACATTTTTTCATAAGTCAGGGGAAACACTATTAGCTGCTAATCCAAAGTCATCTGGAACCATTTTGAGACACCTCTCACCTTCGGGCTCAAATTTCCATCTCCTTATGAGACCATCGTCTCATGAATAACAAACAAATTTTAGGACCAATTCCTAGAAGTTACCTCGATTTATGAGCCACAACATGGTGATGCAAGTGTCTACGGACTTGTACTTGCATCACACTTGCCTACCGCTACTTATGCGGATTCTCGGGCCACCGCCCGTGAGGAACATCATTTTTATTTTAGCATATAGCCATATACTCTGTCCACCGTACCTTATGCAGATATCCAGACCATCATTCGGAAGATGGATCATTTCCTTTGCATATATTTGGCATATAACTGCCTCCGGACTGGCACTCACATCACATGTAGTTAAGTCCATCCACCACATTGTTACAGAGAGAAATTCCTATGGCTTGGGGTACCACAACAGACAGCTTGACTCCAGAAATCAATCCTTTCCAATATGCAATAGAAATTAAATGTCTAACACTAAAGGATCAAACCTCGTACCTTATTCCAGACGGTTGAAGTAGATCCCCGTTGAGCTTTCCAATCTTCAGCTTGAATTGATAGATTACTTCCTCAACAACAAGTAAACAATACAAGCATTCTATATATCATGGTGTTAGATCTATTCTAGCATATATAATCAATAATATATAAGCATTTGACATAATCCCATGGATAAAATATTCATTCAAACACACATTATTGGACAGGAAAAGATATTTCTATTAATATAAATCATAGATTACAAGATACAACCTCTGACAACACGTCTGCGAACCGAAGAAACTGAATCCCCCACTTGGGACTCCACCACCTCAATCCTCCATCTCTCGATAGCAAGCTCACAAGCAAAAGGCAAGCTTGGGAAGACCACACTAGTGCTCCAAGGGACAAAGGGATGCAGAATCAAGCATAAGTTCCTGCAACAATGGAGTATAGTTTCTTTGCTCTCAATTCTCTCATATGCTTTCAATGTACCATAGGGGTTCCTTATATAGCTTTCAAAGGGGTAATGAAAGGTCGAATCTGAGTGATCTCAAGGAATAGGGAAGGTCAGGAGTCAAATGAGTCAGATCCATGTCAAGGAAAACTCCAAAAATATTTGGATTATGCACACATCCCGATGTACGCAGTTTTAGTGGTCAAACCCGCATATATACGCGCTTATAGGTTTAAAAGTCACGTGTATCATTTTTCACATGTTTTTAGGGATGATCAAGGAAACATCAAAGGACAAAAAATGGTCCATGGGGTCTAAGGAGTCTGCAACGGGACAGGGGAAGGCCATACAAAGTGTGATTCACTTGGAGTGGTGAAATCAGCTATAACAGATGCCCCCTAATGTGTGAGGTCAAAGGGGTCATACGATGGCTGAAATACATTATAAGTACATCCCAGAAGTGGAGTGATGAAGGATCCCAAATGGAAGACCAGCCACCCAATCAACATAGTACAATAATACAAATCTGAATATAACTGCAAATACATATAGCAGTCCCGAATACATAAGAATACAATGGCCATGAATAGGCATGATATCACATATGTAGTCATTGCCATGTACAATATACACAGATCAGAATCTCCATGATGAAGATATACAGAGGACCATGATCTCCATAATGGCTGAAGATATAACATATCAAGATCTCCATAGTGGCTGGAAATATCTGACATATACTGGAATCAAGTCACGAGAGCTGAAATCTCATGAACACTGGCACGATCAAGGAGGTAGCATATAATAAATTCCACCAATCTGGAAAGTCTTCTACACAAACCGCTACGAGTACATGTCCTACTATGCGAATAGAGGTGTCGAGGTCGAACATAGTAGTCCATCGTCTGATTACCGGTCATTAATGTATATCATTAATAGATGTGAGATCACCCACCGATAATGAAAATGGAAATCAAGGTACTAGAGTGCAAACTAACAAGTGTGAATAAACGTGTTGAGGTCAAACACTTGAGAGGATCCATCGATCAGGGGACATTGATGTATTCCCAAAAACTATCGATGGCAAGAGAACCTACCACTAATTACTATAAGTCTCAAGGAACTCAAAATGAATCTAGATTCCAATCCTAGAATAAATGATCTGAAGTCGATGGGATGAAATCCACTGGAAGGAGGGCATTAAGGCATCCCCCATCATCCAACACGAGGTACTCAGCAAAGCTGTATAATGTGGAAGGAATCGATCATAATGTGCATGAACCAGGAACTATACTGGGAATGGTTGACATGCAAAGTCAATATAACTGAGGAATGGCCGACTCAGGATTCAACTTCCTTCGAGCAAGAGCATAATGGCATATGGTGACTGAATGAAGATAGCATAGACTTGATATACAAACTGGTACATCTCTGCGACACAGGAGGCATCAACAGAGGCTCCATAGGGACTGGAAGCTTAACCAGTTGGTGGAGATAAACTCAGATAAACGAGTACAGCTCCTAAATTCAAACTATAACCCAACCAATGGATGTGATATACAGTGCTCTGTTCGAAGGCGACATGACTTGACATCTGCCACAAATAACATCTTTCCTTGTTCGGCTTTTTGTTTTTTTGATTTTTTTTTTTAGACTTTTTCAGTTATTTAAAAAGCTTGAAAAAAGAATAAAATAGCTTTATAGTTACATAATAGGAGGAGACGAGTGTCATAAGGGAAAAAAAACTAGTTCCAAGCAGTGGAACATACCTATGCTCAATGCAAGGATACATGTGTAGGATATCGACACTCGGGGGAAAAATCCCTCCTGGTAAAAAAGGGAATCAAGCTGCGAAGGATAGAAAAAATGGCTCTGTATGGCTAGACATGAGACAAGCTTGTGCTATATGGCTGGAACGCAATGTTAGGGAAGCCGACATAAAGATCAATAAGGCAGGAAAAGCTCATGATAATGCATTCACAACTTGACATGAGGGAGTCCTGAGGGAAATTGGCCAGCAAAAGATCAAGAGCAGTATGAGGCTCTTGCGAAATGTCATGGCAGTACTATACAATAGACTCCCACACCCTAAAGGAGAAAACATCGGCATGGGCACCAAATGCAAATAAGGTACTAACTAGGGTACCCATGTAAGGTGAAGCTCTACCACTCATATCATGCCACTTCTAAAGCAGCAAGAAGGTTCCATGACATAATAGAGTGGGTTCGTACCTAAGGTCATGATGAGATGGTCATAAGGTTATGAAAAATAAAAATGGTGATGAAACCTAACCTATATGTCAGTTTAGACATGATACTTGAGATCGGCATGAATGGGTCAATCCAATGGCTGAAACGACACTGAAAAAGGTCCTCTACATCACGAATTATGTCAAAAACGGTCCAAAATGGTTAGAAAATGTTGAAACTATAGGAAAGGGGGTAAAAATTTTCAAATATTTGAAAATTTTCTATAAATAGTAAATAATTCAAAACATTATAAATCATTTGAAACTTTTACCCATTTGAGCTCTAATTTTCAACAGCGAATTCCGGGAGATCCAGCCTGCGGAATCCACTACCGTTTCTTCTAGGTATTTACTCGTACTCTCCTCTTGCATTTTGATACAATTTTTATGAATTTTCATGGTCAAATAAGGTTTTTAGGCTAACCCAAAATGAGAGCTGCAGCCCACGCGGAAATCGAGGTTTTTTCCGTGTATAGGGCTGGACATACGTGGAAAATGCCCTCGAACTTGCATACATACGCGGCTATTTTGAAAACAGTCACGTATGAGGCCGCGCATATGGTTTTTTCAATAAACTAATGGGAAAATTTGCAATTTATTGTGTAGGATGGTCCTAGAGTGGAGAGAGCATGAGCATGGTGAAGTAGAAGAAGCAGTACGGGCCGATTTAATGGCTCAACAAGCTCTACGTGCATGCGGACTCTACAAGTTTTGGTGTCTTGGTGGTTTGAGGGCCAAACCAAGACTATTATAGATGCTAGTGGATTACTGGGATCCAGACTCAGAGTCCTTCCATATAGATGGGATGTCCCTCACCATAGAGGTGGAGAACATATACTTCATTACTGGGCTTTCTAGATGAGGGGAAGTAGTGAACCTTCGTTCTTGTGGTGGGCCAGGAGGTAGCCTGAATATCGATGAGTACATTGCAGTGTACTGTTATCTAGACACAGAGAAGGTGGGGAGTCAGGTCCCTACCAACGCTATACAGGTGCTGAGCCTAAAGGCCATATTACTGACACTGGGCAGGATAGCAGGCTTGGCATCACTCCACCAGGCCTCTGAAGTTCTATGCAGCGGAGTGCATGAGACCCACTATCTATGACTGGAGCACTACACTACTGAGCAACATGAAACATCAGCTCAGTGAGTGTAAGGTAGGTAGGGTGTGGAACTTCGGGTTCAGCAGTATTTTGAGCACGTTTTTCTTCGAGTGCATTCCAGGATTGAGCCCCAGAGTAGACGTTCCTCTTCATGGGGTTCGAGATTTGTCCCAACGGCGTTGGGCAGATGCTATGCATAGATTAGGGGGTGGTAGGGTGGCCAACCCATATCCAGCTGAATTCTTTCCATGGTGGTGACGACAGATAGTTTCCATCGATGACTACCCCTATGCAGGGATAGATTTCTGGGGGGACCCGAACATGCCGTTACCACCAGGAGAAGCATATGGCGATATAGGCAACGAATCTCGACACTCTCTTTTTAAATGTTGAGTTATTTAATTTTTTTTGTATTTTCTTGATTATTTGGAATCAAAAAGACATATTTTTGGGCGATAACACATAGTGACGTCTACCATTTGTGTGCAGATGTGGGACCACGGTGGCCAGAAGGCTTCCCTCATCATATATAGAGGGGAATAGGAGATGACACCACAGGTGTGGATGTGGAACAGATGCTCCAAAGCATTCATACCAATTTTGTGAGATTGAGTCATAGAGTTCCCATGGAACAAGTTGAGGACTTGCCTGAGGCGATGCAGCGGCAGGTGGTGGGTGTAACACACGCATGGGTGCGTTTATTTCCATGATCACAACCATCCTCCTCCTCCATAGGATTAGACACTTGGGAGTGTATTCATTTTGTACTACCGTGTATTATATGATGGTGGCTTGAAAGCCCCAATTTTGTATCATAACACTATGTATTATCACATTTTTGATGTATATAAAAAGTTTTATGGTGATCAATTTATTTATTTAAATGTGTAAAAATTGTGTTTGTGATTAATTTATTGTGAATGAAACAAATTCCAATCTAACACATAATTAGCATATGAGTCAGCAACTTGATTATTATTTCTTGGAATGTGTATATATGTTATATTGTCAAATTGTCGTTCTAATAATCTCACACGCAAGAATCTTCTCAATAACGTCAGATATCTAACATGGTACAAACCATTGAACTGTGACACTACTAACTCCGAATCAAGATGTACCTCAAGATACAGAATGCCATGTAAGATGGCATCCCGTAGAAGCTCAATAATGGCGCTGTATTCAGCAACATTGTTGGAAGATGGCCGTAGACATATGCCTCCTGACGACAGTACCTGACCCATAGGAGTATAAATCACCCAAGCAGCAGAGGCTGAGTGTTGAGTGTGAAGGCTTGCACCATCTGCGAATCCTATGTAGGTGGAAGATTCCATTGACATCTACCAAAAGAAACAGAAACTAATCACACACTTGATCACGATAAGAAAAAGACCTAACTATGAAAAGCTGTACAATAATATACAGTAAGCAGCCTTGGCTGAATATTATGCATCGTATTTCTTGAGATAGAGCCCATTTCTAGTCTCCGCCAAGTCCATTCCTTCGTAATCCACTAACTCATATGCACCCTTCTCTAACACATGCTTGACCATGTAAGAACCACACCACATAAGATTAAATTTCCCTGCCCCCAAGGGTTCTTTTGTTTGGTCCCACAAAAGGACCAAGTCTCCTTCACTAAACCTCCTTGGGTGGACAAACTTATCA
Source organism: Pseudotsuga menziesii (assembly GCA_001517045.1). Taxonomy (NCBI): domain Eukaryota; kingdom Viridiplantae; phylum Streptophyta; class Pinopsida; order Pinales; family Pinaceae; genus Pseudotsuga; species Pseudotsuga menziesii. Next base: position 1,109,178 of record LPNX010479276.1, read on the forward strand.
TACTGGACCTTTACACGACGTTTATTGACCTCTAGAGCCACCAGGGAATCCCGACGCTGCTCATCAAGTTGTTCAAGGTGAACCAAATGCTCCTCCAATGGGGAAGTGTCTGGTAAGAGTTCTACATCTAGCTTCAATGAAGGAATTTCGCATTCAACCGGCAATATCGACTCCACTCCATGCACAAGTTGATATGGAGAGAAACCAGTGGCAGTCTTAACAGCGGTTTGATATGCCCACAAAGCAGGATATAACATGATGTGCCAATTTTTCTTGCTTTGTGTGATGGTTCATTGGAGAATGGATTTGAGTGATTTATTCACTACTTCTACCTGTCCATTCACTTGGGGGTAGTAAGAAGAGGAATGCTCTTTCTTAGACCCTAACTTAGATTCCAACTCTTCCATCATAAGGTTCTGAAAGTGCTATCCATGGTTAGTGACAAGCTCTTTCAGAATCCTGAACTGAGTAATAATTTGGTTGAACACAAAGTGAGCGTCTGTCTCACCATTGGATTTTACTGTAGGCATAGCCTCAGCCCATTTCGTGAAATAATCAACAGCCACTATAATATGATGGTGCCCCCCAGCCGAAGCTAGTTTGCAATCCATAAAATCGAGCCCCGATTTAGTGAAGGGACCAACGGTGATAATGGGATGTAATAGGGTAGGTTTCAAGCATATATTACGTGCGAACACTTGGAAAGGGTGGCACCTCTTGACCACATCAACACAATATTTAAATATCGACAGCCAAAAACAACCCGCTCTTAAAATCTTTTGAGTTGTAGAAAGCCCAGATAAAGGGCCACCACACGCCCCTCCGTGGTAATCATTCAACACTACTTCAGCCTCTTCATGAGTTAAACAATGTCGTAAAATGGAATCTACCCCATGGCGGTACAAATTATTGTCCACTATGAGGTAGTTCTTAAAGACGTGACGTAATCGTCGTCGTTCATCTCGCAATAGGTGAGTAGGGGTCTTCAGTGTTTGTAAATATATTATGATATCCCCATACCATGGGTCTAACATTGAGATTAAGAAGATGTTTTCATTGACAAACGTATCTTCACAAACAAACTCCTCGGCCTCGCTCGGGAAATCCGATATAAGCTCTGCAAAAATTAAAGACTTCTTCAATTTTGTCGAAACAAACTCGAGATCGAATTCTTGCAGAATGACAATCCATTTATTATACTTTCCCCCAATCATCCTTCGGGTGAGGATGAATTGAAACAGATTGACATGGGTTGCAACCAAGGTCTGGTGAAGGAGAATATAATGTCTCAACCGCTGAACCACATGTACGGTAGCTAAAGTAAGCTTCTCGACATGAGAAGAATGAATCTCTACGTCAATAAGGTTTTGACTCAAGTAATATATGACATGCTCTTGGAGCTCCTCATCCTCTTGAACCAAAACCATACCAATCATCTCTAAGGACGCGGCCACATATAATAAAAAATCACAGCTATAATCTAGGGGACTAATCACCAGGGCCGATGCTAGGGCTCGCTTGAGTGCATCGAAGGACTCCTGGGCTCGCTCATCCCAATAAAAGGGGGTGTCCTTCTTCAAGAGATGCATGAAGCCTCTAGTCAAATTGGAAAAGTTGACAACAAATCTTTGTAAGAAGTTTTCCATGCCTTGCAAACACTGAAGATGACGAATATTCTTCGGGGGAGACAACTGAAGTATTGCCTCAACCTTCAAAGGGTCGACTCTTATACCCTCTTTAGAAACGATGAATCCTAACAAATGTCCTGTTTTCACACAAAACATGCACTTATGATGATTTAATCTAACCGAATAGTGCCGGCATCTTTCGAATACCAATCTCAAGTGATAGGGATGATGCATTCTCATGTGAGAATGAGCAGCAAGGTCACCCAAAAATACCTTGATAATTGACTTGAGATCGTGGAAAAGCAAGGTCATTGCCTGCTGAAATGTAGCTCTAGTGTTTTTAAGGCTGAAAGGCATTTTCTAATATGAAAACGTTCCCCAAGGACAAATAAATGCAGTATTATGTTGGTCATTAGGTTTAATCTGTATTTGATTATATATGAAAAAGCCGTCCATGAAGGAGAACACCTCGCTACCCGCACACTCATCCAAAATTTAATCTATAAATGGTGTGGGGAAGTTGTCCTTAGGACAAGCACGATTTAAATCGCAGAAATCAGCACATATGCGGATCACTCCCTACTTCTTATCAACCAGAACGGGGTTTGAAACCCACTCCGTCAAGGGAACGGGATAGATGAAACCGGCTTTCAACAACTTCTCTATCTCTGCCTTAATTGTGGGTGCTTTCCTAGGATTCACCACACGTAAACATTGTCGAACAAGCTTAGCATTGGGGTAAGTCTTAATCTCATGCTCGACAATACAAGGGTCAATACCTGGCATCTCGTCGTAAGACCAAGCAAAAATATCATGGAATTCCTTAAATAGCTCGATGTATTCAAGAATCTCAGCATGGGAACATTCCGCCCCAATATAGACATTCTCTATGGTGCCAGGATTGCTAGAGATGTTGATAGAAATCCTTGAAGATATGTTTTCCATGTTTCCATCAGCCATAGAACCAGGAGAGCTTAATGGAACCATAGGACTACCAACTCTCTGACTAAGAACCGCCCTAAAATCCTCACGCTCCAAGCGGTCAAGATCTGGAAGAAAGTACGATCTATGATGAAGTTCCTCCCATGGTGGCTCAACTCCCGACATAGCCTCAATAATAGCTTCATCTGAAGGGAAAACTATATCAAGGTAGTCGTGCACATGAGAAGACTGTACTGCCCATGCTGGAAGCACATAAGGGTCCTCCTCCTCCGTCCGTGAAGAGGAAGGACTAGGCTCTGCAACAGACTTAATATTAGCTTGATAAGCTATCATAGCTGCAAGCAACGGCATGTTCGTCTCGACGGGCTCACTCAAAGTACTCGGTGTAAGAAGAATCCAAGGATCTTCCATATGACTCGTGTGAAAAGACACAGATGTCATAGATGTCGAAGGCTCATCGGAACTAGATCCTATCATGAGGATCGGTGCAGGACAACTAAAGCTTCCCATGAGGGATGGATACATGCCTACACCCACACTCCCAATTGCCGGCTGAGAGTGCTCAACGATTGGGATCGCAGCTCTCGAAGATGTGGTAATAGATAGATTCTTTAATGTCATTTGATCAATCATTACGATCTTTTCGTTATGTGGAAAGCATACAACATGGAACAAGGAAGAAGCAACGGCTTGCATACTGTACATCCAATTCCTACCCAGCAAGAGATTGTAGTCAATGGGCACATCAACCACCTCGACCTCTATCGCCATGGTCTTCCCTCCCAAACGGACTTTAAGGGAAGGAAGGATGCCGTGCGGTCTAAAAGATCTCCCATCAAAAGCAGTTAAAATAGTCGCTGATTTAGATAGCTCAGGAGAACCTAGACCCTTCTAACAGGATAAAGACATCACAGAAGCAGCAGCACCCTCATCAATCACAGTGCGCTTGATGGTCATATTAAGACATTCTACGTGAACCAAAAGAGACACATAGTAGGGAAAGTGAGGCTGAAGTCCTGTGGTTTAAAATTTGATCACAGAGGAAGAATCATCATCATTCACACCAAGGGCAGAAAGCAACGCCTTCCTTTGTGAAGGACAACTCTAAAGCACTTCCAATGCAGACATCACACAAGGAGTGTGGCCCAAATCCTCAACAACTAAATAGTTCTGGGCGGCTTGGGCATTTGGATTATTCCCTAAATTCTTAAGGACTCCCTTAGGAATGCAAGGTGCAGTCTCAGGTTTATCCATAGGTTTCTCAATGCGCAAAGGGGACCCTGGTGGATCAGGCTCTTTGACTGGGCTGGGTTGTGATGAACCATAATATTTTGCATGGGTCACAACGTTCACAGCACAGGCCATGTCAATGCACCCACGACCACTACCCTCCGATGGATCATGATCATCACCAGAATGGTCATGGGACTTCGAGTTCATATTTTGATTATGCGGTAAAGGGTTAGTTAGCACAGCTAGGCCTTGTGCCAAGAATCTCGAAGCTTCCTCAATACGAGAGCACAAGTAAGTGAGGTTATCGTCCTTACACAACTTGTAAGGGAACTTAACCTTACATTTAGCTTGCTTGTCCCCCCCAGCATTTTGGCCGTTCTTTTCATTATTGTTAGCATTCTCATTCTTATTCCCACCCTTTTGATTATTTTTACCCTTTTTTCTATTCCGTCCGGGCTGCTGGTTACCCTTCTGGTCCGACGATTGCACCGAAAGTACACTCATTGTTTGGGCGGGTTGAGACAAAGCCATATCTTGTCCCAAAGCAAATTGGTTGATTGACAATTGACTAACTTGTTTTGCAACTGAATCCATAGGTTTCGCACTTGCACAACCCACAATGCCATCAGCATGTGGTCCAGGTTTGACTTTGGGATCGAAACTGGAACGAGGAGCATTGGGAATAATCTCATACAACAAATCAGACTGTGAATAAATCAAATCCAGTTCCTGTGCCCTAAAAATTGCTTTTTCCCCATTCTTCACTTCAGATGTAGAAACATCCTTCGCTATATATGGCAATAACGACTTGGGGAACCACTCGAGGAGGAATTCCGGCAGTATAAAAGCTTTAATTAACCTCTTCCATCTACGCCACTCTTGAATATGATCAGAGATATGTGTGGCTTTATCTTTCCAAAATGTCGACAAGATTTCAGTACCAATGTCATAACGTACTGGTAGCTGGAAGTGATTAAGAAAATTCATCTCAAGGTCGTCGAACAAAGCGAAAGGTCCCCTAGGTAACTCTATATACCACTTCGCGGCAGGCCCAGTAAGGGTGCGTTGAAATAGTCTCAAACGGACTGAGTCTTGATGTAAGGAATTTGAAGAGCACCATAGGTGAAACATAGTAATGTGTTTGCTCGGATCCTGTCTCAGTTTTCCCTCGAACTTAGGTATGTTCGAAGGAAGCTTGGTAGGGATAGCCGGCCAAGCCGAGTCATGAGCTACAGGATCGTTCGTCAATCTCGATAAATCAAGAAGATTGAGCGTCATGAGGAAAGGGAGCCTAGGATGATGAGGTCGATGGACCACTCCCTGATTCATATAGGGCTGGTTACTACCATGGCCTTGGCCATAGTGTCCTCCTCCCGTATGACCCGTATAAGGTGGCATGGAAGCAGCATAGTGCGGTGGACCCTAACTAGTAGGAGATACAAAGCCATAATTAGGAGAGTAAGCAGGTTGTTGATACCCACCTCCATAAGGTGAAGAACCCTGTCCATACTACGTCCCATAATAGGGTCCATAAGTCATCTCATGTGATGCCCCATGAGACACTCCGTAGGTAGGAAGATACGCTCCAGAAGTAGGGATATACATATCGGAAGTAGGGATATACACCCTGGAAGTAGTAACATGAACTCTAGAAGTATGAACATAGCCTCCTAAAGCAATGGGTGGTATGTAAACCTAAGACACAATTGGTCTAGTAATAGCAGTACAAACCTGACTCGTAGCCATGTGCCAGCTCGAAGGACCACGTCAATAAGGTGGAGGATGTACATTTGAAGAACTAGGGACCGAGGACAAAGGAATCTGAGTAATAATATACGTGCTACCGCCTATCGTCACTCGTCTGAGATCCGGTATCCTAATCAGATCGCTAACCCTAGACCTAGGAGGGAAATGTGATGTAACTTCCACCACTAGGACGGAAGGCGCAATGTGACTAGTGCTCCCAAACCTCTCCGCATGGTAAGGAATGAGAGTGCCCATAGGCATAGTGTTAGGCTCAAAGTCGGATTCGGCATGAAATGCCAAATCATGTGTAGGGAAACCAGACATAGCATAACTACCATAGCTAGTGCTGGTGGGTTCAAAATGAGTGTTGGTGTCCTCCGACATTCCATACTGGTAATGCGTCAATGGGGAATCAACCCTAGAGTGAGTAGGTCTATCATGCATGGTTCCTATCTCAGAAATAACATGACCTAATTCATCCAATTCGGGTGAAGGATCGTAAGTAGGATTAAACTCCCCATCGTCTACACGAATGGGAGGAGGTGGTTCAATAATATCTTATAAATGGTCTCCCATGGTGTGTGAATCAATGTGTAAAATAGTTTGCCTGGACTATCTAGGTTTCTCTCCCAAAGGAGGAGGAGAAGTAGAAGGCGGAAGTCCTGCTAAATGACGAGAACGGCGAGGAGCCGCACCTGAATCTACAATGACTCAAAAAATAGAAAGACTCTCTATTTACGTAAACCCTAAGCCAACTATCATGCAAAGAGAAATCACTAATAAAATCTAAATCCAAATGCAGGAAAACAAGGGCTGGATAAATGAGCTCCTGAATGAAGCAGGTATGTCTCACCTAGGAGAGGCTTGAGACTCCCATACACAACAAGAGGAGGTATGTAACCAATTATTGTGACCCTCAGCTTCAACGTGTAAAGTGACTGTGTTGTCTGACCCCAACCTGTCCAGGACACCCGTAGAATAACCCCTGCAAAGTACCCCCTTGATATCCTAGGTAGGGCCACTAAGGTCACCTGAATATAATCAATGCTCAGGAAGACAGTCGCAGGAGGGATTGACCATATGGGTAGGGTAGCAAAGCCTGAAACTCTCGAAAGAGACCCTAGATACAAATACAATCCTAGAAATATCTCCAGTGCTACTCAGTTATGACTAGGGGTCATCCTAATCAATAAATGCTCACACTGCCTTGTGCTTAACTCCCTTTTGAGAGGAGGATCCTGAGAAACACTGGTTATACCAAGGATTTCACACACTCACCTGGATAGACACATACATGTTCTTGTTTAGTGATCTTGGAGAATTAACTTACAATGAACTATTCCAAGATCCTAAAACCTAAGCTTGTTGGTGCACCCTAGAAAAGAAAAAAGTGTAATTCATTTTAATTTAGCGTTGATTTTAATTGGCTTTATTACTCAACATAGGGATATGACCGTGCAACTAATGGTGTTATGACGCAACATGAAGTAAAATGCACACCTAACAATCAATGCAAATGCATTGTGTCCATGAAAACAGGGTATGCAACTACATGAAATGCAAAATTCTCTTCAAATGATGAATGCAAACTTTTCCTATATGAAGTCCTAACTAGTACTCCAAAGCAAATCTAGTGCAAGTACAATGCAAAGATGCAAAATGCAATGCATTATGATAAGCAAATGTTTTTGGATTTTTTGAAATAAAATGAGATGCAAAAAGAAAAAGAATGATTCTACGACCCCTAGACTCTGCAAGCACACACAAACAATACTCAAGCAAAGCACTAAGGTAAAAGAACTCTAATGCACTAATCTCAAACAAAAAATCGAAAATGCCATGACAAGAACCTTCTAAAAAAAAAATTTAGCCTAAAAAAATGTTTCTGGTCAGAAACAGAGGTCTAAACAGACTCAGGAAATGCCAAAGGAGACTTAGCAAATATTAGAATTCACCCAGCAACCAATTAACTCCCACAAAAAGGAAAAAGCAAGGGCATACGTGACTGTTCGTAGTAAACCTGCGTGTATACGCAAAAATCATAGAGAAAACCACATGTATACGTGAATGTGAGTTAAAAAATTGTGTACAGGGAGAAAGGTGCATAAAATCAAGGAAAACAGATAGGTTGAGACAAAATTCACACCAATCATACACTACCAGGCATACATGCCCCCAGACCCAACACAGAAACAAGAGAGAAAGAGCAATTCAAATTCATTGAATGCCGATAAAACAACCCCCAAAGGACAACTACTAGGAACTCCCCAGCAGAGTCACCAATTCTGTTATGGAGAGAAATTCCTATGGCTTGGGGTACCACAATAGATAGCTTGACTCCAAAAATCAATCCTTTCCAATATGCAATAGAAATTAAATGTCTAACACTAAAGGATCAAACCTCATACCTTATTCCAGACGGTTGAAGTAGATCCCCATTGAGCTTTCCAATCTTCAGCTTGAATTGATAGATTATTTCATCAACAACAAGTAAACAATACAAGCATTCTACATATCATGGTGTTAGATCTATTCTAGCATATATAATCAATAATGTATAAGCATTTGACATAATCCCATGGATAAAATATTCATTCAAACACACATTATTGGACAGGAAAAGATATTTCTATTAATATAAATAAGAGATTACAAGATACAACCTCTGATGGCACGTCTGCAAACCAGAGAAACTGAATCACCCACTTGGGCCTCCACCACCTCAATCCTCCATCTCTCGATAGCAAGCTCACAAGTGAAAGGAAAGCTTGGGAAGAACACACTAGTGCTCCAAGGGACAAAGGGATGCAGACTCAAGCATAAGTTCCAGTAACAATGGACTATAGTTTCTTTTCTCTCAATTCTCTCATATTCCTTCAATGTACCATAGGGGTTCCTTATATAGCTTTCAAAGGGGTAATGAAAGGTCGAATCCGAGCGATCTCAAGGCATAGGGAAGGCCAGGAGTCAAATGAGTCGGATACATGTCAAGCAAAACTCCAAAAAGATTTGGATTATGCACACATCCCGATGTACACGGTTTTAGTGGTCAAACCCACGTATATACATGCTTATAGGTTTAAAAGTCGCATGTATCATTTTTCACATGTTTTTAGGGATGATAAAGGAAACATCAAAGGACAAAAAATGGTCCATGGGGTCTAAGGAGTCTGTAGCGGGACAGGGGAAGGCCATACAAAGTGTGATTCACCTGGAGTGGTGAAATCAGCTATAAAACACATTTCACACACAGCTCTCTTGACCTCTATCTAATATCCACCTCAGTTTGCATGCCTCTGCCACACCGACTCGCGTGCCTATGCCACAATCTATCCCATGCATGTATTGGTATGTTTAAGAGCCGCTTGCTCCGTCCATACTCCACGGATGGCATTTGGACCACCATCCACCGTCCCGACATGGGGCACCGCCTGTGCCACCATAATCGGTTAACCATACTAAAGTTTCATTTAAGTTCTTTTTTGACTCCTAAAAGAATGAAAATATTGTGAAGCGTAGCTGCTTCCTTTCCCGCTCGTTAAAGGATAGGAAAGGGTGTTTACATCATCTCATTTACCTCCTTTTGTGGGCTTTGTAGATCATCAAATTAAAAGGACCACCTTGGTATATTCAAGCCAAGACCATTCCCCTCTACACACTTTTATGCTTTCTCGGGAAGAGGGGCCGAACTTTATGAAAAAGCTCACCATGGGTTGTCGTTAAGCTCTTTTCCAACATTCTCAACAAGAAAATATTTTTGAGAAAACTTGGTTTTGTTCATGCTCATAAAAGTATCTGAATGGCCGTCCAGTCAGTATAGGTTTAACCTTTTCTGGCCTGGTTGGACTACCAATGGTAAAGAAGTCTCCCATCCCCTAAAAACGAATGGGTGAGATCTCCTGTGCATACTTTTATCCTTTTTCGGGCACAGGAGACTACCAATGAAAAATAGCCCCCACTGGAGTCTTCTTCATTCTTTCAGACTCTCTAAATTGAAAGCACCATCGAGCATTTACTTTCTCGGGCTCACCAAAAATCCACGAGATCATACCACAACGGTGTCTCTAGGCACCACCCCACAAATAACAGTTTGGCAGCATTCCCACTTTGGGTTGCCTTTTTTCAGAGTACTCTGTAATGTTTCTTCCTTGGATTCCATCAGTACCAAAAGTATCTACCTCCCCCAATTATTTCCCATTTGCAGTGACATTCCCGGTATTATAGCTATGATCCCATTCCCATGAGTTAGTTTCATTTGCTGCCTGGTCCACCCTAGAATCATACTCTGAACAAAGGAAGTTTGAGTCTACTACACTCCCTCTGCCCCTGTTCAAATCTTTCCCTCCCCCCCCCAATTTAGTGGGTCAATCCTCAGATTGTATGACATATTTCGGTTATCTCCCTCACGCTTCTGGTCAATGAAACATCATTGCCTTGACCAAGGGCAAGTCTCCCTCTATCGACAACAACACACATATTCCAAAGGATAGAACCAGAGGTCCCTATATCTTGGTTTCATTAACCTCATTGATGAGTTCCTTGGACTACTTGAGAGGAGTCCTTAGTGCCTCTTGGGATGGTTGTTTCTCACGTGCTCAACTCCAACTACATCATCGCACCGCTGAGATTTGTACAGGGTATTGGTCCATGCAGTATTTGGTCGAAGACCCCGAATGTCACCTGAATCTAGCACATTGATGAGTCTATTTGAGGGACCTAAGAAGGTTTATCTCCCTTGTGATTTCTGGGTTGCATTGGAGACAGTGTTTAAAAGCCCCAGCAGTGCTTCTATATAGATTTATGATTGATGCAGTATACTTGTACCACATCAACTCTGAATCTCCATCAGTGAGTCCATACAGCTATGTACTGTCCCAAATCTAGCAGGCTATCAGTCATGAAGATATAGAATTCCATGAGAATTCCATGGGTCCAATGTAGCAGTTCTTCATATTAGTATTGTATTCAGCCTCTCATTAAGGCAACCACTATATATCATCAGTTGTATATGATAGGCTATTGTATTATAAAGCATAGATCACATTATTATTTGGACATTGTCACGAGAATGGGGATTCCCACCTCATCCATATACATGTCACACATTATTTTTATCTCACCCATTGATGAAAACCATATTAATACAAAAACCAAAAGCCACCATGCCCCAGCCCAGGAAGCACCACCTCTCCACAGAAAATCCTATGATGTTTGTTGGCCATACGATGAGCTTGTGCCCTCACACATCGGGGGGCAATCTGTTAACCCAAAAAATCCCTCACTCAGCTCTACATGTCCTACACCACACAAGGACACCCATGCATGACCCTCATTTCACCCCATTTGACCCCCACACCCTCAAGAAAGATTAAAAACATGCAAAAGGGCTTAAAAACCCAAAAAAAGAGCCTAAATAGTTCTCCTAGGGGCTAAAGCCTCCAAAAAGGGGATAAAACCACTCAAAAGGAGCTAAAAACCCTAAAGGGAGCTAAATATAAGGCGAAAGGGGATAAAATCCCAAAAAGGGGCTAAAGCCCCTACCAGGGGCTTAAAACACTAAAAAGCCCCAAAAAATCTATAAATAGAGGGGTGGGGGTCACTCTCAAAACACTTCTCCCTTGCATACTGTTATGCTGCACGAGTGGATGCCTTGAGACCCTTTGTCTCTCAAGCCACCCACACTCCCTCTCCTCCATTCATTGATTGAGCCATAGCTCTCCCTTCCAAGAGAGGTGCTTCTACAAGCTAGGGCATGGTGGCCCATTCCATCAAGAGAAGGTATAGCTTGTTGTTTATGTTGTTTATTTGTTTTCTCTAATCCATTGTTTGTTTGTAGGTATTTTGGTTCTAACATTTGTTGGCAGGTAGCTGGAGCTAAGCCTTAATAGTGTTTGCAGAGGGCTTTCCATCCCATTTCTTTTATTTTTGTTTTGTTTCAGTTTCTGTCTATTTTTCTTGCATTTCACCACCAAGAACCTACCCTTCCATCCTATAGACGGATGGTAGCCATTCATACCCTGTAGCAAGGGAGAAATCCATGCTACATGAAGAATTCAACAAATTCAAATAATTCAAAGCCTTGATCGAGAACCACACAGAGAAGAATATCAAGATATTTTGATCAGATAATGGCGGAGAATTGACATGAAATGAATTCACATAATTATGCAGAGATTCAAGGATTAAGAGGGAGTTGACCACTCCATATAATCCACAACAGAATGGGGTTGTGGAAAGAAAGAACAGAACAATCATGGAAGTAGCAAGGGAAATGCTTCATGATAAAGACCTTCCTATGAGTCTATGGGTAGAAACTACTAGGATAGCTGTGTATGTACAGAATCGTACTCCACATAGAGTACTCAAGAACAAGACGCTTGAAGAAGTATTTTTCGACAAGAAACTAGAAGTCAGTCATCTCAGAATATTTGGTTGTCGAATGTACATACAACTTCCAAAAGAAAATAGGACAAAGTTAGATCCTACTGGAAAGAAGGGTATATTTGTGGGATACTCTGAGAACTCGAAGGCTTACAGAATATACTTCCCAATATTTAAGAAGATTGACATCAATAGAGATGTAACATTTGATGAAGACTCAACTTACAACAAGTCCAAAAAAAGACCTGTTGAAGACTATAAAGAATCAGAAGTACCCAGAATCCACAATACAACTATGAAGGAAGCAACTCCAAAATCGAGAAATGGAAGAACCTTAGGAACCAGTAGATCCACCTCAAGAGAAGAATCCTCACAAGAGGAAACCTGCATGGGTATGAGAGGCTATCCAAGGTGCAAAAAGATATGGGGATCTAGAAGAAATGAACAGAGAAAGAAAGATAACTAAGTCCTACTCCGGATCTGTAGCCTTATTATGTGAAATCATCGATAAAGAACCTTCCAAATATGAAGAAGCAGTAGAGAAGAAATAATGGAAGGATGTTATGATCGAGAAGTACCAATCGATCATGAAGAATGATGTCTGGGATGTTGTCCCAAGACTAGAGGGGAAGTATGTTGTGACTTCCAAGTGGATCTACAAGATCAAGCATGCTGCAGATGGTAGTATAGAGAAATATAAAGCAAGATTTGTGGCTCGTGGTTTCTCCCAGAAAGAAGGAATAGATTATGAAGAAACTTTTGCACCTATAGCCATATACACTTCCATTAAATCATTACTTTCTATGGCTACAGTCATGAAATGGAAGGTACACTAGATGGATGTGAATACTACCTTCTTAAATGTTGTAGTAGAAGAGGAAGTGTATGTCGGGAAGCCACTCGGTTTTGAGACACATGACATGGAGACTCATGTGTGCAAATTGAAGAAATCCCTGTACGATTTGAAACAGGTAGCCAAGACATGGTAAGGAAGAATTGATATATTCTTGACTAGCTTGGGCTTTACCAAGAGTAAAGAAGATTCCAACTTTTACTACAAGGTTGAAGAAGGGAACCCAATGATGATCCTACTATATGTAGATGCCCTGTTTTTAATAGGTGTAGATGGGTTGATTGCAGACACAAATAGGAAGCTGGATGCTGAGTTTGAGATGAAGGACTTGCATATGGTGCACTACTTTCTAGTCATGGTGGTGTTGTATAATGCTGATGGAATCTCCCTGCGACAAGGGAAGTATACAGTAGAGATTTTGAAGAGGTTGGGGATGATGGACTACAAGGCCATGACCACACCTATGGCATTAAACCTGAAGCTATTGAGTGGTGCTTCATCTGATTTAGTTGATGCTATGATGTATCGTCAGATGATTGGGTCCTTGACGTACCTGACGAATACAATACCATATATTTTCTTTACTGTGAACACATTGAGCCAGTTCCTGACAGATCCGAGACATGTTCACTTGATTGCTGCAAAGCATATTATGAGGTACCTGAAGGGTACAGTTGAGTATGGGCTCAAGTATCAGGAAGATCAAAAGATTAACCTAAAATGTTATGTGGATTCAGATTGGGCAGGCATTGCCATTGATAGGAAGATCACTTCAGGGTGCTGCTTTAGTATGGGATCAAGTGTGATCTCATGGTTTGGCAGGAAGCAATCCTATGTGGCACTGAGTACAACTGAAGCCCTGTGTGTTATCGCTTGTTTTGCTAGCTGTGAGGCAGTGTGGCCTAGGAAGCTACTATCTGATTTGTTTGATCTCCAGTTGGATGCTACTTGCATATATTGTGACAACCAGAGTTGTGTGAAGTTATTAGAGAACCGGGTGTTCCATGACAAGTCGAAGCATATCAAGATCAAATATCACTATATCAGGGATATGGTGCAGATAAGAGAAATGAATCTCCAATATGTTGCGATGGATGACCAGAAGGTTGATGTGTTGACCAAACCATTAGTTAGAGTAAAGTTTGAGTACTTCAGGGAGAAGCTTGGTGTTCTCCAGATCAAGGTTCCATCCAAAGGGAAGTGATGAGTCCATGATCCTTTTTGACATGGTTGATGTGTTCATCCGATGGTTAGATATAATTGTAGAGTCATTATGATGTGACTGCAGGATGTGTTCATCCCACATGATCATATATAAGTTGTTAGTTTTTCAACATTAAGCTAGCATTATGTTAGGATATTTACTGAGAGAATAACAAGTACAACAATCAAACACAAGAGACAATGAACATAGTGTTTTTGATTGGGGAAACCATAAATGGAGAAAACCCTACAACTTCCTTAGAGATAGAATCAACACAAAAATAGTAAAATCCCCAAAACAGTAAGTGATCTCCCAACAGTAGTAATCTTCTTCTTGACTAGCACCAGTGTCTTCTCCTTCCTCAACTATGCGCTACACTTGAGTGAGTGAGTGATGTGTGTGATAAATAGAGAGGCTCACTCTCTATTTATATTCTTTCATTCACTTGAAGTGCACTCCAACATGTCGTCCTCACTTAACAATTACTTACTAAAGCCGACATCTCTAGGAGTGTCTAATAACCCTAGTGCCCCGAAACTGTGGGGACTTTAACTCTTACACAATCGGAGTTACCCAGTATGACTTGACATGACTTGTTTTCATTATTGATCCTCTTGATCAGAACATCGGGGCATGACAACATGACTCAAATACATAATAGATACATCCCGTAATAAACATCGGGTTACAATACATAAGATACATAGATGAATACATTCTGAAGTTACAAATACATCAACACTCCCTCTTAACTAGGAAGGTATTCTTTCAACACAATTTTCAGCATTGGTCTTCTTCTCTGTATCAACTGGATCATCTCGTCATCTGCATCTGGAGTCTTCTGAGTCTTCAAGTCATATTCATATTCAAGTCATTGTCACTAGATTTGGATCATCTCTCGATCTGGATCAACATCACTGGACTGGATCTGGATCATCACTCGATATGGATCATCATGGAGCATCATCATTGGATATGGATCATCACTTGATCTGGATCATCATGGAACATCATCACTGGATCTGGATCATTACTCGATCTGGATCATCACTGGCTGTCATCACTGGATCTCAATCATCACTCGATCTGGATCATCACTGCTGGATCATCATCGCTAGATCTCGATCATCACTCGATATAGATCATACCTGGATATCATCACTGGATCTCGATCATCACTCGATCTGGATCGTCCCTGGTGCTATCTCATGATTCTTCTCATCACAGGAAGTTCTACAGAGCCAGCCCTTTTTCATGTTGGTTGTAGGCCTAGCCTCCATGTAGGTATCCCCCCAGCACTTATATCTGACCTACTCATCAGAAAGGCATGCCCAGCACTCACATCTGATCATGTAGTAAACTACAATCACATCAGAAAGTCCTAGCACTTATATCTGAGTACGTGGGAACACATCCCTCAGTCACATCAGAAAGGATCTACACTTACATCTGAGCACATGGGAACACATCCCTTAGTCGCATAAAAAAGGCTCCTGCACTTACATCTAAGCACGTGGGAACACATCCCTCAGTCACATCAGAAAGGCTTTGCACTTACATCTGAGCATATGGGAACACATCCCTAAGTCGCATCAGAAAGGCTCCTGCACTTACATCTGAGCACGTGGGAACACATCCCTTATTCGCATCAGAAAGGCTCCTGCACTTACATCTGAGCACATGGGAACACATCCCTCAGTCACATCAGAAAGGATCTGCACTTACATATGAGCACGTGGGAACACATCCCTCAGTTGCATCAGAAAGGCTCCTGCACTTACATCTGAGCACGTGGGAACATATCCCTCAGTCGCATCAGAAAGGCTCCTACACTTACATTTGAGCACGTGGGAACACATCCCTCAGTCGCATCAAAAAGGCTCTGCACTTACATCTGAGCACGTGGGAACACATCCCTCAGTAGCATCAGAAAGGATCCTGCACTTACATTTGAGCACGTGGGAACACATCCCTCAATCGCATTAGAAAGGCTCTGCACTTACATTTGAGCACGTGGGAACACATCCCTCAGTTGCATCAGAAAGGCTCCTGCACTTACATCCATCCAGGCGGGAACACATCCTGCTCATAGTGATGGAAGGGCTTGCACTCATATCTGATCATGAGGGAACACATCCCAGCAATCATATCAGAATGGTCCCCAGTACTCCTCGACTGAGCTACCTAGTAACTGACCAGGTGCCTCCATTGTCAGAATGGTAGTTGCACTTATATGCGACCTGCTCGTCGGAATGGCCAACACTCACATCTGAAATGGAAGCAACTTAATCCTTTAGCCATGACAGAATGGTTCAGCCCTTACATCTGATCAAGTGGGAACACATCCCTCTGTCACATCAGAATGGCTACTTAGTCCTACACTGAGTGATCCTAGTAACTGACCAGGTACCTCCATTCCTAGAATGGCAATTTTCCTTACATCCATCCTACTTGACAGAATGGCCAACACTCATATCTGACATGGAAGGAAGCAACCCTATCACTATGACAGAATGGCTCAACCCTTACATCTGACCATGGAAGGAACCGATCCTCTCACCATGTTAGAATGGCTATGGGTCTCATCACTTTCTCTTGGAGGAAACCTTGATCTGGAGAACACCAAGCTTCTCCCTGAAGTACTCGAACTTCAGCCTAGCCAATGGCTTCATCAATACATCATCTATCTGTTCTTCCGTCGCAACATACTAGAGCTTCATTGCTCCTCTCTGCACCATATCCCTGATATAGTGATACTTGATCTCAATATGCTTCGACTTGTCATGGAACACTGGATTCTTTGACAACTTCACGCAACTCTGGTTGTCACAATGTATACAAGTAGCATCCAACTAGAGATCAAATATATCAGACAGTAGCTTCCGCTTCCATACTACCTCACAACTAGTTGAACAAGCTACGACATACTCTGCTTCAGCTATACTTAGTGCCACACAGGATTGCTTCCTGCTAAACCAAGATATCACAACTGATCCCATACTGAAGCAACATCCTGAAGTACTCTTCCTGTTGATGGAACTGCCTGCCTAATCTGAATCAACATAACCTTCCAATTTAATCTTTTGATTCACATACTTGAGCCCATAATAAACTGTACCCTTCAGGTACCTCAGAATATACTTTGCAACAGTCAAGTGAACACTTCTTGGATATGTCAAGTACTAGCTCAAGGTGTTCAGAGCAAAGCAAATGTCTGGTCTCGTGTTTGCCAGGTACATCAATGACCCAATCATCTGACGATACATCGTAGAATCAACTGACTCTGATGAAGCATCACTCAATAGCTTCAGGTTTGATGCAATAGGTGTGGCCATAGACTTACAGTCCATCATCCCAAACCTCTTTAGGATCTCTACTACATACTTCCCTTGTCCAAGGAATATTCCATCTGTACTCTGCCACACCTCCATACCTAGAAAGTAATGCATCATCCCCAAGTCCTTCATTTCGAACTTAGCAGCAAGCTTTCTCTTCGTATCAGCAATAAACCCATCTGTACCTATCACAAATAGATCATCTACATACAGTAGGAGCATCACTGGGTTGCCATCTTCAACCTTGTAGTAAAGGTTGGAATCTGCTTTACTCTTGGTAAAGCCCAAACTGGATAGAAAGCTATCAATTCTGTCGTACCAGGTCCTGGGTTCCTGTTTCAAATCATATAGTGATTTCTTTAATCTGCATACATGAGACTCTCTATCATGTGTCTCAAAACTGAGTGGTTGTTCTTGTTGGTCTCCTCTGGGAAGAACCGGGTTTACTTTATTGTACCAACAAAACTCCTAGCTCATTGGCCCTTTCAGCGGCAGACCGCAGAACAGCCTGAAGTCTCACCCGAAGTGATCCTAGATGGGGTGGCTGAAGAATCAGGTTTCCTCAACCAGGTTCTGCAGCATCCTAGGTTCTCTGACTGTACTTAACCACCTGAATCTCTCAGCAAGGGCTGTTTCTCTCTTTCTAGATAACTCTGCTATGGGACTGACTCTTATCGCATCGTAGCTTCTAGGACGATGCACAAACTTTCTCTTCCACTCGGTTCTTAACCTGCAATATCTCACACCGCGGCTCCCTTGACAGTGCGATATCACCCTTTCTATGCTATGATATTTCCTACAATAAGACTCAATATACTCATCAACTTTCAAGTTCTAGAGACTTATTTTCTGGGTATAATAGCTCAGTTAACCTTCATTAAGGTGTTAAACAACCTCACTTAAGCTTCTACAGTTTAACATGTTTAACATCAATTACACTCAACTCACTGAACTAAACATACATAAGTCACTTAACACAGTAACTGCTACTATCGTGAGTCAAGCACTGATAAACTCATATACAGAGTACTCAACACATTCAACTTACATTTGACCTTCTATGTTACTGTAAACTGAAGGATAGCATACATACGTTCATTAACTAATAAGCAAAGTTCATGTGACAGATAACAGATAACAAATAAGTAGAGCACAATCACATGAAACAGTCGCACAACACACGGATGTACGTGGTTCACTTCCAGGGGGAAGCTACATCCATGGGAACTGTGTTTATATTATATCTTGAGAGAGTAACAGTTCCGCTGCAACCTCTTATGCAGCTTGAGATCTTCTGGGAAACTCCACGCACACATCTGGGAGCCCTTCTCTCTTAGATCTCTTCTCTTCCTATATTGCTTTCTTCTTACAATATACTCCTTCTCTCTCTCTCAATCCCTGCGGATTGTTACATTCAGGATCAAGGAGCTGGCCACTGGTTATAGTAAGATAACTATAGACTTAAGATAGAACCAGATCTCGACTCTTCCCCAATGTCTTACTCTACTGACGACAACAGTTACAACCTTATCAGCCAACTATCTAACTAGCTAGCTCACTATCCATCTAACTATCTATCTAACCCTTCATAATACAAAATACATGCTTAAATAGGTGGCCCAAAGGTCTCACCGTGATACAAAACTATGGGCCTATCCCAACAGTAACCCAAAACCTTAACTGTGACAGTCGGCCTTTCTGTACTTTGTATTGCCGCTTTACCGGTCACACCACAACTTCCTGCAGTCTTCCACGATTTCCGGCACTGATCGCGGGTATGGGCGCCGCTTCCTCGGTTGCTCCCCTTCTGTCCTTTGTCTTTAATACCTTGGCCCGTTGCTCCTTCTTCCTTTATGAGGGTAGCTGAGCCCTTTTGTCATCGCCGCTGCCTTAAATTTAGTGGTTGAGCTCTCTTCTCGGCCGCTTCAAGTACTATTTCCCTTTGACTTTCTTGTTCCAACTGCCGCGATTTCCGGCCCGCGATCCGCAGTGGGAAATGCACTACGGTGTCGTACCTTTATCGCATCACCAAAACTATCTTTCCTCCAAAAATTGTCCATCTTCTACCAAAAGTAGCATCTTTTCTTATAGCTACGGGACCCTGCTCCAACAGTCCCCTAACACTTACTTGTGGCTTGTCCCTGAGCCACTGGGATCTGATATCTTTTGCTGTAGCGTCTCCTTGGCTTCCTGCGAAGTCTTTGTGAATCTCTCCTTAAGTCCTGCAATATCTTTGCCCATATTTTCGACACAGTCTTGTGCCGCTTCAAGCATGACTTGAGTAATCATGGGGTCTTCTGTGCTATCAATTTCACTCTTGCTTGCAGTGAACTCCTTGATCTTATGCTCAACTGCATCTACCAGCTCTATGATTTGTTCCTGATATGGTTGAAGCATATTATTGAATTGTATGTCTTTTTCTCACAACCACTGCGCTTCCTGTTGCAAACGGTTCATCTCTATCATCTTCTTCATCTTTGCAAGAGCTCCTAAGCTCTTGACTTATTCCTTTATTACTACTATTGCATTCTCCATGTTCTGGATGCTTTGCTGCAAATCCAGTCTATCTGGGAGCTCTTCTAGCTTCGACCATGTCTTTGTTGCATCATCTAGCAATGACTCTGCATCATCTATACAACACTTCATATGCGTTGAAGTGAGTCTAAAGGCCTGCACCCTTGCTTCCTAGTCTACGTTAGGCATGCCTGGTGCTTGAGCCTCAAGCTCAACAATCTGCGCCTTGTGGTCTTCCTCTATTTTGGCCATTGTCTCTTCCAGAGACTTTGCTCTATCTGCAATTATTCTTACTTTCTGTGTTAGAGGCAAGGCAAATTCTATGTCACACTGGGGTAACTCCAGTGCGATGTTCTGTAGGACCTGACTGAGATCCTGTTCTCTTTCTTCATATACTCTTAACTCCTTCTCCTTTGTCTGAAATCCTGCGATGAGCTCCGCATTCTGTTGTCTCAGCTGAGTGTTCTGGTTATAAGTCGCAAGCTCTCTATCCTTGAGCTCTGCGGCTGCTGTGATTCCTCCTACTTAGAACTTTTTTCAGCTGGTGTAGACTAGTTATGGGTGCGATGCCTCCTTTCAACTACACTGGAAATCTGCACCACTTAGTTCTCTGAGTTAGGGCTGGGGGGTGGAGTGGCTATCACTATAAAGCTTAAGCCTATTGCCATTAATCAAAGTAGGAACAAGCTCCCCATTCAGTTTACTGAGTTGAACAACACCTTCGTCTGTGACTTGCTGAATCTGATATGGCCCCAACCAATGTGTCTTGAAATTCCCTGGAAACTTAAAAAACTTGCTGTCATAAAGGAGCACTAGGTCTCCTGTTTGAAAAATCTTGCTCTTGATGTGCCTGTCATGCCAAGCTTTTTCTCGTACTTTCTGCACTTTTTGATGAAATCCTGCGATGAATCTGTCTTCTTCTAAGGAAAGCAGCTACGCTAATCTTTCATTCATCATATCTATATCAGCAATCTCAGTAATTTGAGCAATCCTTAAACTGGGAATAATATATTCCATAGGCATAACAACCTCTTGTCCATACACCAAGCTGAAAGGTGTGTGTCCTGTAAGTTTCTTGCATGTAGTCCTATAAGCCCATAACACAGCATTAACCCTGAGGTCCCAATCATCTCTTTTGTTGTTACAGATCTTAGTAAGAGCATTTTCTAGAATCTTGTTAAAATCCTCCACAGTACCATTAGCTTGTGGGTAGTAGGGAGTGCTCTTATAGTGTTGTATATGAAATTCCTCCGTCAAGGCCTCGATAGTGAGATTCAGAAAGTGTGTGCCTTGATCACTCATCAAAAATGCTGGACATCCAAATCTACTTATGATGTTTTAAAAAATGAACTATGTAGCTGTAGCAACATCACAATTCCTTACTGCTTTGGCCTCTGCCCACCTGGTGAGGTATTCTGTTCCTGTGATGATGTATCTCGCACCAGTTCGCTTCCCTGGTGGGTTGATAGGACCCACAAAATCTATATCCCACTTGTCAAATGCCTGCAGCATAATATGTGGTCGTAGGGACATTTCATCTCTCCGCGAAGGTTTTCCTACCCTCTGGCAGATATCACAACATCTGCAAAACTCCTTAGTGTCTTTATGCAAAGTAGGCCACCATAATCCTTTAGCTAGAATTTTCTAAGTAGTCGGATTTCCTTTGAAATGTCCTCCTGCGGTACCTGAATGTGCTTCTCTGATAATGGCCTCTTTCTCGTGCGGCATAACGCATCTGCACAACACTTCATCCGGACCTAACTTATATAAATGTCCTGTGATCAAAGTGAAATCTGCTGCTTTAACAACTAACTGTTTCTTTTGTTGCTTAGTAAACTCAACTGGTGCCCACCCTGTAGTGAGAAAGTGAATAATATCCGCATAATACTCATCTGTGATCTGGATAGAGAACAATTGCGCATCTGGAAAATTATCTTCTAAATTACTTGGTTCTTCTCCTGATTCTATCCGCGATAGGTGATCGGGTTCGGCATTCAATCTCCCTGGCTTTACAATAATTTCAAAATCATACTTTTGAAATAGGAGTAACCATCTGCAGATCCTTCCCCCTAACACTAGCTTATTGACCAAATACTTTAAAGTGGAATGGTCAGTGAATATCTTGAATGGGGCACCCAACAGGTAGTGCCTAAACTTTTGTAGATCATACACCATAGCTAATCCTTCTCTTTATGTAGTGGTGTAGTTCTTTTCTACGGTAGATAACTTTCTGCTAGAGTACGCGATAGGGTGATCGATACCCCCTTCTCCTAGCTATGTTAAGACAATCCCCAGTGCGATGCTAGATGCATCCACATGTACATGAAATGGCTTGTTCCAATATGGAAATACTATGATGGGTGCTGTAACCATCTTCTCTTTAAGAGTTTCTAAACTTTGTTGGCATTCCTCATTCCATAGGAATTTCACTTCTTTCTTTAACAGCTTTTCCATAGGTGCTGTGATCTTTGCATAGCCTTTGATGAATTTTCTATAATACCCTGTATGACCAAGCACTGTCCTCAATTGCTTGACTGAGTTGGGTGCTGGGAGATTTACAATGATGGCAATCTTTGCAGGATCTACCATCAAGCCTTGTCTACAAACAATATGACCCAACAAAATACCAAATGGTGCACAGAATATATATTTCTTCAAGTTAAGAGAAATCTGATATTGCCTAAATTTCTCTAACATGAGCCTTAGATCTATTATATGCTTTTTGATTAATCCAAATATAGTCCAATCATCAAAATAGACTTCTAAGAATTTATGGATGTATTCCTTAAATACAACAACTACTACTCTAGAAAAAATAGCTGGTGCATTTTTAAGACCAAAGGGCATTACCGTATACTGGAATGAGCCCCATTCTATCGCAAAGGTGGTCTTATGTCGATCCTCTGGATGGATTCTTATCTGGTGATAGCCTGAAAAGCCATCAGTGAATGAGTAGATCTCCTGTCCTCCCACATTGTCTAAAACTTCATCAGTAAAAGGTGTCGGAAATGGGTCATGAAGTGATGCGTTGTTGAGTTTGCGCAAATTGACACAAATCCTGATTTCTCCTTTAGTTGTCTTTTCCTGCACAACCATGGGACTAACCCATTCACTCTCTTCTACTGGCTCAATGATGCTTGCTGCTAGCATATTATCAATATCATCTTTAACTTTTTCTTTATAACGAGGATTTAATCTGTATGGACGCTGCTTAACTGGCCTGGCATCCTCTTTAAAAGGTATCCTCATGACTCCCAAATCTCCTACTATTCCCTTCATCTCTATAAACTTGGTGGGAAATAAGTCCTGATAGTCATGTGACAGATCTGCGATGTGTCCTACCATTTCATCATCCCAATAGTCTCCAATAGAGGAAAACTTTGGGTCTGTTTCTGTGCCAATATTGATCTTTTTAATCTTAATAGGCTTAATGACAGCTGGAATCTCTAGCTTTGGTCCATCGACTTCGTGAGTCCCTTCTGACTTTGGAATGTTGATACTGCAAGGATTCTCATCCTCATCACCTGGCTCTTCTGCGAAGTTGTAACACTCTAGCGCATGTTCTAACTGGATGGCCCAATAAGGCTGAGCATACACTGGTAGGGTACAGTCATCAATTATCTTAGTCTTTATAATCCCCAGGGCCTGATCAATGGTTGGATACTCAGATTCAAAAGTGAAAGTGAGTAGAAAGATGTCTATCATAACTGGCCATGTAATCGTTCCTCTGCGCAACTCTGTCTCAGTGTACTAGTTCCTTGGGACTGTGTCTAAAGTGTGGATGAATAGGTGAACCCATTCATCCTCTGGAATGTCCGACCAATTCTGTTCACAAATCTTAATATGTGACCTAGGGTCACTTTCTCCCTATATATTTCTACTGGAACCGCTTCTTGTCAATAGAGAATCTGATCACCATCAATCTCTTAAAATCATCCCATGATGCGATATTTTCTTTATGTGCATGCCACCATCTTGCAGGTGTGGCTCTTACTGCAAGGTCAATAGCTGCCATCCTCTACTCATGAGGGATTTCCTGCTCAAATTGCTGTAAAAATTCTTTGACATTTTCTAAGCCATCAAATGACGGAATATCCTTAATCTTTGTTCCAATCCATCACAGTGACTTAGTCATAAATGCACATCTATGAGCTGAAACTTCATAAAGTCTATTCTGCCAATTTTCTAAACCAACATCCGAATCCGAGGTGCATGAGCTGTCGCATCACCAACTAATATTTCATTTTGCGGTGGGATTGATATAATCACTCTGGTTAGCAGTCATCTGATAGAGGCTCTCCATATTACGCACCACTTCCTCTGTTCTGATAGGTTCAATGTATTGGGGACCCTGAAAAGGATCCAATTGTGCGATGACTCAAATCTGTTTATCCTCAAAGTTCATTTGTATTTTATTCAAATTGATAACATCCATGTTTTCAAATGCCCAATCAATACCTAATAAAGCTGGATATGGTCTGCTATCGCCAATAATTTCTATGACTTCAAAATATGCAAAGCTACGAATTCCATCAATATTAATTGGTACTTGTGGTAATCGGCCTAGTGGCGATACCCTCTGCTGATTGGCTAATCACAGATGGATAGGTGATCTGTCTAACTTAGGGCTACCCATCTGTTCCCATGTTTTCTTAGTAAGAACATTTACCTTTGATCCTAAATCTAGGATTACCTCATCCATTTCAAACTCTCCAATTTGTGCTGTGAGTCTCATTTCTCTTCCTATTCTTGTATGGCCCATAATATTATGAATAGCACACTGCATACTGCTCATGGAAGAAGACTGCTGATACTGATCTATGATGCATTGAAGCTCTCCTATGGCTTTCTCATTTCTTACGAGTTTCAAGCAGCTCCGTAGGAAGGATTGTACACTTCTTGTCAACTCATCCTCTTCGCACCTTCTAGATGTGGTAGCCTGCGATATCTGCACAGGACTAATGCTACAAGGTTTTTGCTGCGGTATACCCCTATGAGGCAATATCTGCGATCCTGATGGTGTAGGGTCAGTAAAGAAATTTTTAGCTTGCTGAAATGTTTCTTTGTCCTTCTGCAGGTCAAGTGGTGTAGATTTATAAATGGCTTTATGCACCCACTTCGGACCTGTATTCTTTTCGGCATCCTGCGATGTCCTGCTAGTAGAAGCACCACTGCGAGTCACAATATTGACTCTTGGTTCTGGTTCTTTCTGCTAAGCAGCGATAAGTTGAATATTCTAGTTTACTGCTGGCTTAGGATCCTTAATCTTGGCTATCAAGATAGGACATTCTTCTATAGTATGATCATAGGACTTGCAATACTTACATGTTGTAGTAGGGTTCTGACTATCCCTAGCATAATGTCCTATGGCTCCACAGTTGTAACAAACAATCAGTCCATGGCCATGGCCAAAGCCTCCACCATGGCCTCTTCCTCTGAATCCTCCACCACGGCCATCATGAGCTGGTTCATGTGGTGGGCCTGTTGCTGGTCCTGATGTGTCTAACTAGACTCTGTAGAAGTCATGTTTTCTCTCTATCATGAGATCATAAGCTCTGCAATTATTTTCATCATGTCCTACTGACTTACAGAAGTTACAGTATAAATTCTTAGGAGTTTGTACATACTTCTGAAGTAAAGGGCATTCCTGTGGTCTATGTCCTCTTGTTCTACAGATTTCACACCATGGCCCTTGTTTCTGTACTAAGGGGTTAGGAGCCCCACTTGCTAGATACTCAACAAATACTGGACAATTATCTTTGGTATGGCCATGTCCTTTACACTTTGTACACCATAGTTCTTGTTCAACCTCTTTTCCTTTCTTAATCTCATGTAGCTGTAAAGTGAGATTGGCTAACTGATTCTGTAAATTTGTCATACCTGCACTAGTCTCAGCTAGAGGTGAATCCTCTAGTTTCATTGCCATATCCAATGCTTCATCCTACGTATGGAGTTTCTGTTGCATTAGTGGAAGTCTGATATGAGGGAGCAGTGCTGCGATGAACCATTCCTTATGCTGCTCCGACGCAAACTCAAAACTAACTTGGTCTATAAGAGCTTTAAATTTCTGATCGAAATCCCATACTGACTCTGTGGGTAACTGTTTTCTGTCTTTAAGTTCTGTGATACATTGTGACTCAAACTCGGGTTTCTTAAATTCCTTAATCATTGCGGTCTTGACCTCTACGAGTGTTCTGTTCTGCGCTGATGTATACTTCATATACCATGTTAAAGCTCTTTCTCTAAGTGTAGTGGCCAACTGGACAAGCTTAGTATTGTTATCTTGGATCTGTTTAATGGTCCATACAGCTTCACATAGAAACCAATGTTGTTCTGGGTCGTCTACCCCTGTACCCTTAAAGGTAGGTAATTTCATGTCATCCCCCATTCTGTTTCTACGAGGTGGATTCAGATTTGCTGTATTACTACCACTTGGCGGTATAAATGTAGATGGTGTAGAGGTAGTATGTACCGTGTGTGAACTACTAGATGGAGTTCCTGCGGGATTATTCTGAGTCTTGGTTGGTTTTTGTGGGGTATAAGGGTGGTAAGGGATATCCCCTGCTATTCTTTCTCTATTACTTTGACTATGTTCTCTAGTACTGTCTGAACTGTCTTCAAAGAAGGAAGATCTGAAATCTACTTTATATCTCTTACCGCTACGTGTACATCCAATTTCTTCAGAATCACTCTCAAACTCTTGTGACATTACACTTACTTAACTTATTCATCGGAGAATATATCTAGTATTCCTTTTTCATACAATAACATCTTAAGGAACCAATTTAAAGAGTTCAAGTACTTACCACGATATCCTTTGAAGAAGTACCTCTTTGCTTCGCTAAAACTCTTTCTTTGATCAACTGCAAACTCTGTAATGAAACCTTCCAGCAAACTCGCAAGCCAGAAGTCTATTGCCCGCAAAATGGAATTATCTATGCTTTTCACAGTGTGAATCAGCTCTGGTGTCTAGACAATGTTCCTTTTCTTCTTGAATACATTTTTATCAGTCAACTTTGACAACCAATTGTACAACTCATTTGCGTAGGTCACAAAAAATATCTCATGCAGGTCTGTCAAGATATGTTTCTATAACCAGTCCTCTGTACTTAGCCTAGGACTCTTGTTTTCTTTCTCAGCAAATTCTCTTTCCTTAGACTCAACCCACTGGTTAAGTTCTTCTTTAGTAGGATGCCAATAGAACATCAGCTCTTCAATTTGTTCAAAACCAGCGACGGAACCATTTGTTGGTCTCCTCTGGGTAGACCCAGGTTTACTTTATTGTACCAACAAAACCCCTAGCTCACTAGCCCTTTTGGTGACAGACCGTAGAACGACCTGAAGTCTCACCCGAAGTGATCCTAGATGGGGTGGCTGAAGAATTAGGTTTCCTCAACCAGGTTCTGTAGCATCCTAGGTTCTCTGACTCTACTTAACCACCTGAATCTCTCAGCAAGGGTTGTTTCTCTCTTTATAGCTAACTCTACTATGGGATTGACTCTTATCGTGTCACAACTTCTAGGATGATGTGCAAACTTTCTCTTCCACTCGGCTCTTAACCTGCGATATCTCACACCGCAGCTCCCCCGACAGTGCGATATCCCCCTTTCTACGCTATGATATTTCCTACAGTAAGACTCAATAAAATCATCAACTCTCAAGGTCCAGAGGCTTCCTTTCTGGGTATAATAGCTCAATTAACCTTCATTAAGGTGTTAAACAACCTCACTTAAGCTTCTACAGTTTAACATGCTTAACATCAATTACACTCAACTCGCTGAACTAAACATACAGAAGTCACTTAACACAGTAACTGCTACTGTCGTGAGTCAAGCACTGATAAACTCATATACAGAGTAATCGACACATTCAACTTACATTTGACCTTCTATGTTACTATAAACTGAAGGATAGCATACATACATTCATTAACTGATAAGCAAAGTTCATGTGACAGATAACAGATAACAAATAAGTAGAGCACAATCACATGAAACAGTCGCACAACACACAGATTTACGTGGTTCACTTCCAGGGGGGAATCTAGGTCCACGGGAACTGTGTTTATATTATATCTTAAGAGAGTAACAGTTTCGCTACAACCTCTTATGCAGCTTGATATCTTCTGGGAAACTCCACGCACACAGCTGGGAGCCCTTCTCTCTTAGATCTCTTCTCTTCCTATATTGCTTTCTTCTTACAATATACTCCTTCTCTCTCTCTCTCAATCCCTACGGATTGTTACATTCAGGCTCAAGGATCTGACCACTGGTTACAGTAAGATAACTACAGACTTAAGATAGAACCAGAGCTCGACTCTTCCCCAATGTCTTACTCTACTGACGACAACAATTACAACCTTATCAGCCAACTATCTAACTAGCTAGCTCACTATCCATCTAACTATATATCTAACCCTTCATAATACAAAATGCATGCTTAAATAGGTGGCCCGAAGGTCTCATAGTGATACAAAACTATGGGCCTATCCCAACAGTAACCCAAAACCCTAACTGTGACAGTCGGCCTTTCTGTACTTTGTACTGCCGCTTTACCGGTCACACCACAGCTTCCTGCAGTCTTCCACGATTTTTGGCGCTGATCGCGGGTATGGGCGCCGCTTCCTCGGTCACTCCCCTTATGTCCTTTATCTTTAATACCTCAGCCTATTGCTCCTTCTTCCTTTATGAGGGTAGCTAAGCCCTCCTATCATCGCCGCTACCTTAAATGCAGTGGTTGAGCTCTCTTCTCAGCCGCTTCAAGTACTATTTTCCTTTGACTTTCTTGTTCCAACCGCTATGATTTCCGGCCCATGATCCACGGTGGGAAATGCACTACAACGTTGTACCTTTATCACATCACCAAAACTATCTTTCCTCCAAAAATTGTCCATCTTCTACCAAAAATAGCAGCTTTTCCTGTAGCTACGGGACCCTGCTCCAACAGTTCTACATACACTTCCTCTTCTACTACACCATTCAAGAAGGCAGTCTTGACATCCATCTGGTGTATATTCCATTTCATCACTGTAGATAGAGAAAGTATTGATTCGATGGAAGTGTATTTGGCTACAGGTGCAAAGGTTTCTTCATAGACTATTCCTTCTTTCTGAGACAAACCCCGAGCTACAAATATTTCCTTATACTTTTCAATGCTACCGTCTGCAGCATGCTTGATCTTGTAGATCCATTTGGAAGTTACAACTAACTTCCCTTCTGGTCTTGTGACAACATCCCAAACATCATTCTTCATGATCGATTGATATTCTTTGATCATAGCATCCTTCCATTCTTTCTGTTCTACTGCTTCTTCATAACTAGAAGGTTCTTTATCAATGAAATCACATAGTAAGGCTACATACCCGGAGCAAGATCTGGTCCTCTTTCTTTCTCTATGATTTTCTTCTGGAGCCCCATATCTTTCCGCACCTTGGATAAGTTCACATACCCAAGTAGGTTTCCTCTTATGAGGATTCTTCTCCAGAGGTGGATCTACAGGTCTTTGTGGTTCCTCGAAATCTCGATCTTCTTCTTGAGCTTCTTTGTTCATGATTGTATCATGAATTCTGGGTACTTCTGCTTCTGCTTCTTTAGGTTCTTCAGCAGGTCTCTTTCTGGATTTTTTGTAAGCTGTGCCTTCATCAAATGTCACATCCCTGCTGATGTCAATCTTCTTGTATCCTGGGAAATAGATTCTGTAAGCCTTTGAGCTTTCAGAGTATCCCACAAATATGCCCTTCCTTCTTGAAGGATCTAATTTTGTTCTCTTCTCTTTTGGAATGTGTATGTACACGGGACAACTGAATATTCTGAGATGGCTGACTTCTGGTTTCTTACCTGAGAAGACTTCTTCAGGAGTCTTGTTCTCGAGTACTCTATGTGGAGTACAGTTCTGTACATACACCGCTGTTCTAGCAGCTTCCACCCAAATATGCATAGGTAGATCTTGATCATGAAGCATAGCTCTTGCAGCTTCCATGATAGTTCTATTCTTCTGTTCCGCAATCCCATTTTGTTGTGGATTATAAGGAGTAGACAACTCCCTCTTAATCCCTGATTCTTTACATAGCTCTTTGAATTCATTCGAAGTGAATTCTCCGCCATTATCTTATCGAAGAGTCTTGATCTTCTTTTCAGTATGGTTCTCGATCAAGGCTTTGAATTCCTTGAACTTATTGAATACTTCATCTTTGTTCTTCATAAAGTAAACCCATGTCTTTCTAGAAAAATCATCAATAAAAGAAACATAGTATGCATACCCGCTTAGTGAGTTTGATGACATAGGACCGCATACATCGGAGTGGATGATTTCTAGTATTCTTTTGGCTTTGATTTCGCTGCTAGGAAATGTCTTCTTTGTATTCTTTCCTTTCGCACATCCTTTGCAGACACCATCATGTTTGGCTTGAAATTTTGGAAGACCTTCAATAGCTTTGCTTGCAACAGGTGGTGCTCTGTAATGCACATGTGCAAGCCTTCTATACCAAAGCTCATTTGGCTCTACCGTGTCATGGATCAAGGCTTGTTCTAGATGGTCCTTCAATTTGTCCAAACCTCCTTCTTGTTCTCCAATCACTACCACATCATCGATAGTATTTCCTTTTGGCCACATAATGACTTGACCATCTATGAATGCAACCCACATTCCTTTTGCATCCAATGCTGAAATGGAGAGAAGGTTATTCTTGAGTCCTGGCACAAACAATACTTCTTTCATTGTTAGAGACCTACCAGAGTCTATCTTATATGAAGATTCCCCACTACCTTTTATTGGATATTGGTAGTCATCTCCTAGTTTCACCTTGTGAGATGATTCATGTTTTGACAATATTACAAAGGATTCCTTGAATCCCGTCATATGTTTGGAAGCCCCACTGTCTATAAGCCAATCATCACTACCATGAGTAATGTTACCTGTGAGAGCGGAGATTAGAACATATTCATCCTCGCTTGAAGAATCTTCACTTTCATATCTGGATCTCTTCTTGGATGGTTCATCATCCTCTACAGCATGAGCATGATGTCTTCTTTTGTTTCCCTTCTTCTTATGAGAGTGGTTCTTGCTCTTAGGACAATCTTTAGCAAAATGTCCTTTTTCATCACATGTATAACATCTAAATATAGATAGATCCTTTCTAGTGTTAGAATGAGAGCTCTTACCTTTGGAGTAATGAGGATTTCTTCTTCCCTTCTTGGAGTGAACTATGAGGGCTTGATCTTCACTACCCATCTTCTCTTCTCGAGCTGCTATCCAAGCTTCTTCTTGAGAGCACTCTTCCCATAGTCTGCTGAATTTGACTAACTTCTTTCTAGCACAGATTCCTTGGATGAAAGCCTCCCATGATCTAGGAAGGCCATTCAAGGTAGTCATCACAATCTCTGCATTTTCCACTTCTTCATCAACAGCTTCTAATTGTTCCTTGATCTGAGAAACCCTTGTGAAGTAGGACTGGATAGTTTCTGCATTCTGAATTTTCACATTCTTCAGTTGGTTCCTCAGAGTCATCTTCTGATTGATGTTCTTTCCTTCAAACAACTTGGTTAGGGCATCAAACATAGATTTAGGTGTCTTAAGAGAGGACACCTATGGGATAAGGTGATCCTTGATAGATTCAACAATGATACTCTTTTCCATAACCATCTTCTTCTTATGCAAGGCCTTTGCCTCATCTCCCTCTAGAAATGGAACCTCCTCATGAATGTAGGAGTCTAATTCATTCTCTTCCAATACCAGGGAGATCCTATACTTCCAGGCTCAGAAGTTATCATCTCCCTCAAGCTTTTCATCAAGCTTGGTATGATGAGACATTTTAAATGAGAACCTCAAATGGAAATACAAAAGATTTTAGATCTTACCAGGTTCAAGATGTCAGATTTGAAACTTGAGCTGAAATCCTACAGAGCTGGTTCAAGAGCAAATTAGGCATAGGTGGTCACGAGATGTATTCTTTTATGGATGGCTTTTCAAGATACCACAAGATCCAGATTGCAAAGGAGGATCGCCATAAGACCACATTTGTCACTGAATGGGGCTATTGTCAATATACACACCAGCTAAAGAATGCACCATCTTTATTTTCTTGGGTAGTTGTCATTGTATTTAAATACTTTATTTAAAAGTTCCTGGAGGTGTATAAGGATGATTGGACTGTCTATGGACTAATTAGGGACCATCTCGACAACTTGCGATTGATTCTAGAAAGGTGTTGACAACATCAAATTGCATTAAACTCTAAGAAGTGTATTTTCTATGCAACGTTTGGAATGCTACTTGGGCACATAGTGTGCAAGGAAGGTCTGTTGGTCGATCCGGTGAAGATCGCGTTAATCATTAGTTTACTGTCACTGACAAATGTGAATATGCTTCGGGAAAATTTGGGGCATATGGGATACTATTGCAAGTTTATCAAAGGATACGCTGTGATTACTGTCCCCATGGAGAAACTACTGAAAAAGGATGCAACATATGAATGGACTCAGGAATGTTAAGGAAGTTTTGACACTTTGAAGGCCAAAATGGCCTATGTGCCCATACTGATTTTTCCTCATTAGAATAAGGAGTTCCGTGTGCATGTCGACGTTTCTTCCATTGCACTAGGGGTTGTTCTTGCACAACTAGGTGAGGGTGACCTGGATCACCCCATCAAATATGCTAGTTGTTAACACATATATTTAGCACAGGGATGAAAAAACCATGATGAAGGAGAAATAATAGTGGCTTGTCAAAACTTTGGTTAAATGGTATAGTATAAGAGCATGGTGATGAGTGAGAACGATGAAGTTGTCAAAGGATCTAATGGTGCGGAGTGAAGAATTCAAGATCAATGGTCTACACTATGTCCGCTCTCCAAAAGGTGCGAGGAAGATAAAATATATTTGGGTGTTTAATAGGATACACAGATCAACGTCTGATGATTTGGCTGGATAAGATCCACGGCCCGTATGAGTTCCGCTTTATGAACATGCTCGATGGTTAAAATAACAGAGCCTAGCGGAATTAGATACGTACCACCCAATCTGACGGCTGACAGATCATGGTCGATCACATCTATGGCTGTGGATGATTCCGGAGCATAAAGTTGCACGGGGGATAAGATCGGGAAGCCCAGCGGAATTGTATACGTGTCATCTAATCTAATGGCGGAGAAATAAAGTTGATCACATCGACGGTTGGGGATACCTCCGGAGTGATAACTTGCATGATGGATAACACCCAAACGCTTGGAGGAATCAAGTATGTGTCTTTCGATCCAAACGTGGAAAATACAAGTAGATCGCATCAACGGTTGTAGATAACTCCAGAACGGAAAGGTGCCTGATGAATAAGACCATGACCCCTGGTGGGATTAATTATGTGGCTCTTAATCTGACGGTTAAAAATCAAAGGCGTAGTGGATCAATGGTTACAAATGAGTCTGGAGTGTGGAAGCGCACGACAGTTAAAGGTAGAAGGTGGTCGCGGAATATAAACCACTGTCCACGTGGAAAATTGTGGCATACTCCGGAAGCTAAAGTGGTTTCGTATAAACTACCGAAGGAGCGCTCCGGAGTGGGGCCTTATAAAAGGAAGGTTGACTTGTCCCATGGGTATTTTATTGATTGGCTCTGGCGCGTGAAAAGGACTGGCAGGTTCGTCAACTTTTGGTTGTCAGTTTCGAGCACACCGAGCACGCGCCTCTACAGTTAAACAGGTAAAGCTTGAACCCTGTAGTTCGTTCGTCTGAATTGCCATTGTCAATTAAGTTATGGATAAAGGAGAGGAATTACAGAGTGGTTGTGTCATAGATGATAGAGAGGACTATTTGGTCGACAGAGACAGGGGCGTTTGTGACCCTTTCCTGTCTATTGGAAGCGTGTCTGTTAGTAAGGAGAGATTGTGGTATTATAACTCACAGGGAAATGGTGTATTGAATGTATGTAAATCCTTTCTGTATTACTTCGCCCTTGAACAAACCCTCCATTTCCCATAGCTTGCAGAATGGTGTGTTGTTAACTACTCCCCTTCTCAGAGAATTATCGTGAGTCAGTCCACATCCTGAATTCTTTGTAAATTCAATGCTACAGTCATCCAAGAAAACCTCAATTTACATGAAAATTACCCCAATAATTGTGAGTCAGTAAATGAGTCAATCCTCGCTGAATTTTACAATAAGTGTGAAGTTGAAACCCGTTGCTAATTCCTGTCTAATGTTTTAAGAGAAGGTCAATCTTTAGATGGTTTCTTCTTACCTTACCCTGTGAATATTTTTAAAAGTGAAGTCCAATTAGTTGTATCTTTAGTTTGTCAAATATTGGGTCTGGATGACGATTGTCGAGTGGGCGAGGTCATCCTGGTTTTTTATTAAGAATAAGTTCCTTAGACTCTGAGTCCCAGTCAATTCTGGTGTTTAGTCTAGATGAATACCTAGCTGAAGCAATCCATCTTCAGCTAAGTGAGTTTCCAAAGGTTCATTTTTTTAGATTTCAGACCTACTTGTTCAACATGCTGTTATGCTCTAATGTCACTGAAATCCAATTTTTGAATACTATATGTTCTTTCGATTTGCCCAAGAAAATCAACATGTTCGAGTTTGCTAATTCGATCATGTCGGAAATGTATAAAATGTTGTTTGATGAGGAATTGCCCCGTGTTTTGGACGAGATGAAATGTTTGATGCAGTCCTCACCCGAGGACCGAATTGGAGACTGGTTCCTTCATAAAGACTCCACTGTGTTAAGGATATATGGATTTACAGGGCATCCTTATAAGTTTCCTGCTTTCTTAACCCCAAGTATTTTTTCTTTAGAATTCATGAGACAAAGGCTGCAGTCTAAAGAAGAGCACTTTGGTGCTTTTAAAAAATCTTCAAACATTAAATTCCCACTTAATGTTGGCTCTTTCATTTTTAAAAGTAAAGGCGCCTTAGTGTTCATAGAGAAATTGCTGAAGAGTATGGATTTCCAAAAGGAGTCAAAGATAAATTACGATCCCCACCATGTAATCTCCTTGAGGAAGCAGGCCAACAAGAATAAACCGTTTGATCACCAGTCTGTTGAGGGGTTGGCTGAAATAGACAATTTGTTGCAGTTTACTGAGATATCAAAGTCTGATGAAGATGCACATACTGTACCTGTCACATCATCCCAAATAACAGAGGGTACTAGTATTGTGATTAAGAGAAGTCTGTCTGAAATCGAAAGTATGGAAATTGACGAAGATGGATCGCATAAAAAGGAAAAGCTGTTGCAGGGTGGTGAAATTTTGAATGAAGAAATTTCTGATGGTTTCAAAAAGGTTGCTCTTGTTCCAATGAAAGCTGTGCAAGTAAATCAGTTTTCTTTTAAAAATGTAGAAGGTTGTATAGATGGTTCAGAATTTAGCCCGGTCTTTAAGTCAAAAGAAGAGCTCAAAGCTAGTTACATGGAGAGGAGAAAACAGTCTCTGGAAGAGACTAGAAATTTGCTGCCGCGAGTAAGAAGTTTACACAGTCCAAAAACTTCTCTGGTTTCTACTCGAGATGTTGAAAGAAATACATTCAAGTTAGCCATGGTGAACGACAAGAAGATGTTAGAAATGGAGATCCGGTTGGATAAGATCAGTATACCGGATAAGATACAACTTCACAAACAAACCAGTGATATTATTTACTCAGACCTGTTACAAGCCATGATACGAATAAA
This sequence comes from Pseudotsuga menziesii, assembly GCA_001517045.1. Classification (NCBI taxonomy): domain Eukaryota; kingdom Viridiplantae; phylum Streptophyta; class Pinopsida; order Pinales; family Pinaceae; genus Pseudotsuga; species Pseudotsuga menziesii. The sequence continues at coordinate 1,144,673 of LPNX010479276.1, forward strand.
AAAATTACAAATTATGATAGATACGTTAGAAATCCAATTGAAACATGAAAGAATTGAGAATAAAGCAAATACCATCCAGATCAAGAAGCTTCAAACGGATATTGTCAGTTCAGATAACACCCAGGCAGTCAAGAGAATGCTAGAAGAAAAAGATAATGCTCTTCAAGTGTTGAAGAAAAAATTGAAAATCCCAGGTTCTAAGCATGTTCAGTCTTCTGAGTTATTGGCTCTGCAAGAGGAAAAGGACAAGATCCATCAAGAGATGATGGAGTATAAAGGGAGAGCTGTTGAGTTACAGGAACAAAAAGACAAGTGGGAGGCCGAACAAAATGAACTGTTGTCTCAAATTTCCTTGATGAGAAAAGATCAAATTGATGAGAAGGAGATTATGGAGGAGTTAATGAGTCAGACTCCCACAAGTGAAGACCTGTCCATTGTGAATATCGAGAAGCCATTGGATGAATTTTCTACGGATGATCTGTTGGTGCCTATGTCCCAGGTAAGTTTAAAGGATGAAGAAATCAAAGAGCTGAAGACAAAGAATGCAAAGATCAAAGGTGAGTTGTCTAAAATAAATGAAAGTAAAAATAAAATACTACAGGACAAGAATCAGCTACAGAAAAAGTTAAATGAATTAAAGGAGAGAAACATAGGTAAAGGTCCCCTGCAGGGAGCAAAGCATATCATTTGGGATACTCTATCTATAGAAATTACCAAATTTTGGCATTATTTGAATTTCATTGATGATCAAAATATTTTGATCAATTTGGCCCACCAAAGATTGAAGCTAGTGAATGAACACATGGGAAAAAGACCTCTCGCCACAACTCAAAATGTGCTGAACTTTTTAAACTCATTGACATATCATAAATTACATGATATGGGGATAAAAGATAGGATATCCATAGTGCTGTGGGCTAAGAAATTCATCCATAAACACCATTTAATGAAGACGGTCCAAGACAGAACTGATGAAATGGTTGCACAGGTCAATAACTTCAAGCAAGATTTCAAGGAGCTATTTGAGGACGGCCTACCTTCTTTTTGGGACGAGGAAGGACGGATGTTCTCTCAGGAGCATTATCATAGCTTGCTAGTTCATAATCGTATGGACCACTCTAAATTCGATGACTTGGAAAAGGGCTTAACAGGAAAAACTATTGTGGACAAATTAACAAAGGATTTCGAAATTCTATAGAAGTTCGCAATTATCAAAAGTAGATTACCCAAAGTGTCATATGAAGTGTACATGGAGCTTGAAGTAGGGTGATTCCATGAAGATGGGTAACACTTTTTGGCCAAATTTGGCGATGAAAACCTGATGTTTTACTCATGTGCTAGATAGAAGCCCTCAAAACGCATATATGCCATGTGAATTTTGACTTGCAGTAAAAAAACAAATTGTAGAATATTATGTTGGCTTTATAGTGATATTTTTTTTAAAATATTCCGATGTCATTTAATGTGTGAATTTTTGCATTTAATGAACTATGTGACCTTAAAAATTTGAAGAAGCTAATAAGTGGCTCGTGTCCACGTAGAGTAATTCAATCTTGCATTAATAATTTAAAAAAAAATAAATATATGAGCATGATCTACATAAAATGTAGTGTGATGTGCATATTTTTTTGTTAATTGTTTTCGCATTATACAATTATTTATTATTTTTCAAAAGTGACCACATTCGATTTCAGCATCGTTTTAAACACATATTTGTCCACGTAAAGGAATTTTTTCTATTTTTTGAAAAATTGAAAAACCAAAGATACCCTTTTGAAGAGGACACGTCGATATGTGATGTGTGCATTTTTAAGAATTTTTTGGCTGTGTATTTTTAACTCTGTGGATTTTTCTCTGAGATGCTTTGAAGTTGCAGTGTGGTTTTCTAAGTATAAGTTTTAGAAGTAATTAAAAAATAAATATCATATGAATTCCAAAATGCGTGTATGATACCTCAATGGATAGAAGATTCGTTGGTGAATTTATCGGTATCAACTCCGCTCAGTTATGTGCTAGGAATGACAGGGTTTACACCTCTGCAAGGCACAGGAAATTTTCCGTTTGTTTGAATGAGGGCTAAGTCTGTTTTTTTAAGCCCTCGACCGAGGTATGAACCTCGACCAAGGTTTTGTAAAGCCCGCAATACCTCGGTAGAGGGCTTAACAAGCCCTCGGTCGAGATATTAAGACCTCGGTCGAGGGCTTAACAAGACCTCGACCGAGGTGCGTTTTTCTATTTTTGCCGAAATTCGCTTGCCAAAAAGTGTTACCCAAGTCCGTGGATTCACCCAGTATCAATCCGAGAGATGATGGAATGTGACACCCCAAGCGCAGAATAGTGCAAAGCTGTGGAGAGATTCTGAAAAACCAAGTATATCGTGCATGCATAAAGACAGGTGTTATACAACAAGGAGCTGACTGGATGAAGATGTTTTACCAAGCTGATTTTTACTTTATGATATGTTAGGATTGGAATAGTAATTTATTCCTAGAAGTTATGGATTTAGTTACAAGACTCTAAATTAAGCCGATCATTCAGTTGTGAAATCTTCTTGGAAGATCTATTATTTTTTGTATATATTTGCATCTTTTTTATGAGATGGGGGTTGGAACCCATCGTGTTGTGGAATTAGTTTTGGAGAACATATCTATTTTTGAATAACAAAGTGAATGCATGAAGGTTTATCAGAGATTCCTGTGTCATTTATATTACAGTCTGTGCTTCTTTCTTTATGTGATCGTATTTCCCCAGTGTAACACTTCATTTTGTTTCTTCTTCATATCTGAAATACAGTGTTGGGTGATTAGAATTCATATGTTTATGCTCTAGTCATCATTTCAGATATTTTATACATTTTCTGCTAAAGTTGATATAGAATTCATCTTTGATGCTTTGTATTAATGGGTTGTTTCCTTGTCTCTTCTGTTTCACCTGGATTAAATTGAACGACTGTGATGATGTGATCATCTTGCCTTTGATGAATCTCATGTATATGTCTTTGTGATATCTTTATATGCATGTGACTCCATTCCCAATGGTTATGTGATTGTTTCAGCCATACATACAAATATTTAAATGTTGTTTTATATGTGGTCCTATTAAATCTGTATTGAGAGATCCCTCTCTGGAAGAAAATACCACTTTCTTTCTAAAGTGGTTTTTCTATTACCTTGGAGTTTACCTTTTACAACCTGGGTACATTCTGAGTGCTAACAAACTGGTGCCATTTCCAGGGAATGAAAGTGCATATCTGCCCTGGGAGAACGACAAATTTTGAAGAAAGATTTCTGTGGGAAATCAGGAATTTTATTAGCATAAGAGGTTGTATATTTTCCCTGGCGACTCCATTGTGAATCTTGTTCAAAACTTAAGGAGTCATTCTGGCTTCGAGAATACACACACGAGGTAACTCTGATACCGAAGTCTTGAAAAGTTTTGAAGACCCAGAAAAGCTATTTAAAAGAAAAAATAAAGAAAAGATAGATTTTCCTTTGTTTGGTGCATCATCATCTCAAGATCCTCATTTTGATCCAAAATGGGAAGTTAACGTTGGAAAAAGTCCGTTGAAAACCAAATCCGAGTCTGACCTTAAGGATATTGAGTTTAATCCCTGTAGGTTAGAATCTTACTTGTTAGATTCCCTTTGGAGAGATTTGCAACAAATCACAAAGGCTGACACATTTACCTCTCAAAGTATTCAGACCTCTCAAAGTACTCAAAGTTCTTCACTTCCTGTGAACCCACCCAAACCAATGGCCACCAGATTTGCTCCCTTGCGTCTGCCTGCTGTATTACATGATCTCCCTCAAAATTATTCTCAGAGAATTTCTTTATTTGATGGAGAGGGTGATATAACCGCAAAACAGCATGTTGCCAAATTTGAAGATTTTATTGACTTAGAAGAAGTTGATTATCCTAATGTTAAAATGCGGTTATTTGCCCAAAGTTTGTCAGGAGAGGCAAAGAAGTGGTTTAAAGACTTACCAAATGGGTCTATAGTAAATTTTCAGGCCTTCCAAAATGCTTTCCTGGACAGGTGGTATGATAAACAGAATCCTTTGCAGCTTTTATCTCAGTATAACAGTCTCAAAAAAGGAGGTTTCGAATCTGTTCATGAGTTTTCCAGCAGATTCATGAGGGCTTACAACTCAATTCTAGAAGATATAAAACCTTTTCCTGCAGCTGCCAAACTACATTATGTTGGAGCCTTTGATTATGATTTTGCATTCTCATTGCGGGAGAGGAAATCGACAACTCTTGCTGCCATGTTTACTGATGCTCTAGAAGTGGAAGCTAACATGACGGCGAGTGGAAAAATGAAACATAGGGATTTGGATAGGAGGAGAAAAGAATATAATTTTCCTTCTACTTCATCCTCTTCTGCTGATGCTAAATTTGAAATGATGTTGAAAACCATGGAAAAGTTGATGGATAGATTGTCTATGGTTACTAGGCCTTTCAACAGAGAGCAAGGGGATCCCCAAATCAGGAATCCAAATTTTAGAAGACCAAATCCCCCTGTCCCTCCCCAAAATAGACAGAGAGACCAGAGAAATCCAAGAAACCAAGAAGAATAGCCCATCCATCCACCTTTCCCTGAAAATTATGTTGCCGATGAAGAAGATCCCCCTGAAAATGAGATTCATCTGTTTGGAGAACAGGATTCAGAGATATATCTTACTGAAGAGGAGAATAACATGTTTGAACAGGAGGGTGGAAATGAAGAAATTGAAAAGGAGAACGAGTTGTATCAAAGAGGATATTTACACGCTATGGATGATGTGTAGAGGAAAATCAGATTGAGGAATAGGGATGTCCTCATAAATAAAGGGAAGGCAAATCCAAATCAGCCTTCCTCTAGTTCTTTGAATGTAGAAAAAGGAAAAGAACTACAAAAAGAACCTTTTGTAAATAAAGAGGTTGAAAATGATGTACAACGGGATAAAACAATAAAGAAGGCGACTTCGGTTGATGTGGAAAGGATTAGTGCTGGTTTTAATTTATAGAATGAGCTTTCAAAGCTAAAAATCTCTGTTCCGTTTAATGAATTGTTGAGAAATACTAAATACAGAGATACTATCACAAAAATGGTCAAAAATCAAGGAGAATGGCAGTCTGACATTTTAGAAATGAATGATGATAATCCTGCTATTTCATTTGGATCAAAAGTTGAAAATATGGAAGGTGAAGAAGTTCCTCCTTTCTATTTAAGTCTAAATGTGCATGATAAAGTGGTCCATAATGCTATGCTGGATTCAGGGGCATCACATAATCTAATGCCCAAGGGAGTGGTAGAAAGTCTGGGATTGGAGGTCACAAGACCTTATAAAGATCTATACTCTTTTGATTCTAAGAGAGTAAAATGCATTGGATTAATTAAAGATATGGTGGTAACCCTAAACAAATTGCCTTCTAAAACTATAGTTATGGATGTGGTAGTGGCAGATATTCCACCAAATTTCGGGGTACTATTGTCAAGATCCTGGAATTCCAAATTGAAAGGAAGTTTGTAGATGGATATGTCATATGCCACGATTCCTGTTCAAGATGGGAACAGAAGATTATATAGTGAAAAAAGAACTCCATATGTAGTAAGCAGTCAAGACAAACCTGAAATTGATCACATTTATGTTGTTGATATTGATTTAGGGTCCTCCATTTTCTTCAATGATGTTGTTCCACATGATGTAGAGGAGGCTTTGCAGAAAAAGTTTGAAGAGAACAAGGAAAAAGAAGTGAGAGAACAAGATTCTTTAGAAGCAAAGCAAAAAAGAGAAGGCCAGTGGATTATGTATTTTGATGGGTCTGCTGCGAAAATAGGTGCTGGAGCAGGTGTATACATAATTTCTCATATTTAGGTGGATTTCAAAGCACTATCATACAAGTTGACATTTGAGTGTATAAATAATGTGGCAGAATATGAAGCTCTATTATTGGGACTGCATGCTTTGAAAGATTTAGGAGCTCAAAAGATAAGGATCCTGGGAGATTCTGAGTTGGTAATAAACCAAATAAATGAAAGCTATCAAACCAGGCATCCTCGAATGAGGGCTTATAGAAATGAAGTGTGGGATATGCTTGGTAACTTCTTTACGGAGCATATAATTCAGGTGATTCCTAGACATGAAAATTTGGTAGCTGATTCTTTAGCTGTGGCTGCTGGAAAATTTGAAACACCTGTTGCTGGTCAGAGGGAATACCAGGTGGAAATTGTGAATAGACCATCTATTCCTGACAACTCTAAATATTGGCAAGTGTTTGAAGATGATATGCAGATCCGAAGATTCCTGGAACTCTCAGAAGAATTTGTGAATACTCCTATTGACACTGAGAATAACAATGACGAGAGCACTCAAGAGGATGAAGAGCTTGAAGAGGAAGGGAATAGCACTGAAAATTGAAAGGGACCTTAGGAGGTAAGGATATCATCCAATTAAAAAACAATTTCATACCAAGAGGACTAATCCCTTTAGAAAAGATTTTTTATCAAAATGATGTGGCTAAAAATCCGAAAGTGAAGCCCGTTGATGATGCTATCGAAGACAAAAATATTGGTACCGCAGGAAATCCTAAGATTGTGAAGTTGTCCAAGAAATTACCTGAAAAAGAAAAAGAAGAGTATGTGAAATTAATGAAAAGATATACAGATGTCTTCGCTTGGAGTTATGAGGATCTCAAAGAGTATGATACTTCTATCATACAACATACCATTCCTATAAAGCCTGGGGAGAGGTATTTTAAACAGAAGCTCAGAAGAATAAATCCTAATTTGCTGCCTATTATTGAGAAAGATATCAAGAAGCTATTTGATGCTAAAATTATTGTAATGCTGAGGTTTTCAAAATGGGTTGCAAACTTGGTTCCTATCAGCAAAAAGAACGGAGATATAAGATTGTGCATAGATTTCCGAAACCTGAATAAAGTTTCCATGAAAGATAACTATCCTCTACCCAAGATGGATCATATACTGCAGTAAGTAGTAGGAGCTGAAAGAATTTCAATGCTGGATGGTTTTTCTGGGTATAATCAGATCAAGGTGTTACCAAAAGATCAAGAGAAGACTGCTTTTACCACACCTTGGGGCACCTTTATGTATACAAAGATGCCTTTCGGTTTGATGAATGCAGGGGCCACTTTCCAGCGAGCTATGGACATTGCTTTTGCAGGGGAAATTGGAAATTTTGTAGTGATCTACATGGATGATATCAGAGTCTACTCCAAGTTTGACAGAGAGCATCTGCATCATCTGGAGAAAGTGTTCATGAAATGCAGAAAGTTTGGTATATCGTTGAATCCAAAGAAATCCAACTTTGCATTAGAAGAGGGAAAATTGTTGGGCCATATAATATACAAAGATGGAATAAAAATTGATCCGGAAAGGGTGAGTGCCATTCTAAAAGTAGGTGAACCCCGAAGCAAAAAGGGGATACAGTCTTTCTTGGGGCAAGTGAATTTTCTAAGAAGGTTTTATTTCCAGTTTTGTTGAGATCCTAATGAACATCACCAATATGTTGAAAAAGGGGCATGAAATAAAATGGAATACTGAAGCTAGACAGTCCTTTTGGGAAATCAAGAAGGCAATTTCAGAGGCTCCTGTGTTAGTGAGTCCAGATTTTACTAAATATTTCTCAGTATTTTCATATGCTTTAGAATATACTATAGCAGCCATTTTATTGCAGAAAAATGATGAGAATATGGAATAGCCCATAGCATTCTTTAGCAAGATGTTGAGAGATGGTGAATTGAAATACGATATCATGGAGAAACAAGCCTATGATTTAATTAAAGCATTGAAAGATTTCAGAATATATATTTTACATTCACATATAATTGCCCATGTTCCATCTGCTGCAGTAAAGGGAATCCTGACTCAATCAGATCCAGAAGGCAGAAGAGCAAAGTGGATTGCCACATTGTTGGAGTATGATATTGAAATAAAGCCTACCAAATTGATTAAAGGGCAAGGATTAGCTAAAATGATGGCCAAATCCAATTGTGAAGCCTTGCAAATTAATTTCATTTCTCATCAAGCTAATCAGTTGGATACAGAGGGCAAAAATACATTTTTGCTGGAATATAAAAATGGGGTTCTTCTGGAGAGCAACCCTATAAATGGACGGTATCTGAAGCATTACCTATCCTAAGGGAGAAGGTAAAATTTGTATCATAGATTGTACATATTTATTTTTCTTTACAAGTCAATATGAATGATAAGCCGAGTGTTTTTGAAGCTCACAGTGAAAGCCCTAAGATTCAGGAGGCATACCATTCCTTTTCTAAAAATACATAAAAATGATATATTTACGAAAAGCAAAAGATGAGTTTTCTAGAAGTTATTATGAAAAATCAAAAGAAGGCACCTGGTCAATGAGTTCTTTGATACCTCACAGGGAGGATATCATCCCCAGATGGAGCCAGTTGTTAACACATATATTTAGCACAGGGATGAAAAAACCATGATGAAGGAGAAATAATAGTGGCTTGTCAAAACTTTGGTTAAATGGTATAGTATAAGAGCATGGTGAGGAGCGAGAATGATGAAGTTGTCAAAGGATCTAATGGTGCGGAGTGAAGAATTGAAGATCAATGGTCTACACTATGTCTGCTCTCCAGAAGGTGCGAGGAAGATAAAATATATTTGGGAGTTTAATAGGATACACAGATCAATGGCTGATGATTTGGCTGGATAATATCCACGGCCAATATGAGTTCCGCTTTATGAACATGCGTGATGGTTAAAATAATGGAGCCTAGTGGAATTAGATACATACCACCCAATTTGACAGCTGACAAATCATGGTCGATCACATCTACGGCTGTGGATGATTCCGGAGCATAAAGTTGCACGGGGGATAAGATCGGGAAGCCCAGCGAAATTGGATACGTGCCATCTAATCTAACGGCAGAGAAATAAAGTCAATCACATCAACGGTTGGGGATACTTCCGGAGCGAATACTTGCATGATGGATAACACCCAAATGCTTGGCAAAATCAAGTACGTGTCTTTCGATCCAATGGTGGAAAACACAAGTAGATCGCATCAACGGTTGTAGATAACTTCGGAACGGAAAGGTGCCTGATGAATAAGACCATGACCCTGGGCAGGATTAATTATGTGGCGCTTAATCTGACGGTTAAAAATCAAAGACATAGTGGATCAATGGTTACAAATGATTCCGGAGTGTGGAAGCGCATGGCAGTTAAAGGTAGAAAGTGGTCACAGAATACAAACCGCTGTCCACGTGGCGAATTGTGTCATACTCCGGAAGCTAAAGTGGTTTCATATAAACCACCGAATGAGTGCTACGGAGTGGGGCCTTATAAAAGGAAGGTTGACTTGTCCCGTGGATATTTTATTGATTGGCTCCGGTGCGTAAAAAGGACTGGCAGGTTCGTCAACTTTTGGTTGTCAGTTTCGAGCACACCAAGCACGCGCCTCTACAGTTAAACAGGTAAAGCTTGAACCCTATAGTTCGTTCATCCGAATTGCCATTGTCAATTAAGTTATGGATAAAGGAGAGGAATTACAGAGTGGTCGTGTCATAAATGATAGAGAGGAATATTTGGTCGACAGAGACATGGGCGTCTGTGACCCTTTCCTGTCTATTGGAAGCGTGTCCATTAGTAAGGATAGATTGTGGTATTATAACTCGCAGGGAAATGATGTATTGAATGTATGTAAATCCTTTCTGTATTACTTCACCCTTGAACAAACCCTCCATTTCCCAGAGTTTGCAAAATGGTGTGCTGTTAACTACTCCCCTTCTCAGATAACTATCGTGAGTCAGTCCACATCCCGAATTCTTCGTAAAGTCAATGCCACAGTCATCCGAGAAAACCTCAATTTACCTGAAAATTACCCCGATAATCGTGAGTCAATAAATGAGTCAATCCTCGCTGAATTTTACAAGAAGTGTGAAGCTGAAAACTGTTGCCAATTCCTGTCTAATGTTTTAAGAGAAGGTCAATCTTTAGATGGTTTCTTCTTACCTTACCCTGTGAATATTTTTAAAAGTGAAGTCCAATTAGTTGTATCTTTAGTTTGTCAAATATTGTGTCTGGATGATGATTGTCAAGTGGGCGAGGTCATCCTGGGTTTTTTATTAAGAATAAGTTCCTTAGACTCTGAGTCCCAGTCAATTCCGGTGTTTAGTCTAGATGAATACCTAGATGAAGCAATCCATCTTCAGCTAAGTGAGTTTCCAAAGGTTCGGTTTTTTAGATTTCAGACCTACTTGTTCAACATGCTGTTATGCTCTAATGTCACTGAACTCCAATTTTTGAATACTATATGTTCTTCCGATTTGCCCAAGAAAATCAACATGTTCGAGTTTGCTAATTCGATCATGTCGGAAATGTATAAAATGTTGTTTGATGAGGAATTGCCCCGTGTTTTGGACGAGATGAAATGTTTGATGCAGTCCTCATCCAAGGACCGAATTGGGGACTGGTTCCTTCATAAAGACTCCACTGTGTTAAGGATATATGGATTTACAGGGCATCCTTATAATTTGTCTGCTTTCTTAACCCCGAGGATTTTTGCTTTAGAATTCATGAGACAAAGGCTGCAGTTTGAAGAAGAGCACTTTAGTGCTTTTAAAAAATCTTCAAACATTAAATTCCCACTTAAGGTTGGCTCTTTCATTTTTAAAAGTAAAGGTGCCTTAGTGTTCATAGAGAAATTGCTGGAGAGTATGGATTTCCAAAAGGAGTCAAAGATAAATTACGATCCCCACCATGTAATATCCTTGAGGAAGCAGGCCAACAAGAATAAACCATTTGATCACCATTCTGTTGAGGGGTTGGCTGAAACAACCAATTTGTTGCAGTTTAATGAGATATCAAATTCTGATGAAGATGCACATACTGTACCTGTCACATCATCCCAAATAACAGAGGGTACTAGTATTGTGATTAAGAGAAGTCTGTCTGAAATCAAATGTATGGAAATTGACGAAGATGGATCGCATAAAAAGGCAAAGCTGTTGCAGGGTGGTGAAATTTTGAATGAAGAAATTTATGATGGTTTCAAAAAGGTTTCTCTTGTTCCAATGAAAGCTATGCAAGTAAATCAGTTTTCTTTTAAAAATGTAGAAGGTTGTATAGATGTTCTAGAATTTAGCCCGGTCTTTAAGTCAAAAGAAGAGCTCAAATCTAGTTACATGGAGAGGAGAAAACAGTCTCTGGAAGAGACTAGAAATTTGTTGCCGCAAGTAAGAAGTTTACACAGTCCAAAAACTTCTCTGGTTTCTGCTCGAGATGTTGAAAGAAATACATTCAAGTTAGCCATGGTGAACGACAAGAAGATGTCAGAAATGGAGATCCTGTTGGATAAGATCAGTATACCGGATAAGATACAACTTCACAAACAAACCAGTGATATTATTTACTCAGACCTGTTACAAGCCATGATAAGAATAAACAAATTACAAATTCTGATAGATAAGTTAGAAATCCAATTGAAACATGAAAGAATTGAGAATAAAGCAAATACCATCCAGATCAAGAAGCTTCAAACAGGTATTGTCAGTTCAGATAACACCCAGGCAGTCAAGAGAATACTAGAAGAAAAAGATAATGCTCTTCAAGTGCTGAAGAAAAAATTGAAAATCCCAGGTTCTGAACATGTCCAGTCTTCTGAGTTATTGGCTCTATAAGAGGAAAAGGACAAGATCCAGCAAGAGATGATGGAGTATAAAGGGAGAGCTGTTGAGCTACAGGAAGAAAAAGACAAGTGGGAGGCCGAACGAAATGAACTGTTGTCTCAAATTTCCTTGATGAGAAAAGATCAAATTGACGAGAAGGAGATTATGGAGGAGTTAATGAGTCAGACTCCCACCGGTGAAGACCTGTCCATTGTGAATATCGAGAAGCCATTGGATGATTTTTTGGTGGATGATCTGTTGGTGCCTATGTCCCAAGTAAGTTTAAAAGATGAAGAAATCAAAGAGCTGAAGACAGAGAATGCAAAGATCAAAGGTGAGTTGGCTAAAATAAATGAAAGTAAAAATAAACTACTATAGGACAGGAATCAGCTGCAGAAAAAGTTAAATGAATTAAAGGAGAGAAACATAGGTAAAGATCCCCTACAGGGAGCGAAGCATATCATTTGGGATACTCTATCTATAGAAATTACCAAATTTTGGCATTATCTTAATTTCATTGATGATCAAAATATTTTGATCAATTTGGCCCACCAAAGATTGAAGCTAGTGAATGAACACATGGGGAAAAGACCTCTCGCCATAGCTCAAAATGCGCTGAAATTTTTAAACTCATTGACATATCAGGAATTACATGATATGGGGATAAAAAACAGGATATCCATAGTGCTGTGGGCTAAGAAATTCATCCATAAACACCATTTAATGAAGACGGTCCAAGACAGAACTGATGAAATGGTTGCACAAGTCGATAACTTCAAGCAAGATTTCAAGGAGCTATTTGAGGATGGCCTACCTTATTTCTGGGACGAGGAAGGATAGATGTTCTCTCAGGAGCATTATTCACAGCTTGCTAGTTCAGAATCGCATGGACCACTCTAAATTCGATGACTTGGAAAAGGGCTTAATAGGAAAAACTACTGTGGACAAATTAACAGAGGATTTTGAAATTCTACAGAAGTTCGCAATTATCAAAAGAAGATTACCCAAAGTGTCATATGAAGCGTACATGGAGCTTGAAGTATCAATCCGAGAGATGATGGAATGTGACACCCCAAGCGCAGAACAGTGGAAAGCTGTGGAGAGATTTGGAAAAACCAAGTATATCGTGCATGCATACAGATAGGTGTTATACAACAAGGAGCTGACTGGATGAAGACGTTTTACCAAGCTGATTTTTACTTTATGATCTGTTAGGATTGGAGCAGTAATTTATTCCTAGAAGTTAGGGATTTAGTTACAAGACTCTAAATTAAGCCGATCATTCAGTTGTGAAATCTTCTTGGAAGATCTATTATTTTTTGTATATATTTGCATCTTTTTTATGAGATGGGGGTTGGAACCCATCATGTTGTGGAATTATTTTTGGAGAAAATATCTATTTGTGAATAACAAAGTGAATGCATGAAGGTTTATCAGAGATTCCTGTGTCATTGATATTACAGTCTGTGCTTCTTTCTTTATGTGATCATATTTCCCCAGTGTAACACTTAATTTTGTTTCTTCTTCATATCTAAAATACAGTGTTGGGTGATTATAATTCATATGTTTATGCTCTAGTCATCATTTCAGATATTTTATACATTTTTTGCTAAAGTTGATATAGAATTCATCTTTGATGCTCTGTATTAATGGGTTGTTTCCTCGTCTCTTCTGTTTCACCTAGATTAAATTGAACAACTGTGATGATGTGATCATATTGCCTTTGATGAATCTCGTGTATATGTCTTTGTGATATCTTTATATGTATGTGACTCCATGCCCAATGGTTATGTTATTGTTTCAGCCATACATACAAATCTTTAAATGTTGTTTTATATCTGGTCCTGTTAAATCTGTATTGAGAGATCCCTCTCTGGAAGAAAATACCAGTTTCTTTCTAAAGTGGTTTTGCTGTTACCTTGGAGTTTACCTTTTACAACCTGGGTACATTCTGAGTGCTAACACTAGTAGAAAGTGGTCATTTGCTAAATGAAATTATACAACGACGAAAAGGGAAGACCTAGCGATGGTTTATGCCTTGCAGAAGTTCAATAACTATTTGTTGGGTGGACATTTCAAGATGTTCACCGATCATTCAGCTTTGCAATACCTGGTCAATAATCCTGTGTTGGGGGGGGAAGATCTGTCAATGGCTGTTACTCTTCCAGAAGTTTGATTTTGAAATAGTTGTAAATCTAGGATGTTTGAATGTTGGTCCGGAACATCTGTCTTGTGTTGAGAACGGTGAAGAATAGACCAATAATGATGACAGATTTCCAGATGCACAATTGTTCTATGTTGACATCACAGATGATCACTATGCCCCAATTATTCAGTTTTTGGCCACTGGTGTCACCCCAGAGGACATGTCGACTAGCCAAAAGAAGCAGCTGGTAGTAAAGGCTTCCGATTTTCAATTAATTGCTGCACAGTTAAGCTTGGACTAGATTAAATCTTGTGATGGTGTACTTTACCGCATGAGCAGGGTCCCATTCTAGAAGAAGCACATGGAGGATGTAACGTCCTCAGCCCTCCGACCAGCGAAGAGGATGCTATGATGTCATTAAACATCCAGGATAAAATCCCCATGAACATGTACATACATATAACTGAAATAAAAATGCTTAAAACATAAAACTTGCTAGGATGCATAATCATTCATATACACAGCGGAAACAAACATACATTCATTCAAGCATTCAACATGTTCATCATCATTCACTAAAAAATAAATATAAATGCAAAGATGAAATGGTCAAGAATACTTATCTTATAAGGATTCATCCTGCAACCAGCTACGTCGCTGCAACATTCCACCCAACCATAGGCCAGTGTGCTCCTTAATCTCTCATCAACACTGCCACCCCCGAGCTGGGCATGATTTCCCAATGAATAAGGAACAAGCAGGCTTACACATAGCCAAGGATACATAAAACATAGACCAAGCCAACATAGTTGGGTTTATCATGCCATCAACAAACCATCCAAGCCAACATAGTTGGGTTTATCAAGCCATCAAGGAGTTGGAAAAGGCTAAATGCTAAGCTGGTTAGCCCATAGAAGAGCTAAGGACACCTACATTAGAACTAGCCTGGCTTCTAGAACACCCACACACACCCAACACAAGGAAATCAGTCCCTTCTCTGCTACATAGACCTCCCTTCTAGTGCTATTTAAGGGTTGTGGAGAAGAAATCCAGCCCTCTAGCTCTATCTATGTCACTCCCAAACACACCAAGTTTTTCAAGAAAACCAAGCCCTCATCCCCACTCCAACACAGTCCGAAGACCAACCACTGCATACATGCACCCAAACAAGCTAGTCACAGCTTGGAAAGGGGAAAGCAATTCATGAGTCGTTCTTGGCCCTATCATGGCCAAAATGACTCCATAACAACCTATAGCATCCCAAAACATAAAATCAAACACAACCAACAAAACGTGGGGGAACAACAGCTCTTGGTCTCAATCAGTGAAGTAATGGGGAATTTACATAGTTGGAAATGGAGTGAGTAAACAGAATCTCAACCCGTGCCTAAGAAAGAACATACACACCGACCACATCTATAGGGAAAAATACACACCTCCAGCCCATAACGCTAAAGGCCAAATCATCACCCCCTTCCTCCCTGCGTGAGGAACCACAATGGAGAAGCCCAAACGATGCGTGAGGAAGCAGAACGTCTCTGCATGAGATGAATAAGATTTTTGGGAGAGTGGAAGAGTGTCCCCTGTAGTCATGGAGTGAATGGAATAATGGAGGATCTGCCTAGAGTGATGGGGTAGTGGTTTCTTGTCATCATGAGGTTCAACCTGCTGGTGGAGTGTGCGTGTGGGAAAGGACTGACACTCCACTCCCTAGCAATAACTTCCCCAACTAATCAGCAAAACTTTTAATGTGGTAGTTGGATGAGACAAGGGAAGGTGAACAAGTCAAAAAGGGTGGATGACACATGGATTTTCCCCTATGGGCTCAAGGTTTAACAATTCCCCCTCCCTATCCTTAGGAATATCATGCCCTTTTCAATATGGTTGCAGTGACATAGCTCGTTGGGGTTTATTTAATTAAAAAGCATGTTGACATGATGCCAAAATTAATATGTGCCATATCTCATGATATACCATCGACAACGATTCCGTTCGCCAAAACGTAACACAACCAAATCGATGGTGGCACTTTTGCCTTTAGCTCCACACCATGATTCATTACAATATATACATCATGTACATTTAATGCAATGCGGTCAAAACTTGGGTGTTACATTCCCCTCTCCCTTCAATAGCACTGTCCTTAGTGCTTTACAAAATTGAACAAAATGCTACACTGGTATCGCCTTAGTTTTCTGCAGAATCAAACAAAAATGGATGTGCCAATCGCATGGCATCCTCCAGCTCCCATGTAGCCTCTTCAGGTTTGTAGGGATCCCATTGTACCTTTACCTGCCCTATGGCTCGGTTCTAGAGCATTGTGACCTTCCTGTTGGGGATGCATATTGGCTCAATTTGGAACTCTCCCTTAGGTTCCACCTGAATCACATCCCAATTTATCAAATGGCTAGGATCATGTACATATATCTTAACCAAATAAACATGAAAAACATTATGATCCCTAGTGCTAGCAGGAAATGCAAGTCTATATGAAACTAGACCTATTCTTTCAAGCACTTCAAACAGCCCACAATATCTTGGCAACAACTTGGCACAACTTCCAAGATTCAAGGAACTCTTCCTTGCCCTTACTTTGAGGTAAACATGATCCGCAACACTGAACTCCCTGTTCACCCTATGCTTATCTACATAGATTTTCTGCCTGTCCTGTGCTGCTTTCATATTCTGCCTGATCTTTACAACCACTTGCTCCATTTCCTTGAGCAATTATATACCAAGCACAACCCTGTTCACTGGATTATCCCAAGTCACAGGTCTTCTACACCTTCTTCCATACAAAGCTTCATACGGACTCATCCCCAAGGATGCTTGCTGTCCATTGTTATAAGCAAACTCTATCAAGTGTAATTAATCTTCCCACTTGGTTGGTTTGTCCATCACTTACATGCGAAGCATATCTTCAAGCACCTGATTAAATCTCTCTGTCTACCCATCTGTGTGAGGATGGTATGTACTGATAAAGCTTAGCTTTGTACCCAAATCTGCAAACAACCCCTTCCAAAAATTGGAAGTGAACTTGACATCTTTGTCAGAGACTATTGCTTTAGGAAATCCATGCAATTTGAAAATCTCCCTCATGAAGATATTTGTAATGTCATCATTCTTATGTGTAGACTTCACCGGTATAAAATGTGCTGCCTTTGTCAACTTGTCCACCACAACCGTGATGGAATCATGTTGTCTCCAAGTCATCGGCAATCCTGTAATAAAATCCATGGAAATAACTTCCCATTTCCATTCTGGAACTGGCAAAGGCTGCAACAGACCTGCAGGGTGTTGATGCTCAACCTTTACCTGTTGACATTTCATGCACCTCAAAATGTATTCATCCATGTCCTTTTTCATTCCTGGCCAAAAGTACTATTTCCTGGAAGTGGCAATTGTTTTCTGGTATCTTGGGTGACCAGAATACGGAGTTTGATGGATCTCATACATAACAACTCTCCTCAAATCTGCTACATTTGGAATATAAATTCTTCCTTTATAAGTAAGGAGTCCATATTCTTCCAATTTATATCCCTCATACCTCTTCTCAATACTTTGCTGCTGCAATTTGTCTTTTACCAGCTCATACAATTCATCTCCAGCAGCATGATCAACAATTTGCTGCCTCAAATTTGATTGGAAAATGCTAAGGGATTCCATGTGCATTTCCTGCACCTTCCTACTGAGTGCATCGGCTACCTTATTCTCTTTTCCCTTTATGTGCTTGATTTCAAAATCAAACTCACATAAAAACTCCAGCCATCTCGCTTACATAGCATTTAGAGTGGGCTGATCAAATAGATACTTCAGAACACAATGGTTTGTCCCGAGCTCAAATATTATGCCCATCAAGTAATGCCTCCACATTTTGAGAGAATGTAATATGGCTGCAAGCTCTCGATCATGAGTGGCATAGTTCTTCTCATGCTCCTTCAGCTTTCTTGACTCATAACATATCACATGGTTGTCTTGCATAAGGACTCCTCCAATCCCTTGTCCGCACACATCGATACACACCACAAAATATTTCTTTGGATCTGCAACTTTCAATACTGGTGCATTGGTGAGAAGATTCTTCAACTGCTGGAAGCTTTCTTCACACCTCGATGTCCATTCGAATTTCATCCCTTTCTTTTGCAAAGAAGTGATGGCATGTGCAACTTTGGAGAATCCCTCAATGAATCTCTAGTAGTATCCTGCAAGTCCCATAAAATATCTTACATCTGTCACATTTCTTGGAGTAGGCCAATTCATAATTTCCTCAATCTTCTTAGGGTCCATAGATATACCCTCCTCTGAGATAATGTGACCCAAATACTGAATTTTGTCTGTCTAGAAGTCACACTTGCTCAGATTTGCATACAGCTAATGCTCCCCGAGGAATTGCAATGTCAACCTCAAATGATCTTCATGTTCTTCCTCATTCTTAGAATAAACAAGAATGTCATCAAGGAAAACAAGAACAAACTTGTCCAAATACCTACTGAAGACACTATTCATAAGACACATAAATGTAGCTGGTGCATTTGTGAGACCAAATGGTACCACTACAAACTCATAATGTCCATACCTTGTTCTGAAGGCTGTCTTATGGATGTCTTCATCCTTGATTCTCACCTAATGGTAACCAGACCTCAAGTCAATCTTGGAAAATACCTTTGCTCTTCTCATTTGATCAAAGAGGTCATCAATCCTAGGAAAAGGATATTTGTTATTCATAGTAACCTTGTTCAATTGTCTATAATCAATACACAACCTGAGTGTACCATCTTTATTCTTTACAAACGGAACTAGTGCTCCCCAAGGAGACACACTCAGCCTGATATACTTTTTTTCCAACAACTCTTGTAGTTGCATCTTCAACTCTAGCATATCCAGTGTACTCATCCTGTAGGGTGTCTTGGATATTGGCACTGCTCCTCGCACAAGTTCAATTGTGAAATCAATGCCCCTCCTTGGAGGAAGCCCTAGAATCTCATCAAGAAACATATCCCTGAATTCCTGTAACACCTGATAATCCTCCAACCTAGGAGTTTCATCTGCTGTTGGCTCCAAAATATGATCTGCATACAACTGGTAACCCTTCCTACAGAACTTCTTCAACTGCATTGCTAAAGCTTGTCATATTGAAATCACCTTTGGAATATCTTTAACAACTACTGGGTTTCCTTCTTCATCCATGCATTCAAAAGTCTTGTTATAACAGACAAGATTTACCCTGTGAGCTTCTAACCAATCTATTCCAATGAGAACATCATAGGAACCAAGTGGTAGAACATTTATATCTACACAAGTGACCAACCCATCCATGACCAATGGATATTTTTCTACCACTTCACTAACCTTTCTCTTAGTTCCAGTGGCTAGCTAAACTAACCAAGATTTCCTATGCTTTACTTTCTTAAAAGCACAAATCTCCACAAGTCTAGGAGTAATGTAACTGTGAGTAGAACCAAGGTCAATCAAAATAGAAATAGATTGCTCAACAATCTTACCTGCAACTTCAACCACAGTTGACTGGTGATATTCCTGGCTATTTTCCAGTGCTACATAAATCCTAGGGACTGCCTTGCTACTTGACCCACTGTTTCTACTTCTTGAATGTTGTAAGCTAGTCTTACACTCTCATTCTCAAGTGGATAGGTTCTACGCATGTGGGGCCCTCCACATATCCAACATTGAATTGGTCCTTTATTATGTTGTGGATCATGAGGCTTTTCTCCTGTCACTCCAACTGGCTTACTCTCAGCTTGGTATGGCTACTTCCGCTGATTCCTGAAGTTAGAAGGTTAGAACCTTTCTTTATTTGGTTAAAATTCTCATTCATCTTGTCCTTCCATGCCTTATGGTATTCAAGTTTGCTTTTTCTTTGTTCATAGCAATACTTAGCCTTCCTTATTGCTTCTTCAAGAGTTCTAGGTTCATAAAACTCGATCCTGTCTTTGTAAGACTGAGGCAATCCACTCAAAAACCGCTGGACGTTCACTTTTTCATCTCTGATGTACCGTACATACCTCAATAGCTCCAAAAACTTATTTGCATACTCTCCCATGGTCTGTTGTCCCAATCTCAGCTCATGGAACTCCTTAATCTTGTTATCATAATACCTATCAGAGAGGTATTTCTACTTGAAATACTTCTTGAATTGTTTCCACTTCAGTCTCCTTTCGCTGATCCTCTTTACTTGCTTGAACTATTTGCACCAAATGGATGCTCTTCCATTTAGATTGAATATGGAAAATCTTGCCTTCATGTTTCCCAAATAATCCTGCACTTGAAAGTACTTCTTTATCCCAAGAAGCCAAGCTTCAGCCTCTTGTCTAGTCTTTACCTCACCATCAAATATAGGAGGTTTAGCCTTCTTAAATTCATCCCGAGAGTGATCCCTATGGTGTTTCCTTCTTTTTCTTTTACAAGAAGATAAGCTTGTATCCCCACTAGATTCTTCAGAGTCAGATAATCCACTAGAAGTCATTCTCCTTGTCCTAGTATTGCTCTTACTGCCTTTCAGTCTTGCTGTACCTCATCCAAATTCTATCTTTCTTTGCAAGTCTATCAAACTTTGCAGCATTCAACTAATGCTGCTCTTCTTGGGCTTTGATCAATATTCTCATGGTGGATTCAAAATCTAACGGTGTCTCTTGGAATCTCCTTCCATTAGACTCTATGTCATCATTTCCATTGCGTACATTTTCTCCCATGGCATCTCCCGCACGCTCGTAAGAATCCCGATCATCATAACCATCATGGGTTCTCATAACTGTACCACCTGGAATACTACTCTTGAAGGTGTCTATGATTCTACAAATGTGTTAGTAACGCAACTGTTAGATGCATAATATTGATATAAATCAGAACTACTTACCTTCTTCTCTTGGGAAAATCATAAAATACAATTTTTCCCAAACACAAAATCTTCTTCTTTTTTAGCCTTGTAATCCACTGACAATCTGCTAAAAAAGGTCACTAAAAACCAGCTGAAACTTGCTGAGAACTCCTTCCTACTTGAAAAACTCAATTTTTTCTCCTTTTTTCCCAATCGGGCCTCTTCCCAACTAAAATTTCGACACTTTAGCGATCCAAAGAACAATTTTCTTTCGGTGCTCATCAGCGGCCCTATCACTATAATTTTCTGATGCATCGAATCTCTTGTCATCTAAGTTGTTGGACTACCATCGACAATGCCAAGGACTGTTGTGTGTCGGTAATCAGAATCTTAATCACCATAGCATATAGTATCGGCAATCGAAACCATTATCTCCTACGGAATCGATGGTCGGAACCACTATGCATCAGGTGGATAGTTCTCTAGGCGGCCGCAACGACAGGCAGCAAATTGTCTATGGGTTCCATGGACCATAAAAATCATCGATGTTCTCATCAGTTGTTTTCCTCTATTGTATCGATGATTAGATCCAACGGTCCTCTCCATTGTATCGACAATTGAAACAACAAACCTTTTCTAATGTGTCAGCGACCGGAGCACTATTGGCAGTTGAAGTCTCTAATCGTCGAGGTGATAGTCCAACTGAAAGCTGCAACGACAGACTCATGAACAACTAAATTATTTCGACGTTCATCAGTGACCTCATCAACTAAAATTTTTCGATGTATCGGTGGCTCAAACCACTAATCTGCTCTATCGTATCGATGATCTGATCTTCTATTTTTCTCCGATGTGTCGGTGCTCTCACCAACCAAATTTCATTGACACCCATCGACGATCCCATCAACTAAATTTCCCCGACGTGTTGGTGGTCCAAATAACTAATGTTTTTCGATGTATCGACTATTCGAAGAACTAAATTTCACTGACGTTTCGGTGGCTCCATATTCTAATCATCGGCGATCCAATCAACTAATCTTCACCGATCATCGACAGTCGATATCGGATGTTCTTTCAACTAAATTGAGCCAGCATTTTGGTGGTATTCGGCTAATCTCCACCCTGCAGCTCCCACATCCACTATTCTCTACCAATGGCCGATGAACACTTAGAAAATTTTCTTTCGACTGTCCTCTGTCAGGTGGGCTTCTGCCTAGCTCTCCGCTGCATCAGAAGAGATTCCCACTAAGTTTTCCGATGAGCCGACAATTATGGCACTTCGGAAAATTTGTGGAAATTTTATATCATAAATTTCTGATCACTGTTGAGCAGAAGGAAACCTCACTCTGCTTGCTGATCTTTCATGGCCAATTCATGCCCATGATGTAACGTCGACTCTGATACCACAATGTAATGTCCCCGTCCCTCTGACTGACGAAGAGGATGATACGGTGTCATTAAACATATGGGCTAAAAGCCCCATGAACATGTACATACATATAACTGAAATAAAAATTCTTAAAACATAAAACCTGCTAGGATGCATAATCATTCATATACACAACGGAAGCAAACATACATTCATTCAAGCATTCAACATGTTCATCATCATTCATTAAACAATAAATATAAATGCAGAGACAAAATGGTCAAGAATACTTATCTTATAAAGGATTCATCCCGCAACCAGCTACGTTGCTACAATGTTCCACCCAACCATAGGCCAGCGTGCTCCTTAATCTCTCAGCAACGCTACCACCCCCAAGCTGGGCATGATTGTTGGGACGCGTACCCTAAGGATTATTAGTTTTGGTAACTCCGCGGTTGTTTGTAAGCGGAGTTATGGGTCAAAATAGTCTTAGGGGTGTCGGGGTAAGTCAGAACCCCTTTTTGTAATAAACCCATGGTTTAAATCCATGGTTTAGGGTTTTGGGTGCCCATGGTTTGAAGCCATGGGTTTGTAATAGCACGATGTATAAATAGGAATTTTTGTAAATAAGAAAAAGTTAGGTTTTATGATGTAAGAAAGATTAAGGCAAGGCTAAGGCTGATTTTGTAAGGAAAGGTTAAGTCCCAGCTGTGTGCGTGGATGACCTCTGCAGCTGTGTGCGCAGAGGGTTTTGTAAGAAGATTAAGGAAAGATCTGCAGCTGTGTGCGCAGAGGCTTGCTACTGTGTGCGCGGCTGTTAAGGACTGAAGGGAATTGCAGCTGAGTGCGCAGATCAAACTGAGGTTTTGTAGCAAGTTGAATAAAACACAGTTTGTGGACATAACCCCTACACTGGGGGTGAACCACGTTATATCTGGTGTTGTGGTTTCTTGTGTTGTTTCTCTTTCTGTTGTCTTTTATGCATTAATAACTATATACATTTGATAACTTAGATCACTGCTAATAACAAGCTTCGCTGTGAATTCCCTGTAGTGGGTTAAGCAAGTCACGGTTGTTTATCTATCTGCGAAGTTGTATATAAGTGAATGACAAAGCTATGTAATTGTTGATTAATAAGTTCTTAAAGGCTAAGGTACAGTAATATCCCTCTCTGCTTGCAGAAACCTGATTTTGTGGCACCCATAGCTGTTTCGGGTGAGACTGCAACCTGCGTGCAGGTTGTTGCCGAAAGGGCCAACACTGTGGGTCTTTTATTGGTGTGACATAAAAGGATTAAACCTGGGTCTGGCCTATTTCCCAACAAATTGGTTTCGTTGCCGGTTGAACTCAGTATCTGCTCCAGAGGGGTTTACATCGTACCTCGAGGGCTATGTTCTGGGGGCCCTCTGTGACAGAAATCGGTGATTGGTTTGCTGAGACTTATCTGCAATTCGCGCACCAAGAGAATACAAATCCGCGCTATAGTGCACGTGACTTTTTACAAAGGTATGTTTTTTGTGATGCTTATGTAATTTTCTTTGGTCGTATCCACATAGAGTTGCACCAGTGGTTGTCTAGGTTAACAGAGAGAAGGACAAACTTCCAAGCTCGACGGGTTCCCACGTGGACCCCCACAAGGGTCAATCTTGTGCAACACGTGAACAACGAGGTATCCCGCGCTGTTGATTTCTGGACGACGCAAACATTGGAAGCCTTCATGACAGATTTTGCCATTGACACAAGTACTTCCTTCAGCGAAGCTGAATGGTAGTTCTTCAAAGGTCCCCGTGGTAAGTTTTTGAATTCATTAAGCTTGCGGATTAAAATACTATTGCCTGAAAAGGGTATATTGTGGTTTGAATCAGACTGCTAGCTTAGTAGTACTAACATATGTTCGCAAGTGATAATACCTTCGACGAGCAAAGTGGTTTGCTGCGAAGTGGAAAAAGGTACAAAAGATATTTTTGACTCCTATTCCTTAGGTCAGGCTACCGCGTCTTCCCCCATAAATTCTGAGGATTCAGGCTCTGAAGAAATCCCTTCGCTTGGAAACCCTCCTGTCACCCTGCAGCGAAGCCCTGTTACCCCTGAAATTCCGTCGCAGTCTGACAGTCAACCAAGTCCAAGTATTCCAGCCACAGGCCAGTCTGTCCCTGTAAATCCCTCCCCATCAACGTCCTGTCCCCCTCCCAGAACTGCCATGGCCCACCTGGTTGATGACATTAAGCTCCCCATATTCAAAGGCACGGGATCAGAGGACCTCGAACAGTTCTGGTTTTTATGTGAAGCAGTATGGAATGCGAAGAAAATTACAGACCCAGATGTGAGAGCCGCGCAGCTCATTACTTCTTTCCGGGACAGGGCTTTGACCTGGTTCATGAAGTTCTCCAGTATGCAGAGCCCTATGTTAGATGAGATTAAGGAAGCCATAACCAAAGAATTTAAAAATCCTAAATCGGAATCGCAGAGCATCACCGAACTCAAAGAGATTCAACAGCAGCGCGGCGAATCTGTGTGGGACTTTGACCAGAGATTCAAAGTTCTACTAGACCAAGTCAGCTTTACCATTAGTCTTGTGCATCACAAGGAATGGTTTATCGCAGCATTATTACCACATATCCGAACTCCGCTCATGCAACAGAAGGTTGCTGACCAGCAAGAAGCTCTAGAAATTGCAATGAAGCTAGAAACCGCCCCCATTGGAGATGATTCCGGTATTTCTCAAATCCAAGCACAGCTAGCAGCAATGGCCCTAGAGATTTACGATATGAAGAAGGCTAAAACCAGTCGAGAGGAGGTCTGGTGTACACAATGCTGGACAGAAGGTCACGATAGGGACCAGTGGCCCGTGGTCAGAACCTACTTAAATACGGGTGTGCCCAACCAATTCAATCCCGGTGTTCTATATTGTGAGATTTGTCGAACCACTGGCCAACATCACCCTAAAAACTGCCCTCTTCTTCAGTGATATGTTCAAATTCCCAAGAACCCCTACTGCAAGTTCTGTAAGTCAGTAGGGCATAATGAAGAGGAATGTCGTAGCTATGACCTCATGAGAGAGCGCATCTCTGATGCCTACCGAGTGCAGAATGAAGCCCAGAATAATGATGGCTATGGTTACCGCAGCGGTGCCTCTGGAAGAGGTGCCTTTGGAGGTCGCGGCCGTGGTGGTATGCCCGGGAGAGGTAGAGGCCAGGTGGTGTGTTACAATTGTAACCAAGCTGGCCATTTGGCTCGCGACTGTCAGAACCCCACCACAACCTGTTGATATTTCCGTGTAGTAGACCATGTGATTGAACAGTGCCCCCAGCTCATAGCAAATATTCAAGAAAACAACAGTGGCCCTATCCAGAATATTCAGTTGATTTTTGTTGAGCAGAGACCTACCGCAGCCATCAATGTGGTCACCCGGAGTGGAGCCACGACGCAAATTCAGCATTCACAGAAACAACCTGTCGAGGTGTGCATGCATAAGGCCTCTGTGCAAGTCCCAGCACTTAATACTGTGCAAGACCAAGCACCAGTCAAGGCGGCCCAGTGTGATATTGTTGACCCTCACACACCCGCAGTACCTGCACGGAAACCTCTGCAGGCCTCGCAGCTGCAAGATGCTTCGATGGATAAAGTAAGTACACTCTCCTCCTTTTTACAGAGTTGTATGAAACTCTTGAGGAATCAAAATGCTTTAAAAGAGCTGCAAAAAGTTCTTGCTGTCACAGACCCTCAGAGAGGAGTTGATCAGGAGAAAACTGTTAGTCATGTCCGAAGAATGGGGAGAGAAATGAGATTGAATGTTCAGGTAGGGGAATATGATATGACTGATGTCATTTTGGATCTTGGATCAGAAGTTAATGTCCTACCCAAGCAGACCTGGGGACAAATGGGAAAACCTTCCCTGGCTTGGTCACCTATACAACTGAGGTTAGCTAACCAGCAAAGGATTGTGCCCATAGGGAGACTTCTTAGTGTTCCCATAGATATTGATGGGGTAAGCACTCTAGCGGATTTTGAAGTTATTGAGATCATTGATGACAACAACCCTTATCCAGCCCTGTTGGGAATCAAGTGGGCCATGGAAAATGCTGCAATCATCAACCTTAAAAGGAGACAAATGACCTTCGAAGGAAACGGTCTACAAGTTATCATACCCCTTGACCCATCCCAAGGAGAAAGATATACAGAACCGATCAGAGACAAAGGGGAGCAGGATACTCTAGACCACATCTACAACATTACAGCCCAGGAAGAAGATTATGTCGAGCCTGATGCCGATGGCGTACTATATTGGCAATGTGATAGCTCCTGCATGTCTGATTCCGATGATGGTCTAGAGAATTGGCAGAATCAACTGTATGAGCTACATGGCCATAGGTGCACACAACTCACTAAGTCTCTTAGATGCCTTAGTGCATAGCCCAGAGAGTTGCCTACCTATGTTGGGTTGACCGACCCCAGAGAATTTCTTGTACAAGCACCTCAGTTACAGCGAATGCAGACTCTGGAGACAGCACTAGGAGCTACAGCAGCAGGGTGGACCGATCACAACAAGTCTACTCCCATTTGGGGATCCAGCCAGAAATTTCTGTGCCTCAGCTTCATAAACCAAGTCCAAGTGGTGTGAAGTAAGTTCATTGGGTAGAATAGCCCTCAGGAACATTTGAGGCAAAGTTATGCAGCATGGGACAACATCCCTCACGAGGAGTGGGTGCATAAATTTGTACACACCTTGGAACCTCTACCACAAAACTGGTATATGGAGGCCGAGCTCCGACACGGAATTGAATACCCAACCAAGGGGCAGAACCAAGAAGCCATCCCATCAAACCTAACAGTCCTGTTGCCGGCATTCCCAGGATGGGTCGAAGGGCAATATCGTGCCGAGGGTGCTTTTTGTCACGAAGCTCACACCCTGATTCTACCGAAGACCACAAACACAGCGAGGCTTAAAATCCGACCATTGGGAAGGAGCCAAGTTGGTGGCGGTAGTGTTTTAATTGCCTTAAATGCCTGTACTAAGACCAGTATAGGAAATCGAGCTCCACTTGAACAATATTTTCATCAGATTTGGTGCCATCAATGCACCGTCCTACCCGATTTGATTGATGGCATGTATAAGAAGATTCCTAAGTTAGGGAAAATTGTATTCTGCATTTCTTCAAGATTTACGAGTGAACCCGTGACAACAGAACGAGAGATTGAAAATTTGGTAAGAGAATTCGAGCAAGAGGGTCTGATAAGCTGCTCTTATCGGCCGCCTGCCTTTTCTCCTTGTGCAGAATCTCACCCAACACCACCACGGCCGATGCAGACACGGTCTGCCAGGAAAAAGTCCAGAACTGAAGTTCACTCCAAGCGAAACCAAGACCGGCAGAGGCAAACAGGGAAAACACCAGCAGATCATCCTATGGATCCCACCAGTTCAGCACAGGTCTCGGCCGGGGGTAGGGAGAACATTGCACCACCGCGGCCACCGTATCTACAACCTGTTCGCCCAGGTGCCACGTTACCCCATCGAACAAAGAAATTCACGTTAACCACACCCTCGCTGCCACAAGGAGTTCAGCTGATCGGAAGCATGATAGGGAAGATCGATCGACTCAAGTACAGTGATCATGACACAAATGACCATGGCAAGTTTCCACAGTTTGAACTAGCAGGATACTTGCACCGCGTCAAGTACCCATATGATAAGGTCACATTACTGGAAGTGCAACCATGGGCTACGGGCCTGGACAAAGCTGGCCTACTCAAGATGCTTGATATTCCCCATTTCGGTCGCGGCATACATGTGACCGTAGTGGCCAAACAGTTGCTAGTGTTAGTGCATGACGGCTATTTATGGATAGGGGACCAGAAAATTCCTATTGACGCCGCACTCATCCATAAGATCAAAGGTCTACCAATGGCAGGACCTGATTCGGGAACTGAATTTCCGTCCAAACATGATGATACCAAGCTCGCGCAAACTATGAAAGAGAGGTTTTCCCTGACAAAGGGGAAACGGGGGCATCACACTTCTGTGATTTAGGAACAGCCCATTCGATTTGCAGCTGAACTCTTAGCCTGCAAACTCATACGGAAATGCAGGCCAACTAAAGTACCTGCTCCGGTTATCCAGATTGCTATGAACTGCGCTGAGGGGTATACTTATAATTGGGTCGCATATCTGGTGAAGGAGTTCCTGGAGGATGCCCGCGATGCACAGGAAAAAGGTAGACCTTTTCATTATTCCTGGCTTTTAATACTTATTGCATTAGTTGGGTGGAAAGAACCCACTGAAGCCCAGTTTGTAGAGTTAAACCCAGGCATGCTAGGGGCAGCGAGGTACGCCTCCCTATGGATATCCTCAGATAAGGTATCTCAGCAGATGACGAACAATGTGTTCGTCTTTTATTCCATGAGTATCCACTATGAGATTGTGTGAACACCACAGCTTACCAATGAGTTGTTCTCTAAATATGAGGGTGTCGCGAACTTCAGTGCCGATATACATCATGTTTTCATTCAAGCCCGTGCAGATCCACAACATCAATGGTTTAAATTACCATATGTAGTCACAGAACAAGATATCAGGGGTATAGTTCAGCACTGGTCGGCTGACTGGCTGAAAGATATAGGAAAAAAACCCTCTATTCCAGTCCCCCCAGCTACCAATATTGGCACAGGTACCAGTCAGGCGCAGCAGCAAAGCCCATTGGAAGATAGTGAAGACCTAAGTGATTCACAGTGGGATGGCGACGACCAGGGTGGAGATGGTGGACAGGATGAACAGGATGAGGAGTCGATCAAGACCATATCAGATCCTACCCCATCAACGAAGCGCAAGTCACCAGAAGTAGCAGAGGTAACCAAGCCGCAGTCCCGCAAAAAGTCAAAAGCGTCGAAGGACAAATATATTGAAGAAGAAGCCACTATAACGTTGGATGAGCTGGAGCAAGCCCTAGAACAGTCTACGGGAACGCTTACTAAAAAATGGTCAGAATTTGCGAAACTGCATCTTGCTGGGCTCTCAGGTATAGCAAACAGAGTTTCGAAGCTAAAAGAGTTAGCAGCAAAGTCAGCAAATAGTACTGCGACAAGTAGCACTACAGCACCCACGTAGCAGGATATTAGGCAATGGCCACCCAGAGATCACCAAGGCCAGGTATCAAGCGCAGCTCTAATACTGCCCGATACGGATTCCTGGCCCCAGATGAGTATGACTGTAGGGCTCGATTATACAAAGATGTCCATGTCCGAATTGCACCTCTGCCAGCTCGCTATTACAAAGGAGATCCATGCATGAGACCAATTGTCCCAACTCCAATTGGAAGACACCATCAAACAAAACAAAATCCTCGCAGCACGCCTAGAAGAAGTAGCACAACAAAAGAAAGAGGTTGAACATAAAACAACTACGCTGATGCGAGCACTGGACGAGGCATGTTGGAGTCCTTCTGACTCCGACGTACGGGGAGAAGAGGAACCAGAGTAGAGAATCGCTAAGCTGAGAGACTATGCCCAGCAGTATCGCAGTGAGATTGAAAGGATGAAGACAGAACACCAGCACCAAATCACAGAACTTCAACTGCACATCCCTCCCGAGACTCCACCAGAGGTCCGAGAATAGCGCCATAGGGACATCAAGGCTTCAGCAGCAAAGATATCAGATAATGTGGCCAGCGTCGCAAAACTGATGGAAGACAGCATAGAAGCATGGGTGAACCTACAGGACCATCGAGATGTTAGTAAGATCCAGGAAACCATCAAGTTGCGCCAGGACGAATTAGATGTAGTCAGAGTAGAAATCAAGACGCTGCCACCTATGCAGAAGATGGCTAAAGTGAAGCACAGCAAGGAACTTCAGCAGGACATTGAGTCCTGCAGGACGAAGGTAACGCTGCTGGAGAATGCGTTACATCCCCTGGTTGATGAAGCATTAGAATTGAGCAATACTGCAGAGAGCCAGCTCAAACTTTTGAAGACCTATGACACTTTTGCACAGGAACGGGCTGACACAGAATCATCCTCAGTGTTACAGGAATTGGTGGAAAAGGAGAAAGTCACTGATGATATACTACACAACCTCACCAGTTGCTTCCAGACTCTCGCGCAGAAGATTCTCCCACCAGAGCCCTCACAGAGTGTCCCGGGACGGGCCACTAGTGAGTCTTAGGGGCCTGTTGGGACGCGTACCCTAAGGATTATTAGTTTTGGTAACTCCGCGGTTGTTTGTAAGCAGAGTTATGGGTCAAAATAGTCTTAGGGGTGTCGAGGTAAGTCAGAACCCCTTTTTGTAATAAACCCATGGTTTAAATCTAGGGTTTTGGGTTTTGGGTGCCCATGGTTTGAAGCCATGGGTTTGTAATAGCGCGATGTATAAACAGGCATTTTTGTAAATAAGAAAAAGTTAGGTTTTATGATGTACGAAAGATTAAGGCAAGGCTAAGGCTGATTTTGTAAGGAAAGGTTAAGTCCCAGCTGTGTGCGTGGACGACCTCTGCAGCTATGTGCGCAGAGGGTTTTGTAAGAAGATTAAGGAAAGATCTGCAGCTGTGTGCACAGAGGCCTGCTACTGTGTGCGCGGCTGTTAAGGACTGAAGGGATCTGCAACTGAGTGCGCAGATCAAACTGTGGTTTTGTAGCAAGTTGAATAAAACACAGTTTGTGGACGTAACCCCTACACTAAGGGTGAACCACGTTATATCTAGTGTTGTGGTTTCTTGTGTTGTTTCTCTTTCTGTTGTATTTTATGCATTAATAACTGTATACATTTGATAACTTAGATCACTGCTAATAACAAGCTTCGCTGTGAATTCCCTGTAGTGGGTTAAGCAAGTCACGGTTGTTTATCTATCTGCGAAGTTGTATATAAGTGAATGACAAAGCTGTGTAATTGTTGATTAATAAGTTATTAAAGGCTAAGGTACAGTAATATCCCTCTCTGCTTGCAGAAACCTGATTTTGCGGCACCCCATTGCTGTTTCGGGTGAGACTGCAACCTGCGTGCAGGTTGTTGCCGAAAGGGCCAACACTGTGGGTCTTTTGTTGGTGCGACATAAAAGGATTAAACCCGGGTCTGCCCTATTGCCTAACAATTATTTCCCAAGGAATAAGGAACAAGAAAGATTACGCATAGCCAATGATACACAAAACACAGACCAAGCCAACACAGTTGGGTTTATTAGGCCATCAACAAACCAGCCAATCCAACACAGTTGGGTTTATCAGGCCATCAAGGAGCTGGGAAAGGTTAAATTCTAAGCTGGTGAGCCCATAGAGGAGCTAAGGACACCTACACCAGAACTAGCTTGGCTTCTAGAAAACCCACACACACCCAACACAAGGAAATCAATCCTTTCTCTGCTACACAGTCCCTTAGGCCCTGACCTCCCTTCCAGTGCTATTCAAGGGTTGTGGAGAAGAAATCCATCCCTCTAGCTCTGTCTATGTGGCTTCCAAACACACCAGGTTTGTTAAGCAAACCAAGCCCTCATCCCCACTCCAACACAGTCCAAAGACCAATCACTGCATACACGCAACCAAACAAGCTATTCATAGCTTGGATAGGGGAAAGCAACTCCTGAGTTGTTCTTGGCCCTATTGTGGCCAAAAGAACTCCATAACAACCTACAGCGGCCCAAAACATAAAAGCAAACACAACCAACAAAACATGGGGGAACAATAGCTCTCGGTCTCAATCAGTGAAGTAACGGGGAATTTACACAGTTGGCAATGGAGTGAGTAAACAGACCCTCAACCCATGCCTGAGAAAGAACATACACACCAACCACATCCATAGGGAAAAATACACGCCTCCATCCCAAAATGCTAATGGCCAAATCGTCACCCCTATTCTTATCTCTATTCTTATTTCTATCCCTATTCTTCTTCCTATTCTTATCTCCTAGTGAGGAGGATCAGTTTACTTCACCCATTAGGGCCTTCAACCCTCATTTGTAACATCCCTGGCCCTCTGACCGATGAAGAGGACGCTACGGTGTCATTAAACATCTAGGCTAAAAGCCCCATGGACATGTACATACATATAACTGAAATAAAAATGCTTAAAACATAAAACCTTTTAGGATGCATAATCATTCATATACATAGTGGAAGCAAACATACATTAATTCAAGCATTCAACATGTTCATCATCATTCATTCAACAATAAATATAAATGCAGAGATGAAATGGTCAAGAATACTTATCTCATAAAGGATTCTTCCCGCAACCAGTTATGTCGCTTTAACATTCCACCCAACCATAGGCCAGCGTGCTCCTTGATTTCTCAGCAACGCTACCACCCCCAATCTAGGCATGATTTTCGAAGGAATAAGGAACAAGTAGGCTTACACATAGCCAAGGATACACAAAACACAGACCAAGCCAACACAGTTGGGTTTATCAGGCCATCAACAAACCAACCAAGACAACACAGTTGGGTTTATCAGGCCATCAAGGAGCTAGGAAAGGCTAAATGCTAAGCTGGTGAGCCCATAGAAGAGCTAAGGACACCTACACTAGAACTAGACTGGATTCTAGAACACCCACACACACCCAACACAAGGAAATCAGTCCCTTCTCTACTACACAGTCCCTCAGGCCCTAACCTCTCTTCCAGTGCTATTCATGGGTTGTGGAGAAGAAATCCAACCCTCTAGCTTTGTTTGTGTGGCTCCCAAACACACCAGGTTTTTCAAGAAAACCAAGCTCTCATCCCCACTCCAACATAGTTCGAAGACCAACCACTGCATACACACAACCAAACAAGCTATTAACAACTTAGATAGGGGAAAGAAACTCCTGAGTCATTCTTGGCCCTATCGTGGCCAAAATGACTCCATAACAACCTATAGTAGCCCAAAATGTAAAAGAAAACACAGCCAACAAAACTTGGGGGAACAACATCTCCTGGTCTCAATTAGTGAAGTAACAGGGAATTTACACATTCAGCAATGGAGTGAGTAAACAAAACCTCAACCCATGCCTGAGAAAGAACATACGCACCAACCACATCCGTAGGGAAAAATACATGCCTCTAGCCCAGAACGCTAATGGCCAAATCGACACTCCCTTCCTCCCTGCATGAGGAACCACGATGGAGAATCCCAAACGGTGCATGAGGAAGCAGAATGTCTTTCCGTGAGATGAACAAGCTTTTTGGGAGAGTGGAAGAGTGTCCCCTGCAGTCGTGGAGCAAATGGAATAATGGAGGATCCACCTAGAGTGATGGGGTAGTGGTTTCCTGTCATCGTGAGGGTCAACCTACTGGTGGAGTGTGCATGTGGGCAAGGACTGACAGTCCTACCACACTCCAATTCCTAGCAATAACTTCCCCAACTAATCAACAGAACTTTTAATGTGGTAGTTGGATGAGACAAGGGAAGGTGAACAAGTCAAAAAGGGTGGATGACACATGGATTTTCCCCTATGGGCTCAAGGTTTAACAATTCCCCCTCCCTATCCTTAGGAATATCATGCCCTTTTCAATATGGTTGCAGTGACATAGCTGGTTGGGATTTATTTAATTAAAAAACATGTTTACATGATGCCAAAATTAATATGTGTCGTATCTTAGGATATACCATAGACAACGATTTCATTCACCGAAACGTAACACAACCAAATCGATGGTGGGGCCTTTGCCTTTAGCTCCACACCATGATTCATTACAATATATACATCATGTACATTTAATGCAACGTTGTCAAAACTGGGGTGTTACAGAGGAATTGCGGGAGGCCACTCTATAGGACAGGCTACTGCATGGAAGTTGTTGCACGTCGGACTATGGTGACCTACGTTGCATAACGATGCCACAGACTATGCAAGGAGCTGTGACGTCTGCCAGTGTGTCGATAAACTATCGCGGCATGATGAGATGCCACTGGTGCCGCAGGTGACTCTGCAACTGTTTGATAAGTGGGATGTGGAATTTTTGGGTCCTCTTAATCCACCAGGGAAGTGGACTGGTGCGCGATACATCATTACTGCAACTGAATATCTGACTAGGTGGGCGGAAGCTGCACCAGTTGTGGATTGTAACGCTACGACATTAGTGAGGTTCATCTTTGAAAACATTTTGACATGGTTTGGGTGTCCTAGGATCTGGATGAGTGACTAGGGCAGTCACTTCATCAACCGAACTATGAAAGCGCTAACTGAGGAGTTGTAGGAGCAACATAAGAGGAGTACACAAAATATTGGAAACAATGGTGAATAAGGTATGTAATGCTAACTGTGATGACTGGGACGTAAAAATTATAGCAGTACTATGGGCCTATCGCACCACTTGCAAATAGTTGATAGGATAGACACCATTTAAGCTGGTCTATGGGAAAGAGGCAGTCATGCCCATGGAGTACATTGTTGCTAGTTTGCGCATTGCCACGACGACGGGCATGGATGATGCAGAAGCATTAGAAGAGCACATTATGCAGTTGATCTAGCTTGAAAAAGACCGCTTTATTGCTGGCTTCCACCAACAGGTTGCGAAGGATTGACAAAAGGTGTGGCATGAATGTCACATTAAGAAAAAACACTTTGTGGAAGGATATTTGGTGCTGTTATACAACAGTAAGTTCATAAAGCATCTAGGTAAATTACAAATGCACTAGTTAGGTCTGTATATTGTTCATTCCATTACTTTTGGAAATGTATTTTAGTTACAAAAATTAGATGGTGCGGTATTGTTGATTCTTGTCAATGGGAGTCGCTTGAAACCCTATCGGATGAGGCCAGAGCTGTGCACTGGTTGAGGTGCTGTGAAAAAAAATTGAAGATTTTGGTTCAGAGCAGTAAGGCAAGCCAGGGGGAAGAGGCTGTGCAAGGTTAGAGTTTGTAGCAATGAACGGTTTACCACTTGTGATAGCTGTAGGGCTGTGGGTTGGTCGAATCATGTAATAAATGTAGGTAGTTAAAACAGTTGGCTGCCAGTGCTTATTGAAGCGACGTGCATTAATAGCTGATCCAACCGTTAGAGGAGTAGGATTGCCAGCCGATTTGGCATCATTACTTCCAGATTTAGTCATAATGGTGATCGTAGATTTGGAAATTATGAGTTTGATTTGGAGGTGGCTATAAAAGGCATGCAGGACGTGGGAGGATGGCAATGTTTAGCTGAGTGAGCAAAGTCTTGAGAAAAAGGGAGAATTGTGTAGTGTATTGTGATATTTTGAGTGAGTTGTAGCGTTGAAGGTTAGAGTCATCGAGTGCATTTTTAGGTTTGGGACGTAAGGCACGCTGAGTGACCTCGTCACCATTGAGATTTCAAGCAAGATAGAGTCCCCTATTTAGCCCATGGATGTTGAAAAAGAAGTTATGAGCATGCCATTCGACTCATGGTCCATTCCCAAGTAGAAGCGGAAGGCTCAGAAGCCCAGTTCCATGCCTTTGCAAAAGAGGCAAACCCACACATCGACGAGAGTGCAAGGAGAAGGAACTGCATAGACCAGGCCATCGAGATCGGGTGCTGGTGAGTCTATGGTGTCTTAGGTAATCTTTGTTCATGATATTTTGGGTTATGTCACTCCTACGCATCTGGGAGAAAATATGAGGCAGTCATCGAAAAGTTAGAAGTATCCACCGAAATTGCCGTCGCTGTCGAAAGGGACGACGTGCTCGATCAACATCATCCCTTCTTTGATTAGGTTGAAATTCGAATACCATGACTTGTTGTTGCTCAAATATGTTAGGTATGAGCCCTACGAGTCAATCTCGATGGTGCCTGGTGCCCCCATTCAGTAAATTCCTAAACCTTGGGTGAGTGGGTTAGACCAATATGGATTGTTGGGGCTCATCAATATGCCTCATTTTGGGTGATTGAATGAAGCCCATGCATGTGTTAATCAACTATTGGCTTTTTTTTATGGGGGATGCTTTGGTTGAATACACCCATCCCTGTTACAGTAGATTTAATTGCAAGCATCACAGGCTTGCCGAAGGCTGGGGAAGATTTGGCGCAGTATATCCATGGGAGGGATACTGACAAAAATCTTGCCAAGCAGCTGAAGGAGCGCATTGGATTATAGCATGATGGCCATGCTTATCGAATCGATAGCATCAATTCACAAGAAGTGTGCATCAGTGCAAGGATTCTGGCAAGCAAGGTCATTTAGGGAAATTGATCGATCCAATGCAGTTCGGGTGTTGTCGCCTATGCCCAGAAGTGTGTTGAGGGAGTACAGATGAATTGGTCTTTGTTTTTGCTGAACCAATTTCTAGAAGACGCTCTTGCTTCTCAGATGAGGAGACCATTTTCATATAGTTGGTTGTTGATCCTTATTTCCCTCGTCACCTAGATGGAACCTAAAGACTACCAACCAATGGCGGTTGATGTGGTGAAGGTGTGCCAAGGTGCAAGATATCAGAACTTATGGTGGGTTGAAGAGCCCAGTAAACAAGTAGAATGTGCCATTCATTTTTGGGTTTGTTGGGAAGCTTTGCAATCCCCCACTGTCATCATTCCCCATGTATCTCCTTATGCCATGACCAAATATCAGTGGATAATTCAGTTTGCCATCGGGCCCCACTCTATCTACATTCAGGCACAGCGGGACCCCGACCAATAGTGGCTACCTTTTCCTTACAAAGTCATGACAGAAGAATTGGATGCTATTGTCTAAGAGTGGTCGCCTGAATGGAAAAACTCGGTGAGTTAGGAGGAATTATCTAAGGAGCAGCCACCTGATGGCCCAAAAGAGCCTGCCCAGAAGGAGCTGAGTATTCACGAATCTGACAATGAATCGTTGATGGAACCTAAGGACGCAACACATCACATGCGGGAAGAGAATAGCACCAAATGGCACCAAGAATATGATGTAGGAACTGGTATCAAGTCAGGGATGGAGGACCAGCTACAACAGCTCATCAAAGTGGTCACTGACTCCTCAACGGCCGTGACCTAGGCGATCCAAGAGTCGAACCATGAAGAATTCAGCATGGTAAGATATAGATTAAATTTAATTTTTTATATTGTTTCTAGGTAGAAATATATGAGACCTATGATGCAATACATCTCTTCAATCATCACTGAGCCATGGGCTAGTGTTAACACCCAAAAATGGTTAACTACCTCATCTACCCCATTACATGGCTCATTTGTCCACTTTCCTACCATATCTCCATCAAAAACCCATAAAACCATCTAAAAGGTCACCGAAAAGCTTAAAATGCCTCCAAAAGGCTATAAAATCCTTTTTTCCTCCAAAAATATCCAAAAAGGAATATAAAATATAAAATAATGAGGGAAAAAGAAGAAACCCTAAATAGCTGAAACCCTAAACAGCTAAAACCCTAAAAAGATGACCTAAACCACATGGTTTTATAAATAAGTGATGGAGACCCATTATTCCATATCCATAATCATAAGCACCCTGCCTCTGCCGAAATTATTCCTGAAACCCTAGCTTACCATCAATCTACTTTCACCATTGAGAATTCTTTTTGGCCCATTTCCACCATCAGAGAAGGAGAAGAAGCAGCTTGGAGCTCGAAGCCACCGACATCGGACCAGCGCAACGGACTCCATCAACCTCCTCATTGGAGGTAACATCAATAAAGTTCATTATTTACCATTTACTGCTTTTTGTTTTATGTTATTTACTTTCTACTGTTTTGCTTCATGAATGTTTAGATTTAATTTTTATTTCAGTTATAGCTTTTAATTCATATATCATTGAACTGCTACTAAGGAATCCATATTCCTTAGTAGGTGCTCATTCGCACAAGCTAGGGTGAAAACCCTAGCAATAGTAACGTTTACTGGGGAGAATCCCTTGCTATTGTCGCTTGCGATTTTCCAGGCCTCAACAGTTTTTAGCGCTAGAAGGAGGGAAACTAATGCATGGCTGGCCAAGGAAACCCATTTCCTCGAAATTACTCCACCAGTGATAGTTTAGAAAGTAGTTTATTTCCCATTCTGATTCCTGAAGATAAGCGGAAAGAACACTTGTATTCTATGGACAACAAAGTTGTTAATGATTTGAGAAGACATACTAGGGCATATGTGAAAAGTATTAGAGTATTTTCGACTATCCCTGATTTACCCAGAAGAGAGTATAAGAAAAAAGACCGTCCTGTATTGGAAGAGTCGGTTTTGGTTGGAGATTTAGAAGAATTGGTAGAAACATCCTTGCAGGAAGTTGTTCAACCTTTGAATCAAGTGGGCCCAAACACGCCTTGTTGTTCACCTGTTCATACTCCTATTCATTCACCAACTCACTCTCCAACCAGACTCATGGCAGGCGTAAATGCTAATTAGCCACCTAACCCACCAAATCCACCACCTGCTTGGAAATCCAAATCACCTTTAAACCTAATACCTCCTTTGCATGACTTACCTAAGGATTTTGAGAAAATGCTACCCAAATTTGACCCAAGTGAAAATATTTTAGTAGATGATCACTTGAAAAGTTTCTACTTGGCCATAGAAGGACTAAAGGTTGGAGAACACGAAGATGTAGTCTGCGGACTTTTTCCACATACCCTTAAAGAAGCAGCAGCCTCATGGTATTTTGGTCTTCCTGCAAACTCAATCCCAGACTGGGATACTTTTGAAAGTTTATTCAGAAGCAAATATGCAGCCCGGAAGACTCATGCAGTTTTCATGAAAGGACTGTGCACTTTAAAGAAAGAAAGAAAAGAAAAAGGTGCATAATTTTACCCAAAGGTTTGCTGATTATATTAATAATTTCTCTACAGTTGATAAGCCCTCTGATAAAGTTCTGATTGAGTACTATACTTCAACTTTAGGGCCTGATTTGGCCATGTTTGCCAAGATGAAAGTCAAACCCACATCATCAGAAACTTATGAAGAAGCTGAGAGAGTAGAAGCTGAAAGAGAGAGCATAGAAGACTATCCTGAGCAGTCGGGAGAAAAAACTTTTGGTAAGAAAGCCTTATTATTTACTAAGCCCAAGGAAGAGCAGTCACATGACTTTGAGGGGATGGTAAAAATGATGCAGAAGCTATCTAACAGAATAATAGATTTGGAAAAAGAAAAGGAAACTCAGAAATATTTTAAGCCTTACTATAAGAGGAGAGAGGACAACAATCAACATAAACCTCCTCCACACAGTCTTGCAACAATGAACTTGACAGAGGTAGGGATGGATAACTTTTGCACTTTTCATCAACAGCCCCATTCTGAAAAAAATTGCCCTCAATGGATAAATTCGATGACATTAGTTATGAATTAGCTATTGGACTATAAATTAATAGAATCTGATAATGAAGAAGAAAAGGATAGTAAACCCACAGAAAAATAAGAGGATGATGCTCTGGTTTTATGGGACTGTGTCTCACTTTTTGATACAGAAGAGGAAGAAATAGCAGAAACAAATGTGACAACAAGAAGTCAAGGCTTGTTAAGTAAATATAGATCAGTAATCCCGAAAATTAAGAGACTTCAAGAGAACGTAAAGAAAATTCAGTAAATTACCACAGCTGATAAAATACCTGAATTCACCATTATGAGTCAGGATCCAAAGCAAATCAACATGCCTGTCAATCCCATTGAAGAGAAGACTGATGATGTAAAAGAGAATCTCAAAGAGCATAAGATGGAATATGACATTGTGGAAGATATTAAGAGGCCTAAGGCAAATATATCATTGTTTGAAATGTGTAATATGCCTCAGCAAAAATAAAGATTGTTAAAAGCACTTGAGATTCCTGGAGAAAAGCTTCCCACTGACAATCAACCGGAAGAAGAGGAAATTGGTCAAGCAAGTGTGGGAGGTAAGCCTAAATGCAAAACTCCACCATTTCTCGTGACTTTTGAAATTTTCAACCATAACATACAAAAATGTTTAGTGGACTCAGGGGCATCAGTAAATGTTATGCCGCTTTCAATCTGCAAAAAGATAAATGGACAGCCTAAACCATCTACCTGGCAGGTTATTCAGTTAG
The DNA here is from genome assembly GCA_001517045.1 of Pseudotsuga menziesii. Taxonomy (NCBI): domain Eukaryota; kingdom Viridiplantae; phylum Streptophyta; class Pinopsida; order Pinales; family Pinaceae; genus Pseudotsuga; species Pseudotsuga menziesii. Next base: position 1,184,559 of record LPNX010479276.1, read on the forward strand.
ACAGAACAAATGTGAAGGTAATTGGGGAAATGGAGGATGTTTTTATTCGACTATATTCAAATGAAAAGGTATGTCAGTGCATAGATATTGTAGTAGTAGACATACCTGAAGCTTATGGACTTGTTTTGAGTCGGGATTGGTCAGCAAAGCTAAATGGGTATTTTTCTTCAGATTGGTCACATCTGTGGTTGCCTTATAAGGGAAGTCCCAATCAAATTAAATTATTAAGAGATCCCCACATGAAGCATAATGTTACTTAGATGGAGGGTAAGAATGAACCAGTGAACTCTATATTTGGGAATTACTTCATTGAGCTAGAATTAGGAAACTACCAAGCGGAAGAAGTCAGCGGCACACCAGACACACAGCCTAATCTCCTTCGGTTTTCACGGGCTGATGAATTTGACTGTAAAATAGTAGAATTAGTTTCAGATGCAGTTGTTGATTCAAGTACAATAGAAGTAGATAGTTTTTGGACACTGTTTTTTGATGGATCTAAAACTTTGGAAGGATCAGGAGCTGGTTGTGTCCTGATTGATCCAAAGAAGAGAAAACATTTTATTTCATGTAGATTAGAGTTTGAATGTACCAATAACACAGCTGAATATGAAGCATTAGTTCAAGGACTAAGGAAAGCAATTGAATTAAAAGTATAAAGTCTGAAAGTATATGGGGATTCTGAAATAATTGTAAAACAAATTCGAAAACAGATACATTGCATCTCACCTCATTTAAAAGCTTATCAGAATGAAGTAAGGGATTTGCTGAAAAAAATTTATGCTTTTAATATTTTATCCATTCCTAGACTTAAGAATGCAGCAGCTGACTTGTTAGCCACCTCGGCTGCAAGGATTGTGCCTACAAATAACATGTGTTCTATTGAATTACTTTTCAGGCCTTCGGTTCCAGACATGATTACTAATCTACGATTTTTTGATGATGATCAACAAATCTTGGAATGTTTAATGAATGATGAAACTTTCAAAGGGGAAATTATCGATGACGAAGAACACCAAGTTGAGTTAAATTTGACAACTTCATTCCTAAAGGGGTCAGGACTTTAGAGTGGATGTTTGAGACAGCAAGTTCAGAAGACAAGCAAATGTCAAGACTCATAGCTCGTCTTTGCAATTTGAGCTGATAAATTTGGGAACTGAAGTTAAACCCAAATATGTAAATTTGGGAAAGTGTTGCTCCCCGGGTGAAAGAAATAAGTTCATTAGTTTGTTCAAACAGTACAAAGATGTATTTTCCTAGACATATGAATAACTTAAAACATATGATACCAATATTATACAACACATCATTCCTATTAGATATGGAGTCAAGCTTTATCAGCAACCTTTGAGGAAGATGCATCCAAAACTAGAGTCGTTAATTCAGAGTGAAATGAAGAAATTATTGGATGCCAAAATTATATTCAAAGTTAGACACTCAGAATGGGTTTCAAATTTGGTACCAGTAAGGAAGAAATCTGGAAAAATCAGATTATGTGTGGATTTTAGAAACCTAAATCATGCTTCAGACAAAGACAACTATCCAGTCCCAACCATGGAATAGATATTGCAGATGGTTTTGGGTTCTGAGTTATTTTCATTATTAGATGGATTATCTGGCTACAATCAAGTGTTAATAGCTGAGGAAGACAGACTTAAGACTACATTTAGAACAAAATGGGGAACTTTTGCTTACAGAAGGATGCCCTTCAGACTCATTAACGCTGGAGCTACATTCCAGAGGGATATGGATATAGATTTCTATGGTCTAATTGGCCATAGTGTTGTAGTGTATCTCAACGATGTAACAATATTTTCAAATAAGAGAGAAGAACACGCATTCCATTTAAAACCAAATTTTTGAACGTTTTCGAAAATACGACATCTCACTGAATCCAAGGAAATGTGTGTTTGTTGTTATAGAAGGAAAGCTACTGGGTCATGTGGTTTCTAAAAAGGGGATCTCCATAGACCCATAAAGGATCAAAGATATTGAACAGATCCCCTTACCCCATAACAAAAAATGGATGCAATCATTCATGGGGACAATAAATTTTGTGCGAAGGTTTGTGTCAGATTTCGCTCAAATTGTTAAACCTTTGCAGCAAATGGTGAAACAAAGTGTACAATTCAAGTGGACTGATGTAGAGAAGAATGAATTTAGTAAAATAAAGACATCTATTGCTCATAAACCCTCTCTCAAGAGTCCATATTTTGAGAAGGATTTTATTTTGTACACTTTCGCTTCTGACGATTCACTAGCAGCGGTGCTTACTCAAAAGGAAGATGGGGGATATGAGTTCCCCATATCATTTATGAGCACTGGTCTGTAGGGGGGCTGAATTGAATTACCCATTGGTATATAAACAAGCTTATGTAGTCTTCAAAGCGGTAAAACAATTCAGGCCATACATACTTAAGAACCGGACAAAGGTAATAGTTCCACACCCAGCTGTGAGGTCTCTTTTCATACAAAAGGAATTAGGAGAAAGAAGAGGTAACTAGGTAATAGCTTTACAAGAATATGACCTCGATTTCAAAACAGCATGCATAGTTAAAGGACAAGGACTGTGCAAATTAATGACTGAAGGTAAAAACAATGAAGAAAATGATTGGGAAAATGAAGCTGAATTACATATGATGGATGTATGTCCTCTTTTCACAGCTCCAGATTCTTGGTACCGAGACCTTGTTCATTGCCTTCAGGAAGGATTGTTGCCATAACATTGGAATTCTAAACAGAGAAGAGCATTGTACCTTAAAGCAGCTGCATATCGGAATGATTGATGGAATCTTATTCAGGAATAATTATGATGGAGTCCTTCTTAGATGCTTAGAGAAAGAAGATGCAAAAACTTTCATAACAGAGTTACATGATGGGCCTACTGGAGCCCATTTTTTCGGAGATACGACATCCCACAAGATTCTCAGAGCCAGATGCTATTGGCTCATGTTTTTCAATAATGCTCATTCCCATGTTATAAAGTGTGATATCTACCAGAGGTGTGGGGGAAGACAATCCAAAGCAACGAAACCATTGAATCTTGTGATGATAACGGAACCATTTGAGTAGTGGGGAATTGATATCGTTGGAGAAATAAAACCAAATTCTTCCTTGCAGCACAAATATATTTTAACGGCAACTGACTACTTCACTAGATGGGTCGAGGCCATTCCACTACGTAAGGTCAATGAAGATGCAGTCATGGATTTCTTGCAAGACCATATTATGACTAGGTTTGGGGTTCCAATTTCCCTGGTTTTCGATAATGCTACTTATTTTTCTTCTATTAGATTAACTGCATTTTCTCATGAAAAAGGATTTAAGTTGCATTATTCTGCCAACTACTACCCCCAAGAGAATGGTTTGGTAGAATCTACAAACAAGAATCTGATTAGGATCTTAAAAAATACTGTGATAGAAAACCAGAGAAGTTGGCATTTAGCACTACCGAACGCTCTTTGGGATGATAGGGTCATACCCAATAATTCCTTAGGTGTGTCATCGTATACCCTTGTTTATGGGAAAGAGGCTATACTTTCTCCTAACATTATGCTACCATATTCCATAATAGCCTAAGAGTCTAGAGGCATAGATAACGAAATCCTCCAACTTAGAATCTGTAATCTTTTGAAGGTGAAAAAGTCTAGATCCAGGGCCAAAGAACGTTTTAAGCAACAACATGAAGTTGTGAAAAGGTGGTTTGATAAGCACAAAGTTGGAACAAAGTAATTTGAAGTGGGAGACCTGGTTCTTAAGTGGGATCACCCACATGATGAGAAGGAGAAGCACAGGAAGTTTCAACAGTTATGGGTAGGCCTTTTTAAGATTGCAACAAAACTTGGCCCCTCAACCTATAAATTGCAAGACTTACTGGAGTGGGAAGAGAACTTACCAATAAATGGTTTGGTTCACAAACCTTATTTTTCCTTTTTTTTTTTTTTGTACATAAATAAATTGATTTGATTGTCTATTTTGATTTATTTTATTTTTGTTTTTCTTTAGTTTAGATTTTTATTGATTTCAATAAAAAGAAGCAAGATTTTGGTTGCATGGAAAGCATCACAATTCTGGATCAACTAACATCCTTGATTATAAGACTGTGTACTATTGTTTTATCTGAAAGAATCTCTTCTAGTTTAGCAGTTTTCCTAAATGGATGTGAACACATTGAAGTCCTACTTAATCCCTGTAACATAACTCAAGATTAAAAGGTCTGGAATACTATTTCGAGGCTCCATCCATCTCACAATTAAAAATGTCCTAGGGGGTGACAGCAAAAGACCCATGGAAAGGAAGCAGGGTAAACAGTACATTATATATAAATGATCCCATGCCAAGAATTGAAATCCAAAAGGATAATACGAATCAAAACTCCTAAGAAAGCAATATGTATCAAAACAAAGTACTGAATCATATGAGTACAGGATTGCCAAAATTTCTTCTCCATCCGTGAGTTGAAATTTAAATACATCTCTCACACAAAAGGACACTATGGATAGAGGATCCTGAATAAAAAATTCAGAAAGAAAGGCATGAGGACTCAAAAGGACAAAAAATTCCAAAAGCACAAAAAAGTGCAAAATGGCATGGGAATGAGGAACAAATGAATATTTCTATTTACCATATGTTACAATCCTGTGGTGGCCAAGCTGGAAGCTACCCGAAGATAGAGGTAATAAATGAAACTCATATTCCTGGCCTCTAAAGAGTTATCTTGACTTTAAAATATTGGGTTCCATTTTCCCTAAATTGGACCATCATCGGTGATTAAAAGTACATATATTTTCCATTTGGGAAACTAGAACATCTAGAAGAATTCAACTTGTTCGTTTTATTGTGAAACAGTCTGTTGCTTAAGGAAGAAATTGTCTAGAGATATGGGTTCACCAAGTAGTCACCAATTGTTGCAGCTGCAACGTTTTCCCAAATTTTTTAAAAAATTTTGGATCCTCCTTTTAATTTTGTCTTGCTTAGATTTGTTGGGATTGCTAAACTTTGTTGTTCTTCTACTGTGAGTTTGATCTTTTGAGGTTGATTTAAGGAGAATTGTTGATCACTTTCAGAAGCTTGAATAACTATCTTTGTCTGCTGATGTTGTTGACTTGAACTTGAAGTTTTGGTTTGTGAATAATTTCTCTATCGAAGGTTTATTGAACAGTGAATCGCGACCACAGTTCTCTATGCAGTCGCCGTTGCGGAAGCTGAACAATGAACGACCCGATAGATAGTTTTGATTTCCGTCGATTCCTTGGTTTATTGATCAACTGATTAATTTGCGATGTTTTGTTTAACACTATCGAAAGTCATTTGAGTTTTGTTTTGGATTGTAGTTATTTGTGCAACCTCCATTTCAGAAGATCAGTAATGAACGTCCCAACGGATTAGGGCTAATCCTCGTCGATACCGTGTTTTATTGTTGTTCTTTTCGCTATCAAAAAGTTTTATGACTTCGATCGAAAGCTATATCCTGATTGCTTTCCGCCATTGCAGCTCCTGAGCCAACTACACATCTGCCATATAACTTTTTTTCTCGTCGATGGTTTGTTATGGTTCTCGTCGATATGTTTTATGTTGCCACATAAATCTTAGGTTGTATGGCTCCTGCCGTTGCAGTTACGCAATACATTATCGCTTCAACATCTGAGTTGATTCATCTACCGATACCTTAGCGACTCTGCTATCCGATGCATGACTACAGTGGAACTTAGTGTTTTTCCTCGTCGACATTGTAAATACTAGAGTCTGTCAGTCTTCCACCATTGCGGCTTCTTATTGAACTAATCATCCGATGCTTTATTACTTCTGCCTGCCGAAGTGGATTACCTGCCTGATGCTTACTGTTTTTGCTTCCGACTGTCGGTAGGATTTTACCTGCCGTTTTGGTTGTGCTGTTACTCTATTTTGTGGGATGGCAAAGTTTTCCCATGGGTGCTGGTCGAGTTAAGGTCTTTCTGAGATGAATATTCGTTTCAGTTAGGATTGTGGTTCTAGTAGGACGGCAAGATTAGAAGTTTTTCGGACCTAGCTTGCGAGGTTTTCTTTGCCTTATCATTTTCTTTTCATGTATTAACATTGTTTATAGTTCATTTTATAGAATGCATGTATTAGTGCAGTTTGTGTTACTTTGATGGTCTGAAATATGCTATGTTCATGACAGGGTGACTACTGCAACAAGATATATCTAGAAGCCAAAGCGGAAGGGAGGTAGCAAGGAAGGAAGAGGCTGAAGCATAGAGAAACAAGATAAAAAATAGGACCAGTGGATTCGATAGCAGCAGAGGCTCAAGGAAAAGTTGATCACTAATCGAGCTGGTCTCTCATTATAAAAGTGCTATTAACTTTTAATGAAATGTAACGTATTGTCTAAATCATGAGCACTCACAAAAGGACAAAATTATGAGATTAAACGGTTGAGGAGCCCAAATGTCACCGAGGGGCATCCCAAGAGTTTTCTTGTAGTATAAGTATAGGATAATTAGATAGGAAGATGACTTTTTCCTAGTTAGACTTGTGAGAACATGTTGTAAGAAGAACTATTTCCTTTTGCAATAGATAATTACAATTTTGCATGTTGGAGAAAGCTTTGGTGGAATGTTCAAATGTTGTGCAATGGATGTTGTTAAAGGGGAACTATTTTGTTTTCAGCTTTTATCCATTAACTATGAGATCATTCTAACTTCTTGAACCTATGTTCTTGTATGAATGCTCTATAGTTTATTTTATGGAATTTCCACTATGAGTAATGAATGCTTTTCATAACTAATGAGATATCTTGTTGTTCATCTATCTATTCATGTTTATGTGTTTTGAAATAAAGAACAGCTACCTATGATTTTTCTTAAAGCATGAACATCAATACATTACTCATTAAATGATAATCTCACTCCCTAGGGATAGTGTAGTTAAGTTAGTTTTAGTTTTCTTGTTGCGTGTGATTTAGATGCAAGAGAGTTTAAGACGAGAGGTAAGAACCTGTGCATCACATTGTGACCGCCCCTCATATTCTCTATCAATCTGCATTCTTAGATAGGCACTTGCATATCATACCTAAAACTAAAAAACTAAAAAGATACATGGTGGACTGGGTCGTAACTGGTGAAACCCTTTATTTTGGTTACTTGACCTATGGTATTCGGACTGCAAACCGGACAAATTCCCCATACCAAATAGTAACGTGCTAGTTGGGAACGTTTACTGGGGAGAATCCCTTGTTGTTATCGCCTGCGATTTTCCAGGCCTCAATAGAATCTCAGGGTAGTTCTGAGTCGGGTGGCCCTGTTGCTCACAGACGGGGCAAGGTACGATCTGTCGAGGCTCTGCAATGGCTTTCGTATTATTTCCCCTGGCCCTTTTTGGGTGTTCTGGTGTGGGTGTGGGTGCGGTGGTTGGTTTTTGTGGACCGGGTGGAGGATGAGACTCGACCACAATGGGTTGCACAGGGGTTAAGATTACCTGGGGCATTGGTGGTTGAGTTGGTGGATCAAGATACCACATGGGAATTCCCAATGTAAAGTTGGGTAGGTTTAAGGTGGCCATTACTGGATTTTTCATGACACCAGGTGGGGGAAAGAGGAAGGGAATTGTATGGACTAGAGAGGAGCCCAGATAAGTCCCTAATGGTTGTATGTGGGGATGAGGTTGTGGTTGTGGCTGCACATAATGCTACAGATACGGATGATGTTGCGGATGCTGTTAATGTTGCAGCTGTGGACGGTGTTGTGGTTACGTTTGGGGCTACGGCTGTGGTTGTTTTTTGGGTGCAGCAGTGTTGGATGAGAGCATGCACAAGTCTGTAGTCTCGTTTGGTGTTGGTGGTGGTGACACTAAGGGAAAAGGAGCCATCATGGTGGTATCATCAAATAACCCAAGGCCCACATTCAACAATGGGGAGGCTGGTATGTTGTCAACCATGGTGTTTACCACAGGGATAACATTCGCGTGTGTGGTCATCCCTTGCAGATCAATGGTGTTGATCGTAGGGATAACGTTACTGAGTGCCATTAGCCCTTGCAGATCGTGATAAGTAAGTTGGTCAAATGTCATGATTTTCCCTTTGTGGGGGAACATCATAAGATGGAAGACAGTTGATGCAACATCTCTCATGGCGTACATATAACTTCTTCCGAGGAGAAGGTTATAGTCCAATTGAGTGTTGACAACCTCTATGTCAATTAGAACTATCTTCTTGGCTAATGTGATGGGGATGTGGGGGAGGATTCCTTGGGCTTTAGTGGGATAGCCATCATAAGCCCACATAGTTGTGGAGGATGGTTACATAATTGGGGATCCAAATTTCTACCATACTAGGGTAGACATAATGCACGTGGATGCCCCCTCATCCACTATGCACTGGTGCACAACCAAATTCTGAATAGACACCAAGATTTGAAAGGAAATGGTTGATGGAATTCGTGGTTCTCCATTCTCCATGTCAAATGTGATCAACTTGGAGTCAGAGGGGTCTACGGCCCCAAGGGCACGGCTAGTAAAGCTTTCCACTGCATTGGGCACGTTTTGACTACCTCAAGAGTAGACATGGTGGTAGGTGTTTGGGCCAAATCATCCACGATGCTATAGCTGATAGCAGCTCTAGCCATGGCATTATTGGAAACCTGGGGTATGGGGGGCATGGGAAAGGGGGTAACTTAAGAGGTGCATTGACTATTTTAGACGTAGATGTCGCTGATGTGTCAGTGGGTTCAGTGTTGGTTCCGTACTGATTTCATCTAGTTTGTAGATTGACCTCTTTAGTTGTCATAACTAGCAGGTGGTGGACACCTATTTTTGCCGTGGGAGGTGCCCTTGGAGCACTGGGATTGGGTTGGGGAGGGGGTGCGATTGCCACCAATCCTTGGACTGGTAATGGGTTTTGAAGCACCATAGGAGGAGTTCCTTGTGGCGTTGGGTTGGGTTGGGCTTGATCGATTGTGTTGGTGGCATGTTGAACCTCATTCCTAATGGCCTGCTTAGCACGACCCATGAAGGGACACTTGAATGTGTAGTGCCCATAGACCTCACAGAGTGTACATGGTTGGTTTGTACGCAATGGGGCATTGCGTCTCGATGCATTTGGTCATGGAGGATTTTGGGCTGGCTGATTTTCTATGGCATTGTTGGGAGGGTTTGGTTGTTGACCGCCTCCTTGCGGTTGATTGTTTCCTTGGTTTCGGGGTTGGTTATTCCTAGATTTCCCTTGTTGATTATTGGGGGTTGGCTAGTTGGGACAGTTTTGTTGTGCAAACACCTGTCCCAATGGAGCGGGTGGAGCAGAGGCGGGGGCTTGAACTGCTTGCACTAGTGGTGCATAGTATATTTGGGTGGGTGGCGGTGCCACAAATGTGGGAATTTTCTCTGTGTATTTTTATGTTGGCCAAGCCAAGGCTTGAGCCTGCTGCGATGGTGCAGGTTGTGCATAAGAAGTTGTGGCTCCAGACTAGGACATCATTCTTGCATAGTCCGGAGTTTGATTTTGGTAGGTAACACTAGCAGTGTTGCTTGGTTGTGGTGGTACCGCAGGTGGTGTTGGATGGTGTTGTGGTTGGTGAGAGACCGAGCCTATGATTCCATATGTAGCATGGGATGCCCCTGGTGCATCCCAGTAGGAGGTACCCACATGGGGAGCATCTAGAATGACAGTGTAAAGGTACCCAGACTGTGCATAAATTAGATCAAACTGATGGGCTTTCAAGATGGCCTCCTCTTCATATCAAGGATGTTTGGATGTGACATCCTTTGCTTTAGGTAGGAGCAAGGTTTTGAGGAACCAATCTAGGAAGATCCTGTCATCGAGTTGGATCTTACATAAACTACAACATTGCCACCATTCATGGATGTGATCAGTTATGTGGGTCGCAGTGTTCTTCTAGGAAGATAACAAGATCTCCACTCCTTCATCATATCTAATGGGGAGTTGGAAATATTGCAGGAACATGAAAGCCAGGGAGTTGAAATTTGGGTACTTGGCTTGTGGTAGCTCAATGTACCACTTGGTTGTAGCACCTGTGAGGGTGCATTGGAATAGTCTTAGACTAATCGAATCATCTATGATGTTTTTGGATGAGCACCATAGATGAAATGTCATGATGTGGTTTTGGGGGCACTCCCCTGCCTTCCCTTCAAACTTGGGAATATCTGAGGGAAGTTTGGTTGGCATGGGAGGCCAAAAAGTTTGATGGCGGATAGGGTCATTTCTTAACTGGGCTAAATCAGGCAAGTTGAGATGTGCCATGAAAGGGAGGTTTGAACTTAGATTGATGTGAGATGCGGCAGCCATGGTGGTGGGGTTTGCAGGTGCATAATGCACCTGCATTGTTGGGGGTACTTGTGGTACTATTGTGGATGGGCCAGTGCCCCCAAGTGTGGTGGGAGGGACAGTGTAGGTGGAAGGGCCACTGCCCCCATGTGTGATAGGAGGAGCAGTGTAGGTGGAAGGGCCACTGCCCCCATGTGTGATAGGAGGGGCAGTGTATGTGGAAGGGCCACTGCCCCCATGTGTGATAGGAGGGGCAGCTTGACTGGTCAATATGGGTGGTGGAAGCTGACTTATCATGGTTTGCATAACCATGCTAGGGACACCCGTAGGGTTGTTAGTGATAGTTTGTGGGGTGGACATGGGTCCACTAGCGATTGCTATGTCGGAAAATGGATCTGGGTTTGCACCAACCATGGTTCAGTGTGCAGTGTGCAAATCTCGTTCAGACTAATATGGGTCTGAATCTAAATCAGAGGCTGTGTGGCCTTCTGATGGTGTGGGAGGTAGTCGAGAGTGGTCTCGACGATGTCGGTTTAATGACCCGAACTATGGTGGCTCCCCTCTTAGGCGTGAGGAACAGCGTGAGGGATCAATTATGTTAATTTTGAATGTCAAACTGGTGGTAATGATTATTGGACCCTGGTTTCAATGGATTCCTATTGGCTGTAGGTGGTCGCTCGGACACCAAGACTTCTAGAAGACAGCGCTTGGATTTTTCCTCATGAGCGTGCTACTCAATCGATGGGGGTCATTACCCATTTTGCTTGGCAATTTCTCTCAGTGGCCAGCTACTTTGGGGTTCCCGTGGTACTCCTCACAATGAGTTTCTGGGTATGGCCCAAGTACTTCCAATGGTTAAGGCAGTTAAGGACTTATGTCCTCAAAGACTACAGATTTTTACCTTAGTGTAAATTTGTAAATTTTAGTGGCTCTCTCATCGTCATGAACTGAGTTGGGTTGATTTACATGGTATGGTGTGTATGTATTTTAGTGTTTCTATTATATCTAGTGGCTGCAAATGGTTTATGAATATTTCACAAAATTCATATCATTGTGGGTGAAAGCAGTAAATCTTAATCAAAAATGTTTTAGACATGCACCATTTTTTATATTGAATTGTGATAGCCTGACTAGGTGACTACCTTACACCTATATTCTTCTTCAACCAGGAGAAGGTACTGGGCTCTCAACACAATGGGACTAAGCCCATCTGTAGATCCATAGGTCACCTTCCAGATGCAAGGTTGGTCAATAGGGAGGATGTTGAGCGTCGTGAGAAGCCCTCCTTCTCTATCCCCTCTACCTTCCAAGTCACCCGTTTTTAGTGGTTTCGAACAATATTGGGTGAAGTGCCTATTAATATACTAGCTATGACCTTCGTCTTATCCCAGAATACCCCGAAGGGTGATGACTGGGTAGAGAAGTTAGGGTTAAGCAAGATTGTTGATTTTAAGAGAGTTTTAGTCAAACTATATCCATTAAGTCATTCAGTATTTAATTTACACTTTGTTATGTAAATTAAATTGCAATAAACATAAACATAAATAGAAATAAAATAGTTTGGATGGACAGAGGAGCCTGAGCCGCACTGATAGTCCTTAATTATTAAAAATCCCAATTTTGAGTGACAAATCACACTTTTCGGGTCAAATGTGGTGAGGGGGTCACCAAATTTTTCCAGAAACAGGCGAGGGGGCCGCTCAGATTTTGCAGACAGAAGCGGGCTATCTTTTGGAATGGGGTTGCACATTTTGGGGGTAAAAGGGTGACTTGGTCACACTTGTGAGGCCCAAATGAGTGACCTGGTCCCCTGTCTGGGCCTGATAAGTGAGACCTACTCCGGAAAGTCAAATGTTTTGACCCCGAGTCATATCTGGCAGACAGTAACCTATACTGTGGCCAAATGGACTTGGATTTTCCTTGTGGAGACTCGACAGTAACAGAAAATGTAAATAAACAAGAATTTAAGCTAGATTTAACAGAAAAATTAACCTAGGGCAAAAAACTAAACTTGTAGAAATAAAACCCAGGGATCCTATGGGATCGACCTGGTATGGTCGCCAGTTCTGTAGCAGGGATTTCTCCCTTGCTACAGGGAAGGAATGGATACCTTCCATCTATAGGATGGAAGGGTAGGTTCCTGGTGGTGAAATGCAAGAAACAACGGATAGAAACTGAAACAGAACAGAAATAAAATAAATGGGATGGAAACCCCTCTACAAACATTGTTAGGGTTTAGCTCCAGCTACCTGCAAACAAATGTTAGAACCAAAATACCTGTAAACAAACAGTGGATTAGAGAAAACAAATAAACAACATAAACAACAAGCTATACCTTCTCTTGATGGAATGGGCCACCATGCCCTAGCTTGGAGAAGCAACTCTCTTGGAAGGGGGAGTTATGGCTCAATGGATGAATGGAGGAGAGGGAGTGTGGATTGCTTGAGAGACAAAGGGTCTCAAGGCATCCACTCGGGCAGCATAACACTATGCAAGGGAGAATTGTTTTGAGAGTGACCCCAACCACTCTATTTATAGCTTTTTTGGGGCCTTTTAGGGTTTTAAGCCCCTGGTTGGGGCTTTAGCCACTTTTTTGGGATTTTATCCCCTTCCGCCCTATATTTAGCTACTTTTGGGGTTTTTATCTCCTTTGAGGGGTTTTGCCCCCTTTTTGGAGGCTTTATCCCCTATGAGAACTATTTAGGCTCTTTTTGGGGGTTTTTAATCCCTTTTGTGTGCTTTTAAGCCTGCCTGAGGGTGTGGAGGTCAAATGGGATGAAATGAGGGTCATGCATGGGTGTCCTTGGGTGGTGTAGGCCATGTAGAGCTGAGTAAGGGATTTTTTGGGTTAACACTTCATCCTTGTTCTTCATGAAGTATATCCATGTCATCCTAGAAAATTCATCAATGAAAGAAACATAATATACATACCCTCTTAGAGAACTGGATGACATTGGACCGCATACATCAGATTGGATGATTTCCAAGATTCCTTTTGCCTTGCTCTCGCTACTTGGAAATGTCTTCTTTGTCTTCTTTCCTTTCGCACATCCTTTGCATACACCTTCATGTTTTGCTTTCATTTCTGGAAGACCTTCAACAGCTTTGCTTGCAAGTGGTAGTGCCCTATAGTGCACATGTGCAAGCCTTCTATGCCACAGTTCATTTGGTTTTACTGAGTCATGAACCAAAGCTTGTTCTGGATTTCCCTTCAACTTGTATAGTCCTCCCTCTTGTTCTCCAATTACTACTACATCGTCAATATTATTTCCTTTTTTCCACATGAGGACATGGCCATCTATAAATGCAACCCTCATGCCTTTTGCATTCGACGTAGATATGGAGAGAAGGTTCTTCTTTAGGCTTGGTACAAATAGGACATCCTTCATCTTTATTGACTTTCCAGAGTCTAGTTTGTAGGAGGATTCACCACTACCTTTTATTGGATACTGGTATCCATCCCCAAGTTTCACCTTGTGGGGTGATTCATGTTCTGATAGTCTCACAAAGGATTCCTCAAATCTTGTCATGTGTTTGGAAGCACCACTGTCTATAAGCCAATCATTGCTTCCATGTGAGACAGTTCCTGTGAGGGAAGAGATCATAACCTATTCTTCATCACTTGAAGAATCATCACTTTCTTGCTTGATTCTCTTCTTGGGAAATTCATCATTCTCTGCAGTGTTAGCATGATGCCTTTTCTTGTTTCCCTTCTTCTTGTGAGAGCCATTTTTGTTCCTATGACAATCTCTAGCATAGTGTCCTCTTTCATCACATGTAAAGCATCTGAATTTATGTAGATTATTAATTAGATCTTCTAGGATGAGAGTGCTTACCTTGGCGATCGTCTGTTTTTCTCTTCTTGGATTGTACTATGAGAGCTTGATCTTAATTTCCCATCTTTTCTTCTCGAGCTACTATTCTATCTTCTTCTTGTGAGCATTCTTCCCAAAGTTCACTAAAATTGATTAATTTCTTCCTAACACAGATCCCTTGAATGAAGGATTCCCATGCTCTGGGGAGACCATTCAAGGTGGTCATCACAATCTCTGCATTCTCTACATCTTCATCTACTTCTTCAAGTTGTTCCTTGATTTGAGAGACCCTTGTAAAGTAATATTGTATAGTTTCTGCATTCTGGATCTTTACATTCTTCAATTGATTTCTCAGAGTCATCTTTTGATATATGTTCTTCCCTTCAAACAATTTGGCTAGGGAATCAAACATCTATTTGGGTGTCTTTAGAGAGGACACCTAAGGTATAAGGTGATCCTTGATTGAATCAGCAATAATCATCTTAGCCATGACCAATTTCTTTTTGTGTAAGGCCTTCGCCTCATCTCCCTCTGGAACTGGAACCTCTTCACTTATGTAGGATTCTAATTCATTCTCTTTTAGGACCAGGGAGATCCTATACTTCTAGGCTTAGAGGTTGTTAGCTCCCTCAATATTTTCATCAAGCTTGGTATGATGAGACATCTTAACAAAGAACCTCAAATGGAAATATAAAAGATTTAGATCTTACCAGTTTAAGATTCCCGAACTGAATCTGGAGCTGGATTTCTGTAGAGCTGGTTTTTTGGTTTAGGAGAAGATTAGGGTTTGAATTTCCATGAGTTCTACCCAACCAAAAACTTCAATTTTGATCTCTAAACTTATATTTTGTGGAGGAGATCAATCCTGGCCCGGGCTCACTCAAAAATTCCACTTTTGTGGAAATCCATAATTTCCCGCTGTAGTGTCGGGTCAAAAACTAAAAATCCTCAGAATCAGATTCTGCTTCGATAGAAAGATGTGCCCTAGAGAGGAGAGTCATCCTAGAATCCTTTTTCTTATGATATATGGAGAGAGATCCAAAAAATAGGAATCCCTAGCTTCAGCAGCTGCACAATGTCTTCTTCTCAGGTTAGCTCTAATACCATGTTAGATTTTTTATCATTTAAGCTATATGATCTTAGGATCTTATCTGAAAGAATAACAAGCACAACAATCAATCACAATAGACAATGGACACAAATATTTTCCTCAAGGAAACCATAAAGGAGAAAACCCCGCAACTTCCTCAGATATAGAATAAGCACCAAAAGTAAAACCCAAATATCCAAAGATGATCTCCCGACAACAGTTGTCTCTCTCTTTCTCTTGTCCCAGCTTCTTCTCTCTATCATTTATGCACTACAACTGAGTGTGAGTGATTGTGTGATAAATAGAGAGGCTCACTCTCTATTTATACTAGTTTCTGACTTGACATTAACTCACCAGGGCCGAATTCTCTAGGAGAGTCTAATAACCCTAGTTCCCCACAACTGTGGGGACTTTAACCCTTGCTCAATAAGGAAGGTTACTCTCTATGAATTTACATGACTTGTTTACATTATTGATTCTCCTAATAGGAACATTGTGGTATGACATGACTTGATTACATTATCGATTCTCTCGATAGGAACATCGAGGTACAATACATAAGACATACAAGTGAATGCATTCCGAAGTTATAATTACATCAACATGAAGTGTTGGTTGAACTTATATTATTAACATGCACATTAACTGTTGGGATTGCTTTTGGGGTCGAATTGAAGGTATTACCTCCTCCAACCACCATTTGGGGCTGAACCGATCTGGTTCCTAGAGCTTCTGAAGAAGCTAATTGCTTAAGTGTCATATTTTGCATGTTATTTGGATATGTGAAAAGAGGGTTAAGGTTATCCAATGATTCATTTACCATAAGTATTACTAGGCCTAAAAGATGCAACAATGGATTAGCAGGATCAGCTATATGGTTTTCTATTGTTTCAATGTCAAATGGAGCAATATTATCAACTATTTCTATAAATGTTTCAGTATTGGGTTGATGTTGATATTCTCTATTATTTTTAATTGAATTTAAATATGGTTCAGTTTCACATTATTTCTATATATGTCTCCTTGTTTTATCGGGGCCGTCAAGTTCTAGTGACTCACCTCATTACCGGCGTGATTGGTGGATCGGGAGAGAATCCACTTTGAATTTTGAATTTTTATAATTGAAAAATATATATGAAAATGTAATCAATCAATTCTAGAGGAAATATAAACTTCAAATAGAATCAAAAGTGTCCACGCCACTAAAAAATTCCCTAAGGAAGCAACAAGCAAGCTTTTTTCCAAAAAATCGAGGTTTAGTGGAAAGTTAGATTTTTAGAGGGACTTCCAAAACTAGTAGCCCTTGAGGGACATTAAGACTCAATAACTACTAATGGTGAAGGTACGAGAAATAGTTACACTATTCTTTAATTGCCAGAGGTGAAAGTGTTATCTCTTGGCTATTCACCCTCCCAAGAAGCAGAAACAACCTTGTGTCTCTCTCAGGAATTGCAAGTGTCCCCCACTCACAACCTCCTGTGTGATGCCCTAGGAAAATAAAATATGGTTACCACTTCACAATCGATGACCAGGTAGGATAGTCGTCAGTCCAAGATAACTCACATAGACTAGCTATCTCAGAAAAGTGATGTCACCTCGAGGCCTTGTCACTTAACTGAGACACTATAATGTGCTCATATCCCAATAAAGAAGCAAGAGGGGGGGTACCACCCTTACTAATTTGTATTGAACTCATGCTTAAATCTTGTGTTAGAAGCGTTTTCCTGGCTATCACTATTTTCTACTAATGAATTTAACTCTCTTTAATCAATGTTAGTTTCAAATTTTTGTGGCTTTGGATTGTTAACCCACCATCTTAACCCAAAGCCCTATCCTAATCTTGTTGGTGATATCAAAGATAAAATCTTGGTTGTTTTTATATTAAGTATTGATTTTAAAGGTTATTTGATTAGTTTCGAGGAGTGGTGGTGAATTGATGATGTTGTGAATTATGCTACTAAACCACACCAATGCACAAATGCTTTTACACCTATCTTTTCATTCAATGAACTTCTATACTATGGGATTGTAATGGCTTCATTGAGATCCTTCATATGTTCTTATTTCAAAATAAAATCACTTTCAAAAATTTGAAATCACTTAAATTTCTAGCAAGGGTTTAAGAGGTTGGATTCAATTATCAAAAAATATTTGAATATTCAATGTTTTTTCTTGTTTCCAACAAGTTTCTTAGACTGATATGTACATGTAAGAACGTGATTCAAGTTTTGTTTTCCATGACCAACATTTACACTTTATATCCACTTTCTCGTTCATAGGACAGACTGAAATCGCAAGTGAAGAGGATACTCATGGCTCGACAATATGATTCAAAATTTCAAAGTATTGCTATTACACTTGAGATCCACTTTCTTGTTCACAGGACCGCCCGAAAGTGCAAGTGAAGAGGATACTTGTGGCTCAGAATTTTGCTCAAAAATAAACCTATATATTACACTTGAGATCCACTTTCTCGTTTACAGGAATTCCTGAAAGTGAAAGTGAAGAGGATACTCGTGGCTCGAACACAACTTATCTTAAGCAGCTTGACAATGACGAAAAAGATCCTCTCATGGTGTTTGAACTAATCTTGAGTGGTAGGTTTCTATTTTGAGAATTTATGTGAATTTGATATTAAATGATGGTATGAAGAGTTTATTAATGGTTATTACAAGTTTTGTGGGAGGTCATCAAGTCCATGTGGATTCAAAATTCATGGTCTCAAGAATTTATAAATTGAAACAATGTCATGTTCTTTAGTTTTTTCAACAATTTCCTTATGTCACTATGTGATAAAAATGACCAATTTAGACAAAATTTTAGACATTCAAGGATGAAATAAATGAATTAAAGTAGTAAAAATGTCATAAAATTTCATATTTGAGCATTTTTTCAAGGAAAACTTTCAATAATCCAAAAAAAAACTACTCCTGAAAGTGATTTTTTCCTAGTTTTTTCTTAAAAAGAGTTTTCCAAGCCTTCCAGAATTGAGGAAAAATGTCCCCAAATGCTTCAAAACTACTCCTAAATGATAATATTAATATTTTTAAAAACAATTAGGGTGTCAATTAAGGTTCTACAAATTTTCAAAAGAATTCAATCAAAAACGAAAAATCAGTGATCTCCAAAAATTTCAAATTCAAGCCAAAATGCACCCCAAACTTAAAATCCTTAAAAAAAAACTCTAAATCTTGATAAAAGGGAAGCAAATTATTTCTAAAACCTCTTTAATAATATTTGTAAGACATTTATAGTAGCAACAATGACCAAAATTTGTAGTTCTGACCATCAAAAATCAAGAATCATGGCTTTTTCAAATTTCACCCATATGCACACAAAACTTTAAAATTATTCAAAGAAATCCATTAAACCTTGACGAAAGAAAGGTAAATTCTGTCTAAAACCTATCTTGGAATATTATTAAGACATCTATAACATCAAAAATCAACCAAAATGACCCACAATTGCAAATCTAAACCTCAAAAAAAAATCAAGAACCGTGACTTTACGTCACTGTGGGTACCGCACTGCTGTATTGAAGCACAAAGCGATGGCACCAAACATACGTAATACAAAAAGGGATTTACTAGGTGGTAATTCTCTATCTGCACTAGAAAATGGCATTACCATACTCAGAGGAAAAAAGACACTAGATCCATGGCAAACTTCTTGAAAAATGGACAATCAAGGGTTGAATCGGGCCGGTTTTGACCTCCATAGCTGAAATAAAACCTTCTAAGAACAATCTAAAGCATGAATAATAGTATTTTAAATGTAAAAAACACCCTAACAAAGGGGGTAATTCTCAAGAAAACTTGTTTCAAGAGCATATTCCCTTAGCTCCCCAATGGAGTCAACATTATGTTGGTAGATTTGACCGCGGGGACATGTCTATAGCCTATATATCCTTAATTACAGGGAGGGTGAATAATTCTAACATAAATACATGCAATAAATGAAAACTTCTTGATATTTCTAAACTTTTTCAAAGGAGAGATAGGGAGAGAAGGAAGGAAATTACCTCTTGAAGCATGTCATTCGTTGAATATCCTTTTGCTTTAGCCTTCTTAGCCTTTAGGCCTCCATTAGCATCCTATTAGCTAGTTCCTTACCTCTATATTTTGAAAACCTTTAAAAAATATTGAAATCTATCTACCAAATATTGACAAAGAACACATAAAAATGCATAGATTCAAATACAACATTTGGGGGCAAATCAGATTGCATCATATTAAAATGGGAGGAAAGTGATTACATCCCAATAATAGGTGAATCCCTTTCTCCCTTGCTCTAAAATATCCTCCTCCATCAATTCCAATGGTCACCAAAGAAACTATGATGTGAAAAATCCTCTATCTATCCTCCCGATTCCTACAACATGCTTTTTCTTTTCACTCTTGTCCCCTTTAATTCACCTCACATGCCTTCCATTTATAGGATTGGGCTTTGAGCATCCCATATTTGATAATGAATGTGGGATTTAGGATTTTTGAAGGTTTTGATTATTTCCTTAAAAAAACTCACTTTCCTTATTTTTTAGGCATTTCAACTTGAGTTTCAATATTTCTAGGACAATTAATGCCCATGTTAGGCATTTTCCACTGTGTGAGTTATAGGAACTAGGTTTTGGCCCTTAAGTGGTCACGGACTTGGCCTCTTTAGAGCCACCTTGTCTTCAAACATTTCTTCCTTTATGGAAATAGTGGTCAATTTGCTCAAAAAAAAAATTGATCTTCGTGTTGCGGGCAAAGTAGAATATTGTTTCAGACCAACACTCTTAAGGGTGTTAATTTTATTGTTAACAATATATATCTTCATGTTGCAGGCAAAGTAGAATATTGTTTCAGACCAACACTCTTAAGGGTGTTAATTTTATTGTTAACAATATATATTACCCTATATTCTAAAGTAATTCACTCTAGGCGTAGATATTTCCTAAAGGAGACTCTTAACACTCAGTGACCATGATGAGCAATACATCACATAGTATAACCACATCAAAAAATGGAGGTCCACCTAAATGAAAACTTTCATTAGGATCATGACATGATACAACAAAAGTATCCAATATTGATACAACACAAGACCATGTATTTTTAAGTAGATCCATCTCATAGGGTATCGTTTATGAGAATCAGTTGAATTCATACAACGTAAGTCCAGAATTGATACAACACAAGTCTACGGTCTTGATACAACACAAGACTTCAATATTGATACAACACAATATCACAATACTAGCATCTTACCTCATCACACGAGGACATATATAGGACTTGATACAACACAATATATTGACTTGATACAACACAAGTTCCTAACTTGATGCATCACAAGTCCCTAACTTGATACAACATAATTTCCTGACTTGATACAACACAAATCTTGGAGAATGACTCCTGGTGTTGTACATTTAACGCTCCCTCTCATCTAAGGAGACATTCTTTGCTTTACCAAGAATTTTGTGCCATACCAAGCTTATATCATAAGTATATCACCTTCGTGACTGACAACAGCTTTTCCACATATTTGCAATCTACTCATCAGTATTTATGTACTGAAATTTCACTTTTCATGAACATGACTTTGATGAATTAAAACTTCATCTCAATTTGTTTTATCTAACACATCTCCAACTATACATACATATCTGTTGGATACACATAGTCAACTAGATACACATACTCGGTTGGATACACATACTTGACTACATACACATACAAAGTAGGGTCAGACTCTCCATTCATCACAAGTATGGCCACTCTCTCTAAGCATCACAAGTATAATCACGCTCTCTAGTCATCACAAGTATGGTCACTCTCTCCAACCATCGCAAGTAACTTTCTTCGCTACTATTCTCCTTAGATAATACTACTATCTGCAAAACATATTTTTTTCTGTAGTACTCTGTGACTTACATCTTTATTTTGTAGTACTAGCCACAATACACTTAGAATTTGTAGTACTAGCCACAATATACATCACTTATCTCGGGCTAACACAATATTTGGATAGAAAAATATGTATACCAAGTACCTTAAGAGACCATCCAACTACTTATACATAGTAGAATCATCTGGATACGATCCAGAATGTAGTTTCTCTAAACTAGAAACCATGGATTTCACATCCACCATATACAACAACACATATCAAATGTGTGATATCATGCAGAAAGAAAGTCTCATATTTTATTTTCAATATTCAACATTTGTTGAATTCTGGATTCTTCTGCTATATGGAGAAGTTCTATGTGATCTTGCTATCCTCTTTGATGTTCTTCAAGACCTGATCACTTTTCCAATGATTCCATATTATTCTGTTTATACCGCAGTACTCCAACTACATCTCCAAGAGGTTTAATTGTTCTCTGACAGTACAGACTATAACTCTTCTTGAGTATCCAATAGTCTCCTAGAATTTGATCATGTTTCTGATCATGTGGATTCTCTCCACAATGTGTCATAGCCCCTAGTTGCATGAGTCATGTACCATGCCTAGCTGGTGCGTACTTTATCTATTGTTTCCTATGAAGATACATAAATATTCAGTCTTTAACTAAAGGAGTCTTTTTGTACTATACCAAGATTGTCCTAGACAAAGGCTTAGTAAGAATACCGGTAATGTTACTCATTTGTGGATATGTACAAGATTTGTACTAATCATTTTTGCACCATGTTTGTTATGCAACCAAGTCCCATATATAGCATAAAAAGATCATAATACTATAAGAGAGTAATCCACACCTAAAAGATGAATAGCATAGATAAATATCAATTCTCTTCGAGGGAGGAACCTCCTCACAATGTACTGAGTACACAGAAAAAATAAGATACTATGATGACTAAAATGATAATATCTCCTTCCTGTATATAAGAGATAAAGGTGTACAATAACAACTAATAAACCCACTAATAGACCCAAGACTATATAGATAATGTGTAATGCACCACAATATAGGGAGTAATGCACCACACTATATGGTTCAATGTGTTATCAGTAAGGGCTTAACATGCCCCTCCCCTTCAAAAAGTGTTGTCCTCAACACTGAATTAGTGCTGGATGCTACTGTATAAGGGACTCATCTTCCCATGTTGAATCTTTTGTGGGTAAGTTCTTCCATTTAATGAGATACTCTGAAATTGATCATTTTCGAAGCTGTCTAGTTCGTATTTCAGTAATTTCTTCAAGATCCAAGATGATTTTTCCTTCCTCATCAAGTTATGGTAACATCATTTGAACTGGTATCTTGTCACCGATTACCTTCTTTAAACAGGAAACATGTAAAACTGGATGGACTCGAGAAGATGCAGGTAGTTCCAATTTGCAGGCCATACTACCAATCTTTTGTAACACCTTGTAGGGATTGTAGTATTTAGGTGATAATTTATTATCCCTCTTGGTGTTCTTTAGGGACATCTGATTGTGTGGTTGCAGTCTTAAAAACACGCAATCCCCAACATTAAAGCTCTGTTCACTACAGTGTTGATCTATTTGTTGTTTCATTTGATTTTGTGCTAGATTCAGGTTGTACTTTAAGATTTGAAGAACTTGTTGTTGATGCTCCATGTGGTATTCCACTACTTGAACCTTAGAGTCCCTTAGTGAAGATGTGATGGATGGTGGATGGTATCCATATAGTGCCATAAATGGGGTCATTTTTTATGATGTATGGAAGGAAGTATTATACCACCATTCTGCCAATAGTAACCACTTGACCCATTCTATTTGTTTATCAATTGCAAAACATCGAAGATACTCTTCCAAACATTTGTTTACTATCTCTGTTTTCTCATCATATTGAGGGTGATAATATGAGCTATGAGCCAGTTGAGTACCCAAACAAGAAAATAATTTGGTCCAAAATTTTCCAGTGAAAATGGGATCCATGTCACTTACTATAATATTTGGAGTACCATGTAGTTCTTGTACTGTCTTCATAAAATAATTTGTGACCGTTCTTGCTTTGAAGGGGTGATATAGTGCACAGAAGTGTGCATATTTAGTAAGTCTATCAACAACCACCATGATGACACTCTTTCCTTCAGACTTTGGTAAACCTATGATAAAATAAATCAATACCTCTGTCCACCTTTTTCTTGGAATGGAAAGTGGTTGTAGGAGACCAGGGGTCTTAATTGTTTCCACTTTATTTTGTTGGAAAACCAAACATTCTGCCACAATTTTTTGAACGTCGGTTTTAAGACCATCCCAAAAAAAACTTTCTTCACCCTATGGTATGTTTTTAAGAAACCTGAGTGACCTCTTATCGGTGAAGAGTGGAATTTAGAAAGTACCTTTTTCTTGAGTTGGGAACTCTTACCAAGATATAAAGCGATCCTTGTACCATAGCAAGTCATATTTCCACCTAAATGTATTATAGGAACTGGGATCCTGCTACAGCTTTTGAATAAATGTCCATATTTTTTCATCATTTTTCCATTCGTCCGTTGTTTTGTCTATCCAATCTGGTTGGATGATCGAAATAGCATAGAGTAATGCTTCAACATCCCCATATTTCTTGGAGAGTGCATATGCGACAACATTTTTCTTCCCCATTTTGTAGATGATTTCAAAGCCATATCCCAACATCTTTGTTACCCACTTTTTTTTCTCTTCTGAAGATACCCTTAGGTTCCAAGAAGTATTTAAGGCTATCATGATCAGTTTTAACCTTGAAATGTCTCCCTATAAGGTAGGGGTGCCAACATTTCCTTCTCATAAATGAGATTTTTTGAGTTCTTTCCCTTAATTAGATGACTTATGATGGAAATAGGGTGTCCTTCTTGCATTAGTACAGCTCCAATTCCATTTCTTGAAGCATCACATTCCATAATAAAGGTTTTTGTGAAGTTTGGTGTCACAAAAACAGGATCATTACACGTGGCCTCTTTGATTTGTTGAAAGGCTTGAGTTTCCTCTGGAGTCCAAGAAAATACATCTTTCTTCAGTAACAATGTTAGAGGATCTGTTATTCTTCCATAGTTCCGAAAAAACTTGCGGTAGTACCCTATCATACCTAAAAATCCTTGAAGATTCTTCAGGCTTTTGGGAATCGACCAATCCATCACAGATTTAATTTTTGTACGGTCTACCTTGACAACTTCATGAGATACAATATGAAAAAAATACTCTACCTCCTTTATCCCAAAGAAACATTTTGAGGGTTTTGCATTAATTTATTTCTCCTTTAGTATTTGTAGTACTCTGTCAACATGTTGAACATTTTATTCCCAAGACTTGCTATAAATTAGTATATCATCAAAGAATACCAGCACAAAGTTTCTAAGGAAAGGCTTGAAAATAGAACTCATCAAACCTTGAAATGTGGAAGGTGCATTTGTGAGACCAAATGGCATGACCAAAAATTCATAGTGACCTTCATGAGTTCTAAAATTTGTTTTGGGGATGTCTTCATCCTTCATTCGAATTTGATGATACCCAGAATGAAGATCCAACTTTGTGAAGACAACTGCTCCATGTAATTCATCTACCAATTCATTAATGATGGGAATGGGAAACTTATCTTTAATTGTGATCTTATTGAGCTCTCTATAATCAGGAAACATAAGCCATGATCCATCTGTCTTGGGTACCATTACCACTGGTGCATATTAAGAACTTTGGCTAGGCCTAATTATGCCAACCTCTAACATTTCAGCCACCATACTCTCAATTTCATTCTTTTGGCTCTAGGGATATCAGTAAGGTCTTATGTTAGGAGGAACACTACCTAGAATTAAGTGGATAGCATGATCAAAGTCACAAACAAGTGGAAGACCTTTGGGAATATCTTCAAATACCTTGGAATGCTTATTAATGACCCTTTGGAGATATGGGGAGATATGGAAATTTAAGGTTTGAACATATAATGAGCATGGTTGTGAAACTATACCTTTATGTCCCTTTTTTAACAACTTTTTCATACCATTAGAGCTTATCACTTTGCTTGGTTTTCCTATGATACCATTTAACTCATATTCTTTACCTTCCCAAGAACATTTCATGTATTGTTTTTGAAAATTAAAAGCCAGTTTTCCCAATGATTTTAACCATTGGAAACCTAAGACAACATCAACACCCCACATTGGAATAGAAATCATTGGAATATTCAATACATATTCCCCCATATCCATATTGATATTATGGCATTTCCCTGAGCAATGTATAATTCCTCCATCTGCAATCATTACTTGAAATTATGGTGTTGGATAAACAAAGCAATTAAGAACTTTGGTTAATTTACAGTGAATGAAATTATGAGTACTACTAGAATCAATCAACACGGTTACCTTCTTATTTTTGATGTATCCTTCTATCTTGAGAGTTTGAGGAGTGCTAATTCCATCTATTGCATGACAAGATATGGTGGGAGTAATTTCTTCTGAAGTAGCCTCTTCTATTTCTTTTGAAGTCACCTCTTCCTGAGATGCTTCCTCTTCTTTTCATTCTTCCTCTTCACAATCTAGGTAGAATAATTTCTTCTCATTGCACTTATGTCTCTTACTATACTTGTTGTCACAATTAAAGAATAATCCTTTTTCTCTTCATTCATCTATTTTTTGGGGTGTGAACCTTTGTGGTGCTTTAGAAGAAGGAACATTATTTTCTCTATATGTGTTGGAGAAGGCCTTTCTAGTATTCATTTCCATATTTTTATTTTCAACCTTCCTTGCCATCATGAAAGCCTTCTCTAGCGATGATGGTTCAAAGAGAAGCACCTCATGTTGAATTTTATCTTTCAAGGTTCCAATAAAGAGATCTAACAAATTATCTTCTGAAATATTCTTCACTCTAAGACTTAGCTGTTGAAATTGATTGATGTGATCTATAACTAAACCTTTTTGCTTGAGATTTACCAACTTACTGAAGAAGGTGTTGTTATTTATATCCCCATAATGTGCAATCAATTATTTTGTGAACATAGACCAAGAGACAATAGACTCCTTTTTACTGTCACAAAGCCATTGGTACCATACAAACTGATCATGTTCTAAATACAAGGATGCAATAGTTACCTTTGGCATGGTGGGCACCTGGTGTAGATCAAGGAATTGCTCCATCTGAAAAATCCACTTGATTGGATCCTTGCCATCAAAATTTCTCATGTAAATCTTGGGGATAAAGTAGTTTCTTGGCCCTGAATTGAACACATGATGTTGTAGTGAATCATCAACTTTTGAGGACTCCAACTTCCTACTCTCCAATTGTTTATCAATTTTCTCCAGACGTGACTGGAATAAGTCATCTTTTTCCTCCTTATCCTCTTCTTGAGTAGATAATTGAGGAATAATGTTATGTTTGATATCCTTGATAAACTCCTTCAAGTATTGAATATCTTATTTACTATCCATCCCTTTGATATCCTCTTTAGTATCCATCTTCTTTTCCAATTTAGCAAAGTCATCAATTTTCACATTTCCTTTAATCATATCTTCCAATTTGGACACTCTAAAAGAAAGGTCTTCTATTTCCTCGTATGTTGGGGATGAATCCTATGGGAGTTTGAGTGGATTGTGATTCTTTCCACTTCCTTTTGGTGTAATTTTTAACAATATCACACCCTAGGGTTTACCACAAATATATCCTTCTACTAAAATCTATTCAAATGCAAAATGACATACCGTTTTCAAACCCTGAATGGAATACTGTTTTAGGGACGACTTGTAACTGAGGAAAAATTTGAAATGTGACCCCTATGAGTCTAAAAATTCGGCATGTATTACCTTGATCTATCCTCTTTACAATTCCATAGGTATGACCTAATTTGGATGAGCCAACAAAAAGTTATTACAAATATACCAAATCTTCTTATTTTTGGCATATCCAAAAGAGCGCACTTGTACTATATTCCACATGTCAACTGTTTTGTTTCTACATCTGAAAATTCTACCACATATACCATGATCCGTATTCTTTCATATGAAACTAGTATCACTCCATTTGGATCTTGGATTCCTCAAATATGACATTTTTCCCAAGAACACATGTTTTAGACTAGTTGTAGGACTAGTAAAAAACCCTAGATTCCTTTGCACTTACCTCTAAAACTATAATGGATCAGGATGTGAATTTCTTTACTGGAGATATTTTGTTCTATTTTGGAAGTGGGTTTTTAATCTTGATCTTGGAATCCTTGTATAAAACAAGTAGTGAAAGTTCCAAGATGACTTGTCTTGCATAAGCCTGTCCCGAGGAAAGAGCTCCGATACCAAATTTTATGCAACAAAGTCCCAGATATAGCATAAAAAGAGCATAAACAAACAATAAGAGATTAATCCATGCCTAAAATATGAATAATAGAGATAAATATCAATTTTCTTTGATGGAGGAACCTTTTTACACAATGTACTGAGTACACAAGACAAGATAAGATACTATGATGACTAAAATGTAATTCTCCACAATATAGGGAGTAATGTGCCACACTATATGGTTTAATGTGTCATCATTAAAGGCTTAACAATGTCTTGGATATAACTTTAACTAGGAACCTTGTGAAGCTTTATTTCTTTACAATTTTCTTTATATGTAGAAACATCTCATATGTGATATTTCTTTATCACTGCACTAGTCATAATCCATGTATCCTTGAAAATTCATTTCATTGTGCGAGACATATCTGAGTCCACATACACTTGTACCAAGTAGGTACCTCATCACATGCTTTTTTGTATATGTCTATGTACATAATGAAAAGCATATAATCAATAATGGGATTAATCAAATAAATATCAAATCACTTGAGATCCTTCAAGTCTGAAATAAGAATTATCAACTTCATATTTATATTCATATGTGTGGCCATGGACTTATAGTATATCATTCTAAAACTCTTCAGGATCTCTACTGCACATTTCCTTAATTAAGGAAATTATTATCTGGTGACTTCCACACCTATAATATCAGGAATCAAGATTCTTGAATATTATTCTGAGCTTCCTTTTGAATTATGAGCCTCATGCAGGTCTCCTCTTAACAAGAAATACATTAACCAATTTCATCGGTTCCTCGGGACCTATAAAATATAGTGTCTCCCTCTCACCATCAGGATGTGAGAGTCATAATATGGATCCTCCAACAAGGATTATCTTGCGCATCTATGTATGAACCTATTCTTGACACATTAAAGTAACTAATATAATTTAATTATCTTTAGGATTCTTCACATTTCTCAGAATAGTTTTAGGGCTTCTATTTTGTCTTCTTCCTAAGAAACATAGGAACCTCCTGATATGCTTTTTTCAGGATCATCGATCTGAATGACTCCTCATTCATGTCATTCTTTTCTTCTAGGTCAATTCATATGGACTTTTCCCTACAAGACCAATTATTTTAATGGCTAGAATTATTTCATACTCATGAATTTTATTCACATGAATACTTTCAACCTATTGATAATGAAATAAACAGTTATGTACATATATCAACCAATTGTTTTAACATAACTCATTATATTTTTATGTAATAGTTTTTCATCCTTATATTAGTATTATATCAGTCCCATAATAGTCATATATCAATCCTATCTCATGAAGGATTCATGTAGCCCCATATTCATATTATATGAAATAATCATACAATCCTAAGTTCATAACTCATGGACAATCATGCATCCCTTCATCTCATATTTCATGAAACAAATTATGCAACCTTATATCATTCCTATAAAAGTTTATATCAGTCCTATATCATATCTTATAATATGTACCTCATGAGATCTACACATTCCAATAAAAGACAGACAACAATGTATATGCTCAATGTGTTATAACACAAATTCCAAATCCCTATATTTCATATTTCTATATGACTATAATGAAACATATTAAAAACTCTTTAAATCTGATTTTTATAACAGAATATGATGACAAAAAAGTACATGTACTTACCTTTTGTTGCTTTGAAAACTCCCTCTTAACCTCTTCTTCCTTGTGGAGATTCCTGGAATCCTTGTTTATTCACTGCAACTTAAAACTTTGCAAAAATTACTACATGCAATGGATAGAAAATCATAGCATGAGGAATAAGGATCCCATGCACACTGGAGAAAATGCTCTTCTTCACTAAACGAAATATTCCTTTCAAACATCCTTTTCCTTGGATGATTTCTTCTGATAAGGTTCACCTCCTTCTACAATGGTGGATGCATGAATCATTTCATCATTCTTCTTCCATGCATGACACTCTCTCACAAATTGACCCTTATTTCCACAATAGAAGAATTAATCCTTTTATTTATTGAATTCCTTCTTTAAATACCTCTTCTTTGCACTAAAATACTTCTTAGGGGTGAATGGCTTCCTCCCTTTCTTCATTCTTGCCGTGAGGACAATATTTTCCTCCTTAGTGCACACAACCTTGCTTTGGATGTGTCCCTCTTCTTGGATGCAACCATGCCATATTATTTTGAAGTTGGGATGCTCTTCTCTTCCATTTTCCGTAGCCAAGAAATTCTTCCATGAGGAATGGATCTCATTGATGGTGGTTTGAATAAATTTATCTTCATCCATCTCTACACTGATGCTTTATAGTTGATCTTTCACTTGTGAAATATTTGTGAATAAGGATGCTACAATCTCATACATTTCCATCCATAGGTTGTGCAACTTGTTTTTCAAATCCCTCTTTTGAGTGGGGGACTTCTTCTCATAAAGGTTCGTTAGTATTTCAAAACACTCCTTTGCAACATTCAATAGAGTGACAGACATGAAATTGTCCTTAACCAAGTCATATATGATCCTCTTGGTATTTTCTTGATTATTCTTTTAATTGACTCTCCCTGCATTTTTTTATGGCTCCTACATTAGTGTGTTCACTTATACATCTAGATCATGCTCCTCAAGTATGTTCAACACTCCTTCCTTCCATGTGTCTTAGTTGGAAGTACCTTCAAGGTAGTCCTCCAATTGAACAGAGATCAATGTCATGGATGCAATATTTTTCTAAAATATTAATGATATGTGTAGGCTTAGTTTGTAGCACAAAACTAAGTTCCTTCATTCCCTATGATATGATACCATGTGAATGTTTGAGCAAAATTGAGGATGCTTGAACTCTAAAAATTTTATCAATCAATTTCATCGCATATGAATCTTATAATTTAGACACATGAATCTCATAAATAAATCATATATATATGAATCTCATTAATAAATCATCCAAATAAATCTTCCAACCATAAGAGACAAGATATACCCTTGGAAAACCCTCCAAACACGGAGGATTAAAAACTCAACAATTCTTTATGTATGATAGATAGATTTGCAGAGATTGGTTTACAACACATAAGCAAAATTCCTGATAAGATATATCACCTTATAAATATATAAGATATATCTACAAAAAACTATCATAAACTTTCCATGTGTCCGACACTTTAATAATAGTTCAAAAAATCTACCATGCAATATTTGTTTGACACTAGTGCACACATGAACTTCAATTTTGAATTTACTGGAGGAGCATTAACATAGTGTATATACAAGGAGGAGCATCTCTAGAACTCCCTTCATGCAAACATTAGTTCCCTCCCTAGCACTAGTGCCAAGCTGGCACTTAGGATTCTCCATCATGCACAAGCCCTCTCCATAATTATATTTAAATAAGTGTTCACCGTCTTGAACTGAATGTGGACTAGCTGAACATAATTTGAACTGAAAGAATTGATTGTGAACTAGTTGAACTTAACTCAATATTCAACTGAATGGATTACCATAAATATAGGAGGCTAAATGAATGTCTTTAGCGCTTCACACTTAGTGTCATTCATGCACAATTTCTATTATTAACTTTTACATGGATCGTCCTAGTTAATTGACACATGCTTTATTACAACTGGGAATTTTCTAAATCCTTTATAGTTAGATTTCACTTGGAGGTATCCATGGGAAATTTGAATCCTTTCTCTTTCTCTATGCTTATCTCATTATCATTAATTAATTACTGCATGGTGCACATGTGTATTAACTATTTATTCATCTTATCATATGATACCCAAAAGAATTATGCCATACTGATGATCATATATATTTCCCCAGGTCATATAATCATAACTAAATTAATTCACTCTAGGGGTAGCTAATCCCTAAAGGAGACTCAAAGCACTTAGTGACCATGACTAGCAATATATCAGATAGTATAACCACCTCAACAAATGGAGGTCCACCTAAATTAAAACTTTCATTAGGATCATGACTTGATACAACACAATACTATCTGCAGTGAAGGAGATACATCTCATAGGGTACCATCTATGAGAATCATTTGACTTCATAAAACACAAGTCCAGACTTTATACAACACAAGTCTACAGTCCTGCTACAACACAAGGATACAATATTGATACAACACAAGATCACAGTACTACCATCTCACCTCAACACATGAGGACATAGATAGTACTTGATACAACACAATGTTGTGACTTGATACAACACAAGTTCTGGAGAATGACTCCTGATGTTGTACATTTAACAAATTCAATTATATTACTTCCATTTTTTGTATTAGTGGTGGATACAACATTGGAAGTAATAATAATGGAGGTATTTTTAAGAAATACTCTTCGATCTTGGAAATAAAAGTGATGGAAATTCTTTATTGCTTGGAGTTTGAATAAATTAATGTGAGCCTCTCAATTTCATCAATCCATATTATTGTAGATGGATTCCATCTTACCTCCTTAATGAGTGTGAACTTTAATTCTAAAAATCTCAAAGATGTGTGGTGGTTTTCATAGATATGATGCACATATAAACATGTGGATGCAATAACTACTATGTCATCTTGTTTAGCATCCATGGTCTCACTATTATATTCATCATAATTTGGATTGTAAGAAACAGTGGGAAAGGAAGCAACTTCTACATAACTATATACACTTATGTTTGTATAACCATAATCATTTATTCTTAATTTTTTAATTAGATGTTGACTACTTCCATTGCTTCCAACTCCATCAATCAATTCAATATAATTATCTAGAAAACCTGATTCAAAATGATGTGCAAGTGATTTTTCTACTACACTTGTGAGCACATTTTCATCTATATTAATGTGAAATTAGTTGGTGATTGTTGGATTTTATCTGTCCTTCAAGGTTCATGACCCAAGTTCAGTCCCTTCTGCTCAGCGCAACAAATCCCAAGGTATTAGCCTGACAGAGCAGAGCTTAGTTGGAAACACTTGCGATGCAAATGCAGTCTCACCCGAGATATCTCAGAATGGATGGGTAACTACTAGAACCATGTTTCCATGGTTGGGTGAGGGATTTCTGGTACCTTATCCCTTTCACCAAGGATCTCGATGACGACTGGGGGTGGATTATTTGTGTTTATTGTGATCTAACAGTTAGACCAAAACCTAACTTCTCTTATGCAACCTATTATATCAACAGTGGTCGTGCAGCATAATGTATCCAACTAATACAATGCAATTGATATACATCTATTCATCTGTAAGCAAAACTATAATCATTCATTCAATGCAACACTTACACAAGTATTTCAAACACATTCAACATTCACACATATACACAGAATATAATGTGGAAACCCATCCGGGAAAAAACCACAAGGTACTCTTCATCTGGGAAGAGGAAATATATGCACCTTTCATCTACGAACTAAGCTACAGAATATATTCCAAATATTCTTCTCTATATTTACATACTCTTCCCCCCTCTCATGCTCTCTCTCCTTCTCTCTGTTCTATTCCTACTTTTATCTACTAATGATATGCACACAGCCTAGATCGACTCAACCCTTCCTACTATTCCATGCACTCAAATGCAGATTCTTTGTCTAATAAAAGTCCAACTCTAGAGTCTAACCCACATACATCTTGGGTTCTCTCCTTTATATCCTCCTTACAGATTCGATATAGATTCAACACATACTCGATACAGACTCAATGCAAACTTGATACAAACTCATTACAGACTCGTTTTTTGTCGCTTTCTAAGCCAACTTCCTAGATCCATCCAACAAGATGTCTTTCATATTCTAGTAACACCTAAAAGGAGGAACTAATGGATTTACTTGCAGATATTCCTTCATCCGTGTAGTTTATGCCGACTCTAGCTGAACTCATACCCATGATTGTTATGGCATGTCACTTTCCAACGCCTTGATGTCATTTTCCAACCGTTATGCTACTGGCATGCCTTCTGTTGTTGATATTTTGTCATACCTTCCCTTGCCACACTCCTTCCTTCTATCATGGCTTCCTCTTCTGAAACAGCTTCCTCTTCTGGTGCCTCTTACTCTTCTTCTTCCTTCCTTTCACTACCTCTATCACAGCTTCCTTTTTCTTCTTGTTTTTTGTCACTACTTTTGTCCTAGCTCCTTCTTCTTCTCCATACTTAGGAAGAATTAAGATTGAATTCTACCTTATTGTCCCTAAACCCAATAGACCCCCAACACTAACCTACGGCTCATCCCGAGCCACTCGAAGATATTCCTCCATGTTTTTACTTGTGCTGATTTTTGAAAATATTCCATGATTTTCACTACTCTCTCTACTTCTATGTGCACTTCTTATTCTTTCTTCTGCAATTGATCCACTAGGTCAGAACTAACATGTTTTGACATGACCTTCTCTACTGATGCTGCTACATCGTGCACCTTATAATGCACATTCTTTCATGTATGTTCCTTTTGTTTCTTCCACTAATGTCATTATTTCTAGCATCTATTACTATTGTCATTCTTTCTAGCATCTATTACTATTTTCATTCTTTTTAATATCGATATAGTTGTTGTTTGTAGGATGGAGGAGGTGGGAGAATTATCAGTATCACCGATCTTCCTTGTTTGCATTTATGGCTTCATATTGAATTCATCCCATGTTTTTCCTTCCTCTTTTCAGAATCTTCCTCTACATCATCCTTGAATGAGTATGGAACATCGGTATAAACCTTGGAGCTCGCAGCAGTTGGAAATTCTATTATAAACTTAGTGTTTTTCTTTGCTTCACTGCCGGAGAAGTTTTCTATCCTATCAACACCTTACCTTCCTTCATTGGAATCTACCAGTTCATCTTTTTATTGAAAGCGTCATAACCCATTACGTTTTGAGTGTTTTGCAAAGATGATGGCGATGATGGTGGCCTCTGTTTCTGTTTTCCTCTATCTGAACACTAGTTCATACCAGCGAGTTCTAGCAATGGATACTATGCACTATGGAAATTAGTTTTATAGTGTTATCTGATGGATTCGGTCGGAGCTCCTTTGGCTCTCAGATTCTATTCATTTATTCTTCATTCTTTCTCATCAATATTGAGATAGTGTTTCTCTTGTGGGAACCAGAACACTTCCTCATTTCCACCCCTGTTAAGATGGTTTGTAACATTAGTGCAAGGAGGACTGGAACTAGATCAGTTTCCAATCCCATCCCTTCTTGTGGTGGAACATATCTGACAACATTTCTCTCAACCATAATAGGTATAACAACATCAATCACAAATCCCCCCTGGGGCACTAGTACCAAAATTCACAATCACAATACTTCTCCAAGAAATTTACTTCAGCTCTGGGTGCTTCAAACAGTAGCTTGCTGAGGCCTTATATGAGAATTTATTTGCAAGTGAGGGGAAGTAGAAGCATTTTCCAGGTTTTCAATCTATCAAATATTTACACACACAATCCTTGATTATTATAATGACAACACAATCCATCATGTGGGTCACCTCCCCAAGTTATTATGTTAATGGTGCCAACTATGCCACCCCTTTTTGTTGTGACTTCATGATACTTATGACTGAGGGGATGATTAGATTCACTTGGTGTCCGTGGATTTTAAGGAAAAATATTTGTCTTGTCAACAATTTTGTTAATTATTGTGCCAACGTCATATCATTTCCTATCGATTTTTTTAAAGTCATAAATTCGCTTCTCTTTTCAAGCTCCGTCAGCTTCTTTGTGCACTCCTTGCAACCTGGATTTTTCATTCTTTCATTTGTTTTTTTTTGTCATACTCCTTTCAATTTGAATTTCCTTCACTTACACTTCTCATCACACTCCTTTCAACTTACATTTCCTTTTCTTAATCTTCTGGTCACACTCCTTGCAACTTACATTTCCCTTTAAAAAGGGTTTCCATCCTGTGATGGGATAATTGCCTTCGCTGAATATTTCTAATCTTGGCCAGATGCCAAGTCGATATAACTTTACTCCTTTTTTATTTTTTTTCTTTGCGACCTAGTCGTAGATATCAAAATAAGGATTCAATCGGCTCCCATTGATGAGCCCTTTGACCTATGTACCATCTAATTTCTCTAAATTAACTGCTCCTCCATCAATGATTTCCTTAATGACATATGGCCCTAACTAATGTGTTTTCAACTTTCCTAGATGCTTGAAAAATTTATTGTCGTACATAAGAACAAGAACTTCGACTTCAAACTGCTTTCTGTTAATGTGTCTATCGTGCCATACCTTTTGCCTTTTCTTTTCTACGTTTTGGTTAAATACCATAACAAAGAATTCTTCCTCCAAATGGATTAGTTAAAGCAATATTTCTTCTATAGAATCCACATATGTCATTTCTATGATCACAACGACTCTCAAGCTTGATACAATATATTCCATAGGCATGACATATTCTTGTCCATATACCAACCTGAATGGTGTATGAACTATCAACTTCTTACATGTTGTCCGATATGCACATAGTACTGTAGAGATATTCTAATCCCAGTCATCCCTTCACACATCGCATACTTTTGTAAGTGCATTTTCTAGAATCTTTTCAAATGCTTCGAAAACTCCATTTGCTTGAGCATGATATAGAGTTGTTCTTATATGTTGTATCTAGAATTCATTAGTCAGTTCTTCAATCAATTGATTAACAAAATGTGTACCTTGATCGTTGATCCAAATATTTTGGCAGCCGAACCTTGTCACAACATTTTCAAATAAGAACTTCGTGACTGTCGTAGTAGTACAGTCCTTTACTGGCACATATTTTTCCCATCTAGTCATATAATCAGTCGCAGTGATAATATACCTTATTCTGGTGTGCTTCCCTACTGGACTGATAGGTCCTACAAAGTCAACATCCCATTTATCAAATTCATGTAATTTTATCTGTGATACTAGTGACATTTCATCTCTTCGGGACACCTTCCCAGTTATTTGACATATATCACACCTGTAAGAATAGTCCCAAGTGTCCACATGCATGGTGGGCCACCATAACCCTACTTGCAATATCTTCCTCACAATCGATTTTCATGCATAGTGCCCTCCTGCGACACCAGAATGTATTTCACTTAATATCATTGGGCACTCATTCTCCAAAACACATCGCCGGAGTATCTCATCAAGGACTAGTTTATACAAATGCCCACCAATCAACTAGAAATATGTGGCTTACACTACTAACTATTTCTTCTGCGTCGTGGTAAATTCAGTTAGCGCATAACCTATACTCAGAAAGTGTATGATATCTTTATATTGATCATCAAACATGATTATCACAAACAGTTGTGCATCAGGAAGATTATCTTCCAAACTAGTAGGTTATTCTCCACTTTCAATTCTTGACAGGTGGTCTGGTCCCAAATTCAACCAACCTGATTTAACAATTATCTCAAAATTAAATTCTTGGAAGAGGAGAAGCCATCGATAGATCCCCCCCCCCCCAACGCTGGATTATTGACCAAATATTTCAGCGTAGAATGGTCAGTGTACACATTGAAATGTACACCCAGCAAATAATGTCTATATTTTTGCAATGCATACACCATCACTAGCCCTTCCCTCTCTCTTTGTGGTGTAATTTTTCTCTGCATTTGATAACTTCATGCTATCAAAATCAATGGGGTGATCAATCGCTCCTTCCCCTGGTTGCATCAGCACCACGCCGAGTGCAACAGATGATGCATCGACATGCACATGAAATTATTTTTTCCAATCTCTAAATACAAGTATTTGTGCACTAGCCAAATTGTTTTTCAGCTTGTCCATACTTTCTTGACATTCATCTGTCCACTGAAACTTAGTGTTTTTTTTCAGCAGTCTCTCCATCGGGGCAGTCACCTCCGCATATCCCTTGATAAAATTTCTATAGTACCCCGTATGTCCTAATGTTGCTCTTAACTGCTTAACCATGGTAGGTGGTGGTAAGTCAAGGATGATGGAAATTTTGTATGGATCAACCAAAATTTCGTCGCGACAAATCACATGGCCTAATAGAGCTTCAAAAGGTGCAGAATAATACCTTTTCTCAAATTTAATCATATCGACACTGTTCCAGCATCATTATG
The DNA here is from genome assembly GCA_001517045.1 of Pseudotsuga menziesii. Lineage (NCBI taxonomy): Eukaryota > Viridiplantae > Streptophyta > Pinopsida > Pinales > Pinaceae > Pseudotsuga > Pseudotsuga menziesii. The sequence continues at coordinate 1,221,985 of LPNX010479276.1, forward strand.
AGGCTCTCAATATGGTATTTTACAATACCAAATACCGTCCAATCATCAAAATATATTTCAATAAATTTATGTATGAAATCTTTAAATGTAGCAACTACGATTCTAGAAAAAATTGCAAGTGCATTCTTGAGTCCAAAGGGAATACCGTCTATTGATAGAATCCCCACTCCATTGCAAAGTTAGTCTTGTGTCGGTCCTCCTTTGTAATTCTTATTTGATGGTATCCCAAGAATCCATTAGTGAATGAATACATTTCTTGTCCTCCAGGATTCTCCAATACTTCATCTATGAATGGGGTCGGAAATGGATCATGCAAATAGGCATCCTTTAATTTCCTCAGGTCAACAAAAATTCTCACTTCACCTAAATTTTTCTTTCCTTGCACTACAATTGGACTGATCCATTCTGATTCTTCAACAGGTTCTATCACACATGCATCTAGTATTCGATTTAGTTCAGCTTTAACATTTTCTTTGTAGTGTGATTTTAATCTGTACGGTCGTTCTTTGACCGTATTTGCGTCGAGGCTCAAAGGTATATTCATTTCACCAAGGACCTCGCTATGCCTTTCATCTCATAAAATTTGGTAGGGAACAAATACTAAAATTCATGCAATAAGTCAATGATCTTTCCCACGGTCTCATCGTCGCAGTAGTCTCCAATATTGGTAAATTTTGGATTTTCATATGAGCCAATATTTAATTTCTTTATCTTGAGTGGACTTAGAAATTGGTCACTAGACATACTAGCTCCTTCCACTACACTCATACCTTTTGACTAAGGTATATTTATCTAAAGCAGATCATCATCATCCAGTTCTCCTGTAATATTGTAACATTCCATCCAGTGGTCAAATGACATGCTACATCAATGGTAATTGGTATCTACAATCGAGATTTATAGAAATATATTTTCCCTCATTATTTGTAGCGTAGCGTCGACTATCGGATGTTCACTTGTGAACTCAAATGTCTGGGTGAATCTTGTAACTAAACTTTCTCATTCGACAGTTCCTCTTCGCAGTTCCATTGATGTGTGCCAATTCCTTGGTACCATTTCCAATGTGTGGATGAATTGATAAACCCACTCCTTTCGTGGATATTATTTCCATTTCTTGTGACAATGCTCAATATGTTCCATAGGATTTGTCAATCCTGTATACTTCTGATCAGAGTAACCGATCTCTTATCCAAATATGATATCCATTAATCTTCTACATTTTGGCCATTCAGAGTTAGACTATTTATGTGTACCCCACCATCTAGTGGGAGTAGCTTTCAGCACAAAGTCCAAGGCATAAAATCGTTGTGATTCTGTAACTTTTTCTTCAAAATCTACCAAAAAATATGCAAGGTTGCTTAATACTTCATATGTGGGCAGCTCGCTTTATTCAGCTCCTACCCTTCAGAAAGATCTTGTGATTCTTGCGCATATTCTCATGGAGACTTCATGTAACATGTTCTTCCAATTTTCCAGGGCATCACCTGAATCAGATGTCCAAGAACTTACACTCTTCCAACTCAGTTTAACCATCAGTTGTTGGATTGATATAATCTTCTTTTGAAGACATGATATTATACAACTGATCTAGGTAATTTCTTTGAACTTCACTATTTACTGGCTCAACATATCTCTGCCCTTCAAGTGGATCGATTAGCGCAATCACCATTAGTTCATAGTATTCAAATGATAAGATCATTTTCTTGAAATTTATAATGGTTTGGTTGTTTATTTCCCATTTGATTCCTATAAGTGCAGGGTATGGATTTATGTCATCGACAATGTCGATTACTTCAAATTCTACATATTTTCTTAATCCTTCTACTTCTACAGGTACTTGAGTTAATCTACCAATTGGTAGAGCCTTCGACTGGTTCGTAAGCCTTGATTGAATGAGGGACTAGTCCAGTTGTGGTTTATTCATGCTCTCTCATGTTTGTCTTGTCAATATTTTAACATCTGAGCCCAAATCTAATATGATATAATCAATATCATAGTCTCCTATCTGTGCAGTCATTCATAATTCTCAACATGTTTTCAATCTCGTCCTGATATGATTAACTCTTTTTCAGGTCATGGGGCATCTGGAGTTTCTTTTATCAATGATGTCAGTTCTGTGACAACATCTTTATCATTGATTAGTGATAAACAACTTTTGAAAAATTCTTTAAAACTTACTAAACTTTTTCATTTGTTGCCTCCTTATTAGATGTTCAAATCGTTCAGGCATGGTATTGACTTGTACTGATGTCGACGGTTGATTAGCATCAACAAATTATGGTCACACATCCAAGAATACTTCTTTCTCCTTCTGGACATCTAGCGAGGCTTTATTCTGTGTCGTGGGTCTCACCTGCAGTTTTCCATGCTGTGTACTCTGGTATGCACCTGTTGTATCACCTCCTCTTGTAACCACAACAATATGAGGCTCTCTTGGCTCGATAGAAATCATCTAAATGTTCTAGTTGTGGTTCAGATACTGATTCTACACAGGATTGGGATTTATGACAGTTTGAGCCTGCCATTTTGTAACTAGTCATGGAAACTGTTCAACAGTGTGATCAAACTCTTTACAATATGTACATGTTTTTGTAGGACTTTGGTAATATCTAGAAAAAATTCATGGCTACCCACAGTTATAGAAAATCCTTGGCCTCTTCCACGACCAAATCCTCCTCCTCCTTGTTGTTGTCCTCAACCTCAAAAATTTCCACCCCCCCTTTGTGGAGGGTATTGTTGTTGTTGTGGATACTGATTATGTTGGTATTATGGATAAGGATACTGTGTTGTTGATATTGCGGTGGTGTATATTGAGAAGGCTGATACTGAGGCTGTGCTCATTCATCATGCACCTGCTCATCATTTTTCATCAAATAGGTATCCACCATATTTTTCTACAACAGCTGAGGTGCTTTGCAGTCTTTTTCATCATGACCTACTAATTTACAAAATTTATAATACAGACTAGCCAGTGCACTTACAATATTTTGTAAATACATAAATTCTTTAGACTTATGGCCCCTAGTCTGGCATACTCTACACCAAGGCATCCCTTGGGTGTTTATTAGGTTCGACACTCCTGCTGCGACATAGTTCATGAGCGATGTTCAATTGTCTTTATGGTGTCTGCATGTTCTGCACCTTGTACACCATAGTTATTCTTGAAATTCCTTGCCTCTTTTAATTTCTTGGAGCTGCACTATAAGGTTAGCCAGCTGCAACCAAATTTGCATCATTCCTATGTCACTATCTACAATCGACGAGGATTCTAACTTCATTGCTATCTCCATATATTATGTCTGTGACAAAATCTTCTATTGCATCAACGGGGTTCATATGTGCGGCAACAAGGGAGCAATAAACCATTCCTTATGTTATATGTCCAACATTTTGAAGCTTACTTTGGCCACTAATGTTTTAAATCTTTGGTCAAAGTCCCAGATAGACTCTGTCGGTAGCTGCTTAATTTATTTGATCTCAGTAATGCATTGTGATTCAAAATTTGGCTTCATGAACTCATCTATCATGTCGACTAGAATCTTGTCAAGTGTTTGTTGGACAACTCTGATTAGCACTATGGAAAATTTCATGTACCAGTCAAGCACACGACCTCAAAGAGTCCTGATCATCTGTTCTTTATTGATATTCTTATGTTGTATCTGTCACACAATCCACATAGCTTCACATAGGAACCAATGTTGTTCTAGGTACTCCAACCCATTTCCATTGAATATTGATAACTTAATGTCAGATCCAGCCATTGTATTTACTGTTGGTATAGTCAAAACAAAATTTTGGCTAGCCGGACTCCCTTGTCCATTATTTACAGTGTTAGTGCTAGTTGTATTTACAAATGCACTTGGAGATAAGTCTCTATATCTTACCTATGGTGATGTGTGTGGTGTTGTAGGCGATTTATAACCACACTCTCGATCTGGAGCTTCAGCCGACTATTCTGGTTCTTGGTCTCCTTCAAAGATCGACTAATATTCTTCTTCTTTGTCTCAAGACCCTTCGTCCATGTATGACGCAAGCTCGTAGCCTTCTTCTTCTATATTTGTGCTGCAACTCCCTCTTCCTAACAGATTCTTTCTTCACTTGCCGGATCTAAATATTATGTCGCTTCTTAAAAATATCATCTCTAGTTGAGTTCCACTATCTCCTAGGAACATTTCACTTAAGGGTGCATCATTTTTCATAGACTTCTACTGATACATACCCACTCTATTTATACATAGTCTTGTCATATTCGTAGAATACCCTTTTCACATACAAGCATTTTAATCCACGTCTTTAAATATGGTAGATAGATACCGTGTGGTCCATGAAAAAAATTTCCATTCTGCCTCACTGTATGAGGTTATTGTGTAAACAACAAAATCAGTAATGTATCCCTCCAAGATTCTATATATCCTAAAGTACACAACCCTCGACACAGGGTTACTTACTCCTCCCATTTGCTCAATCAACTGTGGATTCCACTCCCTCAGTTCTCCTCCTTGAAAATTTCTTTGTTGGGTTTCCAACTTAGAAAAACTCTCATGCAACACAATGGGAAACTCATAAAATAAAATATCATGGATTTCTGTGTAGATGTACCGACCCAAACGCTCTATTGGGTTCCACTGATATCCTTTGCTTTATTTTCGTGTGAATTCTAACTATTTGAAATCCACCCAATATTGGATCTTTGGTTTCGTTAGTTGCCACAACATATCCCTCACCAAAATTATTCGGGTCCTGGAAACATAACCATTTGTTGGATTTTCTCCCTCCTCTGACAATCCTGACCCAGGTTCAGTCAGCAGCACCTACGATGCAGATGCAGTCTCACCCGAGATATCTTAGAATGGATGGGTAGCTTCTAGAACCACGTTTCCGCAATTGGGTGGGGAATTTATGGTACATTTTCCCTTTCACCTAGGATCTCAATGAATACTGAGGTTGGATTATTTGTGTTTACTATGATCTAACAGTTATGCCACAACCCAACTTCTGTTATGCAACCTATTATATCAAAAGTGGTTGTGCAGGATAATCGTATCCAACTAATACAATGCAACTGATATACATCTATTCATTTATAAGAAAATTTACAATCATTCATTCAATGCAACATTTACACAAGTATTTCAAACACATTCAGCATTCACACATATACATAGAATATAACATGGAAACCCATCCGGGAAAAAACACCAAGGTTCTCTTCATCTGGAATGAGGAAATATATGCACCTTTCGTTTGCGCACTAAGATGCAAACTATGTTCTAGATATTCTTATCTATATTTATAGACTCTTCCTCCCTCTCATGCTCTCTGATATTCTCTACGTTCTCTTCCTACTTTTCTCTACTAATGATCCGCACACATCCTGTATAAACTCAACCCTTCCTACTCTTTTGTGCACTCAACTTTAGATTCTTTGTCTAATCAAAGTCCAACTTTGGAGTCTACCCGGGTACATACAGCGTGGGTTCCCTCCTTTATATCCTCCTTACAGACTCGATATAGATTTAACACATACTCGATACAAACTCATTACAGACTCATTTTTTGTCGCTTTCTCAGCCAAACTCCTATATCTAGCCAGCATGTTGTATTTCCTATTCTAGTAACACCTAACAGGAGGAACTAATGGCCTGACTTATAGATATTCCTTCATATATGCAGTTTCTATCAGCTCTATCTGAACTTGTACCCATGATCATTAATTCCTATCACTTTCTAAGCATTACGCCTTACTTTTATTTTCCAGTCGTTATGCTACCTACATGCCTTCTGCTACTGATATTCTGTCGTACCTTCCCTTGTCACACTCCTTCCTTCTATCGCAGCTTCCTCTTCTCGCACAACTTCCTCTTCTGGAGCCTCTTACTATTCTTCTTCTTTTCTTTCACTGCCTCTGTCGCATCTTCCTTTCTCTTCTTTCTTATATGTCGCTACTTCTATCGTAACTCCTTCTTCTTCTCTTTTAGCCCTTCTCCATACTTGAGCATAATTCTAATTGAATTCTACCTTACTGTTCCTAGGCCCAACAGTGATATGGAACCGGTCATATCATTCAATTTAATGTCAAAAACATCAGTTTTATCACTTTCATGTTCTTTATCATGGTTTTCTTCTGAGCCTTGAAAATTATATTTGGATTTAGTTTCTAATTCTTCATCTTGGGAAGACTTCGTTTTTCATTATTTCCTTATTTTATCAAAGGCTTTGTCAAAAAAAAATTCAATTGATTGTTCCATGTGATCAATTATTTCTTCCATATTTCTCCTATGCCTATGGAATATCACACTCAATTCTTCATCAAATGAATTCATGGTTGATGTAAAAGGTTTCAAGATCTATTAATAATAAATTCAATTAACTATTAAAAATATGTATAGTAATTATTAGTATTTAAAATAATAATATTATTAATTAATAATAATAATATCATTTATAATATTTTTAAATGGAAGAAATTAGGGTTTAGGATTGGAATGTAGTTTGGCTGCAGGTGGAAGGGTGCAGATGCAATGAGACGTGGATGTGGAGTGGTGGATTATGTGGAAGAATGTGTTGGTAGTGGAGATGGAAGGCTAGAGGAGGAAGGGAAGAATATAGAAGAGGGTGGTGGATCGCAAGAGCATGGGCAGGAGATGGAGGAATGGCATTGCCACGGGTGTGTGGAGGAGGAGCTAGAGAGGGTGAAGAAATGGAGGAGAGGAGAACGATGTTTGGAAGGAGGAGGGGTGTATCAAGCAAAACAGAGTGGAGATTGGAGGAGGGAGAAGAAGGATGGGCGTAGAGTAGAAAGGATGTGTGGAAGTATGGAGTTTTGGGGAGAGTGCGCAACAAGGAGGGAGGTGGAGTGGAGGGTTAGTGTGGAGAAATGCGGGATAAGGTGGAAGGATGGTGTGAAAGGGAACAGGAGCATGGGAAAATAGCAGAGGGCATATGAGGGAATATGGAGGGTGAGAGAAGAGGTGAAAAATGGGTGGAGAAAATTAATGGAGGATGAGTTGAGGAGTCAAACCTGGGCTGGGATACCAATTATACAAACTGAATCCAGTTTTCTAGGACAATGAAGCAAATATGTCTTTAGAAGTAAAAAATATTTATAAATGATAATTGAATGAATATATGATGTGTTTAAAAATAATTGGGTCATCTTAAATATGTCTTGGCCATTGATATGAGGAGTCACGTCCTCTTGTTTAATTTATAATATAATATTTTATTAAATATTCCTCGTATTTGGGTGGTAACCACATGTTGGAACATGGAATCATTTCCAGATGTTAATCCACATACATGCATGTGGATAGGAGCCTAGGTTTGACTAAATCCGCATTGGTTTTGTTTAATGGTGATATTAATTTCCTTTGAGATGACAGATCCTCGCATGATGGGAATAACAGTTCACAGGATGGATTGCATTCATGGTTGGAGGATGGTTGGTATGCTCATGCATGTGATGGAAAGGATTTATATGCAAGGAAACTTGAACATTCATTCAGATCTGGATTTTTGGGTTATCTGTATGCACTTCAAGATTTCAATGGTCCCAAATTATGTTTGTGGTGTCCATGAAACAATGGCTTCTCGCCAGAGAGGAAATCAAAGAAGAGGGAGTAGTGATCGAGGTGCCTCGGGTCATCGAGGGTCTGGTAATTTTGGAAGTGGGGAATACATTAGTTAAATATTGGTTTTGATTTGTGTTCTGATAGATGACTTGGAGGTAGGTATTGTCACCCGCCATTTTGCCTCTACATGTACGACTCGTAAAATCAACCTTTATTGGGTGGTTAAGAGTATGTTGGGCCTCTTGATGGAGGATATACAATCGAAGTGGAGGAATTCNGGTAGGTATTGTCCCCCGCCATTTTGCCTCTACATGTACGACTCGTAAAATCAACCTTTATTGGGTGGTTAAGAGTATGTTGGGCCTCTTGATGGAGGATATACAATCGAAGTGGAGGAATTCCAATCCTGCTACCTTGTACATGAGAACCAATATGGATCAAATTATTGATAGCTTGAATAATCTTGAGGATAATTTTGATTGGGGTCAAACTCTGTTCGATAGAAAATTTGAGGCAGTAGGTGCAAAGAAATCCAACCCCGCTAGGGACAACATTACTGAAGTTGCTTCGCATAACATTCCTATGGAGCAGTTGAGGCATATTGGTCAATGTAGTAATCCCTCAGTATCTGAACCTAAAGGATTTCTGGAAGCCCTATCATCAGCTGAACTTGTTACAGAACCTACTCACAAGATTCATCGCCTAGAGTTAGGAGACTTGGTCATGTCGTGCAAAATGGACCAATGCCAGTGAATCTTCTATCAGATGATTCTTCAAGCTTGGACTACAAAGTCAGCCCAATTTTTGAAGAATTCTTTGAATCCACTCATGGTGTACACTCACGCTAGATGAGCTGCCTCTGATTCAGAAAATTGTTGTGTCTCTAAGTTTTTTGTTTTTCTATGTTAAATATGATACTAACCTATAGGTCTTTTAATGTTGGGATGACATATTTAAGCTTTATGATTTTCAGATGTTTTGAGGCTTGTTTTCCCTTTATTGGGAGAGCCATTTTTTTCTTTGAACTTGCCAAAATTGTTAATATCTTTGCTTGGTTGGGATGGTGGTTTCACCTTCTCAAACCGCCTTGAATTCAGTCAAGAACATCTCTGTAATTTTTTTTTCTTTTGATGATATAATATATTATTTTTTGTGCAACCTTACAATATATATATATATTAATTACTAATTATTGTCTTATTAATTTATTATTGTATATTTGTAACATCTAACCATAAGAAAGTATGATATAATAGTGGTTGCAAAACTCAGAATATTTACATAGAAGAGATGACAGACAAACTGCTATAGGAGATGATTTGTTCTTCACATTACTTGGACTCCCAATTTGTAGATCGATCCAAAATTGGTATTATCTACCCATAGTGCACCCTCCACCTGATATTGAGCAAATATGATCAAGAGGACAACCAACAAAAGCTACCATGAACCACAGGTGCACACTCCTTATCCCAACACACTAAACTTTAACTAGCACTACAAACACACCACAAGGATGTCTGCTTCTACTAGAAGTCCATTTCAATACACCAAAAACTATGATCACACTTGCAAAAGACTTTAAGGTATACATTGAATCTCCATGAAAATAATTTTGTGTTATTTCCTCAATCTCTAGTTGAAGGATCTCACGATCTCCAGTGAAGCTCCATTATGTTGCAACGGATGAGCAAATAATTGGTGTACTAACCAAGCCATTAGCCAGACTAAAGTTTGAGTACTTCAGGGAGAAAATTGGTGTTCTCCAGATCGAGGTTCCCTTTGAAGGGAATTGATGTGTTCATTGGCCTTTCTAACATGGTGGAAGTTTGAGCTTCACATGGTCAGATGTAAGTGTATAGATGCTCTGATGCGATTGTGGGTTGTGTTACGACATGATCAGTGTAGAGATATTCCGATGTGATTGTGGGATGTGTTCCCACATGATCAGTGTAGAGCCATTCTGATGTGATTGAGGGATATGTTCCCACATGATCTGATATAATTGCAAAGATGCTATGATGTGATTGTGGGTTGTTTTTCTCAATCTCTAGTTGAAGGATCTCATGATCTCCAGTGAAGATCCATTATGTTGCAATGGACGAGTAGATAGCTGATGTACTGACCAAACCATTAGCCAGAGTAAAGTTTGAGTACTTCAGGGAGAAAATTGGTGTTCTCCAGATCGAGGTTCCTTCCAAAGAGAATTGATGTGTTCGTTGGACTTTCTAACATGGTGGAAGGTTGAGCTTCACATGGTCAGATGTAAGTGCAGAGATGCTCTGATGTGATTATGGGTTGTGTTACCACATGATCAGTGCAGAGATATTCTAATGTGATTATGGGATGTGTTCCCACATGATCAGTGCAGAGCCATTCTAATGTGATTGAGGGATATGTTCTCACATGATCAGATATAATTGCAAAGATGCTCTGATGTGATTGTGGGTTGTGTTACCACATGATCAGTGCAGAGATATTCTGATGTGATTGTGGAATGTGTTCTCACATGATTAGTGTAGAGCTATTCTGATGTGATTGAGGGATGTGTTCCCACATGATCGGATGTAAGTGTAACACCTTTCTGACATGATGAGGTCAGATGTAAGTGTAGAGCCTTTCTGACATGATGAGGTCAAATGTAAGTGCAGCACCTTTCTGACATGATGAGGTTGGATGTAAGTCCAGAGCCTTTCTAGCATGATGAGGTCGGATGTAAGTGCAGCGCCTTTCTGACATGATGAGGTCAGATGTAAGTGCAAAGCCTTTCTGACATGATGAGGTCGGATGTAAGTGCAAATCCTTTCTGACAAGATGAGGATAGATATCAGTGCTGGGCCTTTCTAACATGGGTTTTGGATGTGTTCCTCCCATGGTCAGATGTGAGTGCTAGGCGTGCCTTTCTGACATGGTTCATTCCATGGTCAGATATAAGTGTTAAAGACGATGAAGACCTACATGAAGGCTAGGCCTACAACTAGCATGAAAAAGGGTTGTCTCTGTAGAACTTCCTATGACAAGTAGAATTGAGATAGCACTAGTGATGATGACCCAGTGAAGATCCAGCAGTGATGATCCAGACTTGATGATGATCCAGTGACAATCCATATCAAGCGATGATCCAAACTTGATGATGATCCAGTGATGCTCCAAATCAAGTGATGATTCAGTGATGATCCAGATCAAGTGATGATCTAGACTTGATGATGATCCAGTGATGCTCCAGATCAAGTGATGGTTCAAACTCGATGATGATCCAGTGATGATCCAGATCCAATGATGATCAAGACTTCATGAAGATGACTTGGCGATGAAGATGACTTGATGATGAATATGGCTTGAAGATGAAGATGACTTGATGATGATCCAGATGATACAGAGAAGAAGACTTGTGCTAATAAATTGTGTTAAGAGAATACCTTCCTAGTTAAGGGGGAGTGTTGATGTATTTATAAATTCGGAATGTATTCACTTGTATATCTTATGTATTGTAGCCCGATGTTTATATCAGGAAGTATCTGTAATGTAATTGAGTTATGACATGCCCCGATGTTCCTATCGAGAGAATCAATAATGTAAACAAATCATGTAAAGTCATTGTGTTGATGTATTTGTAACTTCAGAATGTATTCATCTATGTATCTTATGTATTGTAACCCGATGTTTATTCTGAGATGTATCTATTATGTATTTGATTCATGTTGTCATGCCCCGATGTTTCGATCAGGAGAATCAATAATGTAAACAAGTCATGTCAAGTCATAGTGGGTAACCCTTTGATTGTCTAAGTGTTAAAGTCCCCACAATTCTGGGGCACTAGGGTTATTAGACTCTCCTAATAGAGGTCAGCCCTAGTAGGGTTTTAGTCATGTCGGGATTAGTATAAATAGAGAACTGGAGTCTCTATCTATCACACAAGTCATACACACTCAAGTGTAGCGCATAGTTGAGGAAGGAGAAGACATTGGGGCTAGACAAGAAGAAGATTAATGTTGTTGGGAGATCACTTACTCTTTTGGGGCTTTTACTATTTTGGTGTTGATTCTATCTCTGAGGAAGTTGTGGGGTTTTCTCCTTTATGGTTTCTCCAAGGAAAAACACTGTGTTAATTGTCTCTTCTGTTTGATTTATGTACTTGTTATTCTCTCAATTAAAGATCCTAATAATGCTAGCTTAATGTTGAAAAACTAACATGGTATCAGAGCTAACCTGAGAAGAAGACACTATGCAGCTACGGGAACTAGGGATTCCTAGTTTATGGATCTTCCTCCATATATTTTCAGCAAAAGTAAGGTGGAATAACTCTCCTCCTTAGGGCACATCTTTCTGTCGAAGCAGAATCCAATTCTGAGGTTTTTCAGTTTTGGACCTGTCACTACTGCCGGAAATTAGGGATTTTCACAGAAGAGGAATTTTTCAGTGAGGCCATGCCTGGATTGATCTCCTCCCCAAAATCGAAGTTAGGGACAAATTTCAAGGCATTTGGGTGGACATAACTCTGAAAAAGCAAAACCCTAATTTGCTCCTGAACCAACTCTGCAGGATTTCAGCTCAAGTCTTAGATCCGACATTTTGACCTAGTAAGATCTAAGATCTCTTGTATTTCCATTTGAGATTCTCATTTTAAAGATGTCTCATCATACCAAGCTTGATGAAAAGCTTGAGGGACCTGATAACTTCCGAGCCTGGAAGTATAGGATCTCCCTGGTCCTGGAAGAGAATGAATTAGACTCCTACATTCATGAGGAGGTTCTAGTTCCAGAGGAAGATGAGGAAAAGGCCTTACATAAGAAGAAGATGGTTATGGCAAGGAGGATCATTGCTGATTCTATCAAGGATCACCTTATCCCACAAATGTCCTCTCTCAATACACCTAAAGCCATGTTTGATGCCCTGACCAAATTGTTTGAAGGAAAGAACATAAACCGGAAGATGACTCTGAGGAATCAACTAAAGAATGTTAAGATTCAAAAAGCAGAGACCATCCAGTATTACTTCACAAGGGTTTCTTAGATCAAGGAAAAATTAGAAGCTGTAGATGAAGAAATGGAGAATGCGGAGATTGTGATGACAACACTGAATGGCCTTCCTAGGTCATGGGATGCTTTCATCCAAGGAATATATGCTAGAAAGAAGTTAGTCAAATTCAGCAGACTATGGGAAGAATGTTCTCAAGAAGAAGCACAGATAGCAGCTCGAGAAGAGAAGATGGGAAGTGAAGACCAAGCCCTCACAGCCCACTCCAAGAAAAGAAGAAGAAGACCTTATTACTCCAAAGGTAAGGATTCTCATCTCAGAGAGAACAGTAGAAGAGACATATCAAAATTGAGATGTTATACATGTGATGAAAGAGGACACTTTGCAAAAGACTACCCTAAGAACAAGGGCCACTCTCATAAGACTAAGGGGAACAAAAGAAGACATCATGCTCATGCTGCAGAGGATGATGAACCATCCAAGAAGAGATCCATATATGAAAGTGAATATTCTTCAAGGGAGGATGAATATGTTCTGATCTTTGCTCTCACAGGTAACATTTCTCATGGAAGTGATGATTGGCTTATAGACAGTGGGGCTTCCAAACACATGACTGGATTCAAGGAATCCTTTGTGAGACTATCAGAACATGAATCACCTCACAAGGTGAAGCTAGGAGATGACTACCAATATCCAATAAAATGTAGTGGGGAATCTTCATATAAACTAGACTCTGGTAAATCTCTAATAATGAAAGAAGTATTGTTTGTGCCAAGACTCAAGAAGAACCTTCTCTCCATATCAGTATTGGATGCAAAAGGGATGAGGGTTGCATTCATAGATGGTCAAGTCATCATGTGGCCAATAGGTAAGACTATCAATGATGCAGTAGTGATTGGAGAACAAGAAGGATGGTTGTACAAATTGAAGGGCCATCCAGAACAAGTCTTGGTCCATGACACAGTAGAGCCAAATGAACTTTGGCATAGAAGGCTTGCACATGTGCATTACAGAGCACTACCTATTGCAAGCAAAACTGTTGAAGGTCTTCCAAAATTCCAAGCAAAACATGATGGTGTGTGAAAGGGAAGAATACAAAGAAGACATTTCCCATCAGTGAAAGCAAAGCCAAAGTCATACTAGAAATCATCCACTCCGATGTATGCGGTCCTATGTCATCAAACTCACTAAGGGAGTATGCATACTATGTTTCTTTTATTGATGATTTTTCTATAAAGACATGGGTTTACTTTATGAAGAACAAAGATGAAGTATTCAGTAAGTTCAAGGAATTCAAAGCCTTGATCGAGAACCATACTGAAAAGAAGATCAAAACCATTCGATCAGATAATGGCAGAGAATTCACTTCGAATGAATTCAAAGAGCTATGCAAAGAATCAGGGATTAAGAGGGAGTTGTCCACTCCTTATAATCCACAACAGAATGGGATTGCAGAACAGAAGAATAGAACCATCATGGAAGCTACAAGAGCAATGCTTCATGATCAAGATCTTCCTATGCATCTTTGGGCTGAAGCTGCCAGAACAGCGGTGTATGTATAGAATCGTACTCCACATAGATTACTCAAGAACAAGACTCCTGAAGAAGTATTCTCCAGCAAGAAACCAGAAGTCAGCCATCTTAGAATATCCGGCTGTCCTGTGTACATACACATTCCAAAAGAGAAGAGAACAAAATTAGATCCTTCAGGAAAGAAGGGCATATTTGTGGGAAACTCTGAAAGCTTGAAGGCTTACAAAATCTATTTCCTAGGATACAAGAAGATTGACATTAGCATGGATGTGACATTTGATGAAGACACGGCTTACAACAAATCCAGAAAGAGACCTGTTGAAGAACCTGAAGAAGCAAAAGTAGAAGTACCCAAACTTCATGACACAACCATGAACAAAGAAGATCAAGAAGAAGATCGAGATTTTGAGGAACCACAAAGACCTATAGATTAACCTCTAGAGAAGAATCCTCATAAGAGGAAACCTATTTGAGTATGTGAACTTATCCAAGGTGTGGAAAGATATGGGGCTCCAGAAGAGAATCGCAGAGAAAGAAAGAGGACCAGATCCTGCTCTGAGTATGTAGCTTTACTATGTGATTTCATTGATAAAGAACCTTCCAGTTATGAAGAAGCAGCAGAACAAAAAGATTGGAAGGATTCTATGATTGAAGAATATCAATCGATCATGAAGAATGATGTTTGGGATGTTGTCCCAAGACCAGAAGGGAAATCAGTTGTAACTTCCAAATGGATCTACAATATCAAGCATGCTGCACATGGTAGCATTGAAAAGTATAAGGAAATATTTGTAGCTCTAGGTTTCTCTCATAAAGAAGGAATAGACTATGAAGAAACCTTTGCACCTGTAGCTAGATACACTTCCATCAGATCAGTACTTGCTCTAGCTATAGTGATGAAATGGAAGATACACCAAATGGATGTCAAGACTGCTTTCTTGAATGGTGTAGTGGAAGAGGAAGTGTATGTAGAAAAGCCACTCGGTTTTGAGACACAGAACAGAGAGTCTCATGTATGCAGATTGAAGAAAGCCCTGTAAGGCTTGAAACAAGCACCCAGGACCTGGTACGGCAGAATTGATAGCTTTCTATCCAGTTTGGGCTTTACCAAGAGTAAAGCAGATTCCAACATTTACTATAAGGTTGAGTATGGAAACCCAATGATGCTTCTACTATATGTAGATGATCTATTTGTGACAGGTGCAGATGGGTTGATTGCTGATACGAAGCGAAAGCTTGCTACTGAGTTCGAAATGAAGGACTTGGGGATGATGCATTACTTTCTAGGAATGGAGGTGTGGTAGAGTACAGATGGAATCTTCCTTGGACAAGGGAAGTATGTAGTAGAGATCCTGAAGAGGTTTGGGATGATGGACTACAAGGCTATGACCACACCTATGGCATCGAACCTGAAGCTATTGAGCGATGCTTCATCAAAGTCGGTGGATGCTACGATGTATCGTCAGATGATTGGTTCATTGATGTACCTAACGAACACGAGACCAGACATTTTCTTTGATGTGAACACCTTGAGCTAGTTCTTGACAGATCCAAGAAGTGTTCACTTGATTGCTGCAAAGCATATTCTGAGGTACCTGAAGGGTACAGTTGATTATGGGCTCAAGTACGATGCGAATCAAAAGATTAACCTCGAAGGTTATGTTGATTCAGATTGGGCAGGCAGTGCCATCAACAGGAAGAGTACTTCAGGATGTTGCTTCAGTATGGGATCAAGTATGATCTCTTGGTTTAGCAAGAAGCAATCCTGTGTGGCACTGAGTACAGCTGAAGCAGAGTATGTCGAAGCTTGTTCAGCTAGTTGTGAGGCAATATGGATGCAGAAGCTACTGTCTGATATATTTGATCTCTATTTGGATGCTACTTGTTTACATTGTGACAACCAGAGTTGCATGAAGTTGTCAAATAATCCAGTGTTCCATGACAAGTCAAAGCATATCGAGATCAAGTATCACTATATCAAGGATATGGTGCAGAGGGGAGCAGTGAAGCTCCAGTATGTTGCGACGGAGGAACATATAGCCGATGTATTGACGAAGCCATTGGAAAGGCTGAATTTCAAGTACTTCAGGGAGAATCTTGGTGTTCTCGAGATCAAGGTTTCCTCCAAGAGAAAGTGATGAGACCCATAGCCATTCTGACATGGTGAGAGGATTGGTTCCTTCCATGGTCAGATGTAAGGGCTGAGCCATTCTGTCATGGTGAGAGGATTGGTTCCTTCCATGGTCAGATGTAAGGGCTGAGCCATTCTGTCATGGTGAGAGGATTGGTTCTTTCCATGTTAGATATGAGTGCTGGCCATTCTATCGAGTAGGACAGATGTAAGGGCAATTGCCATTCTAGGAATGGAGGCACCTGTTTAGTTACCAGGAACACTCAGTATAGGACTGAGTATCCATTCTGATGTGATAGAGGGATGTGTTCCCACTTGATCAGATGTAAGGGCTGAACCATTCTGTCATGGCTAAAGGATTAAGTTCCTTCCATGTCAGATGTGAGTGTTGGCCATTCCGATGAGTAGGTCGGATGTAAGGGAAACTGCCATTCACTAGGAGAATGGAGGCACCTGGTCAGTTACCAGGTAGCTCAGTCAAGGAGGACTGGGGGCCATTATGATATGATTACTAGGATGTGTTCCCTCATGATTAGATATGAGTGCATAGCCCTTCCATCAGTAATGGGATGTGTTCCCTCACTGGGTGGATGTAAGTGCAGAGCCATTCTTCGCATCATGTGTTGATCAGATGTAGGTGCTAAGCCATTCTTCACATCATGTGTTGATCAGATATAAGTGCAGTGCCATTCTTCGCATCATGTGTTGATCAGATGTAAGTGTAGTATCTATCTTTGCATCATGTGTTGATCAGATAGAGATGTTGAAGCCTTTCTTCAATCATGTGTTGATCAGATGTAAGTGCTGGGCATTTCTGATATGATTATAGGATTAGTTCCTACATTATCAGATGTGAGTGTTGGGCGTGCCTTTTGGACAAGTAGGTCAGATTTAAGTGCTAGGCATGCCATTCTTCGTATCATGTGTTGATCAGATGTAAGTGCAGTATCTATCTTCACATCATGTGTTGATTAGATAGAAATGATGAGCCATTCTTCGTATCATGTGTTGATCAGATATAAGTGCTGGAAAAGACCTACATGGAGGCTAGGCCTACAACCAACATAAAAATGGGCTAGCTCTGTAGAACTTCCTATGATGAGAAGAATCATGACATAGCACCCGTGATGATCCAGATCCAGTGATGATGATCCAGCAGTGATGATCCAGATCCAGTGATGATCCAGATCCAGTGATGATAGCCAGTGATGATCCATATCCAGTGATGATGTCCCATGATGATCCAAATCAAGAGATGATCCAGATCTGATGACGAAGATGACTTGAGACAAAGATGAATTGAAGACAAAGATGACTTGAAGACTCAGAATACTTGAGATGCAGAATATGAGATGATCCAGCTGATACAGAGAAGAAGACTCATGCTGAAAATTGTGTCAAAAGAATACCTTCCTAGTTAAGAGGAAGTGTTGATGTATTTGTAACTTCGGAATGTATTCATCTATGTATCTTATGTATTGTAACCTGATGTTTATTCCGGGATGTATCTATTATGTGTTTGATTCATGTTGTCATTCCCTGATGTTTCGATTGGGAGGATCAATAATGTAAACAAGTCATGTCAAGTCATAGTGGGTAACCCTTTGATTGTCTAAGTGTTAAGTCCCCGCAGTTCCGGGGCACTAGGGTTATTAGACTCTCCTAGTAGAGGTCGGCCCTAGTAGGGTTTTATTCATGTCAGGATTAGTATAAATAGAGAACTGGAGTCTCTATTTATCACACAAGTCATACACACTCAAGTGTAGCGCATAGTTGAGGAAGGAGAAGACACTGGGGCTAGACAAGAAGAAGATTACTGTTGTTGGGAGATCACTTACTGTTTTGGGGATTTTACTGTTTTGGTGCTGATTCTATCTCTGAGGAAGTTGCAGGGTTTTCTCCTTTATGGTTTCCCTGAGGAAAAACATTGTGTTCATTGTCTCTTGTGTTTGATTGATGTACTTGTTATTCTCTCAGTTAAAGATCCTAATAATGCTAGCTTAATGTTGAAAAACTAACACATTGAGGTTAACCCTCCATTGTAAGTTGGGGAAATAGTCCCCACAATTGAGTTAAGGTTAACCCTCCTTATTGATCAGAGGGAAAAGTCCCCACAGTTGTGGGGCAATAGGGTTATTAGACTCTCCTAGAGAAGTCGGCCCTGGTGAGTAATTGTTAAGTGAGGCCGACTTGATGGTGTGGAGATTAAGTGAACGAAAGAATATAAATAGAGAGTGAGCCTCTCTATTTATCACACACACTCACTCACTAGGGCACATGAGTGAGAGAGGAGAATCTCTCTCAAGTGAGAGAGAGAGAGAGAACAAATGTTAGAGATCATCTTTTCTGTCTTTGGGTTTTACTGCTGCCATTGGTGCTCATTCTATCTCTGAGGAAGTTTCGGGGTTTTCTCCTTTATGGTTTCCTCGAGGAAAATTCTTTGTGTCTCTTGTCTCTTGTGATTATTGATGTGCATGTTATTCTCTCAGATAAGATCCTAAGATCATATTGCTTAAATGATAAAAATATAACAATACTCCATTTACAAACTTGTAGTGCTTTTTTCCCTCCTCTAGAGCCTTCTTTCATTGGAATCTGAACCATAGATGAGTTGGTTCATTCTTTGGTAAGTTACATTGCATATGGACCCACTTGCCTCAGCTATTATGCCCTCACTAGATAAAATTAGGACCTGGAGCTTTTTTATATTCATGCTTGCTTTCTTGATAGTCACTAATCCTTTCTCTTCCTTTTCCTTAATCAATTCTAGAAACTGTTGTTTTTCCTGCTTTTCTGTTGTTTCCCTACTTTTTATTTTATTTTCTCTATTTTTGGCCTAGCTTTCTTTTGGGAAACTCTTCATATGGGTCCCCCTCAACCTCTTATGTTCCCTATTGATCCTTCTTGACTATTTCCAACACATTAACTTGAATATTAGGCATTAATATTTCAAAATGGTGGAACTACGTTACCTTTTCAATATTTAATTTAATTTAACATATTAACTCTAGGCAAATTTAATTCCAAGATTAATTAATTTATTCCACTTGACCGATGGGAACCTAATGGGCATAGTGGTGAACCATAGTGCTGCCAGAATGGGGACATTACTCTTTGTCATCATATTTCATTATTGATTATTACTCAAGGGGCATTTTTTGTGTTATATTTCTATCTAGTGCGCCACACAAGAGATATACCTGGTGGTGTGTTCTAGCAGATTCCATCCAACACCTTCAAATCATGTTCCTCATGACATTCCCCGTGCTATTTGATGGAGGATGCATCAATGCCTTCCTTCCACCGGATCTATTCCTATTGACATCAACTCATTTTATTTGCAAAACGGATTTAGATACAATGATAGTGCCTTGGGGCATGCAGTACTCATTAGTGGCATGTTCCCTCCCTATTGATAGTGAGAATTACATTAATGTACCATATTTGGTAGATACTACTAGTGTTCGACATCAACACATATTTATACTTGTAAGAATGTACCATGTACCATGACACCCATTATCATTATCAATGGGTTATCCTATGTTTGTTAATGATATACAATCAATGGACAATAATCAAATGGCTTCTCCCATGCTCAACATTAGATCATTAATTCACATGGAGTATATTTTTTACATTTGATAGATTGGGATGGAAGACCTTCAAGTATGGTAGCTTTTCTCATATTACACATTGTACAACTCGCTTGTATGACATTTGTACATTTCAAAAAACTAGTTTCTAACAATATCCAATTCCATTTGTTCTCTCACTATACATTAAGATATAGATCCACTTTGTATTTTCTTGTGGCTATGATCTATACTTGACATGGATCCACCATATATCTTTTTCATGGCTATGATCATACATTCTAGCTATTGCATGGATCTAAAATGTACTTAATGTGGTAGTCATGATTGTTTCACACTTGAACATAAATATGCTTTAATCGATAAAGAGTTATTTAATACTTTAATTTTTCTTAAAGATACTTTTCTAAGCTTAAGCTTGAGCTAAGCTAGCTAAACTTCACTTAGCTCCACCATATTATAATGTATTTTTACCATCAATTTTCGTTATAACCTCACACCTCAATCACAAGAATTATAATGTGAACAACAAATAAATCTAAATTATTAAAAATAACTAAATTTCAACCTAAGCTACCAAAAATGAAATATTTTAATTGTTCCATAATCACTCCCTTGCCCTTTAGATCAAGGAAGCATTCGAATGTGTTTTCATAATAAAACGTGTTCTTTTTCGAATCATGGAACTAATTAGAGATAGTCCCTTTGAAGGAGACAAGTCCACTTGAATGCCCACTATGTCGTCTCATTTTATGTGCATCTGTTGGTACTTTTCTGAACCAGGAGACAACGGCCTAATAATGGATCAAGTGGAGAAGTATACATTTTCATTAATGATTATTATTATTATACAAGTAATGTAGGTACGCATTAAAATATTATTTAACTTAATTATAATATAAGTAATATTGTTAGCTAAAGTAGGAGGCTAGTAATACAAGTAATTGTAATATAAGTATTTTAATGTAATTATAATAAGTAGTGTTGTTAGCTATACTATGAGGCTAGTAATAATATAATGATTTTAATTGTGAAGCTAATTTTGATTATTTTATTTTTGGTGACAATATCAAGGTTATAAATAATTTGAAAATATAAATATTAAACATAAGATTATATAACAATGATAATATGAAACTTTAATCATAATGTTAATGTTGAAAACAATATGTTGATATTTTTTTTTGGAAAATAAATCGTAATTTTATTGATAAATTAAAAAATTGCATTCAAAATGTTTTAAAAGCATTTTAGTAGTTTGACAAGAAAGTGAGATATACCGGTATATTTCTACCCAAAAAAATATTAATATATTTTGTTATGGTATTATCCTCTACATATGTACAACTTATCTTAAAAAAAGGTGATTACCAAATTTGTTTAACTTCTCCAAAAATTATATTTATGATCTTCAACAAAAGATAAATACAAGATAAATAAGAAACCAAGGGCTTTGCATCAAGCAAGACATTACACATTACAATAGTAGTCCGAGGGTGGAATGTAATCTTACTACTCCATTATGTTCCTCCCAAACCTACCATTAACCTAGAGCTATTGCTAGCCCTTGTTTGGAGAGTTCATCCACTTGCAAATTTCTTTCTCTAAATATATACTAGAAAGTAATGTAGAGAAAAAGGGCTTTCAAGTTTTAATGTTGCTCATAAATAAACCTCAAGGAGTATTTTTCATAAGCATGCATATCTTTCATCCATTTTATGACTAGTAGAGAATCACCAAATACCTATACCTTTCAAGCACATTTGTGCCAAGCTAATTTAAGTGCGAATTTTAGTGCCATCATCTCTACTAGATTGTTAGATCCACTGCTAATTCTTGTTTTAAATTTGAACCTTGCTTTAAATTTGAACCGGTTTTGATTAGATAATTGTACAATGCCTCCAACTCCTCCCATGGAAGGGTTTCCTTGTGCCACATCATCAAAGTGTAGTCAAGCCTCATATTTATCAATCATTTCTTCCACAATCACTCAGGGATATTTTGTTGATTTACATTGATTGAAACTTGTTAAGATCTTTCGAGACTATATCACATAGAAATCTTCTTATATTCAAAAATAATTTGGTTTCTCAAAATCTAGATACCCTAAATAATTGAAAGAGTCTAAATATGTTTTGTAGCCAGATTATTGACCCATTATTTAAGAAACACTTCCAGTGAATCACCACTCCAAAGTTCCAAACTTGGACAATGTAAAAACAAAATATAAAAAAAATAATCAAAAAAATAATCAACATTTCGTTCAACAACTTTGCATAAGGAACACCATCCTAAAACTTATTCCTCTTTTGAATATATCCCATATAACAACTTTATTGTGAAGCATAAGCAACATAAATATATTGTTTTTCAATGAAAAAAATACTATATATAGTATATATAAAATAAAAGTGCTTTCTCTTTAAAGTAACCTTATATAGTCATCTCTTATAAACGTATATTCCTCAAATAGGTGTAAGTAATGCTATAGGTTAAAAGGGCTTCGTAAAACCTTCAAGAATAAAATAAAATAATAAATATAATATTATTACATTGATATGTATCACTTTCGTTTGATTTTATATGTTTTTTAATTTTTAAATATTTTTCACACTTTCGACATCGGTGTACAATACGTAAGTCTAACTCAAATAAATTCAATCTCAACATCAACATAAGGATAATAATAAATCAAATTTATTTAAAAATATTATAATAACATAATATATTAACTTATTTAAAATTATTATAAAACATTATTGTATTTTATCTTAATATAATAATTTAAAAAATATATAGATAGAAAATTATTTATTAAATTCTCCATATTCAAAAAAGAATTAAAAAGACTTTAATTACATATCTATTATATAGTAAGATTATATAATATTTGAAGTTGTGAAGAATATAACAACATTATTTCCAATGAATGTTAAAAAGTTCAATAGATTTCATTTACATCTAAGTTAATGTTATGTTATTTTAAAAAATATATAACTAAATTATTTTTAAAAATTTGTATATTTAAATATAAATAAATATAAATATAAATAAAATTAAAAATTTGAAAATTTAAATAAAAATTAGAAAAAATAAAAGTTTATTTAAAATTAGAGTTAGAAAATTTAATGTTTTAATAATCATGATAAAATATTTTAAAGTAATGGCTTATTATACCTGGCGAAGGCGCGTGTATATTGTTTTTAGTTTGTGTTGACCCTATATTAGTTTGGGAAGTTGACCATAAATTTCTTTAATTTTCCATAGTTTTACATGCGGCTGACTATATTACTATTTTTATCAAATATTTAATTCCATTTAATTGATAGTTAATTGGATGATCAAATTGAAGCATTATTCTACAACTGACGACAGAAATATCGGGGTTAGGGAAATATCTTTAATGTGCTTTCTCTTTCGTCATGCCTAACCATCTAACAGTGGCATTCCCATCAATGAGCTTCTCCAACAGTTAATTAACATTAAATTAACTTACATGCATGAGCATATGTATTAGTTTTCCTATTAATTTTCCCTCATGCAACGGACACCGCCTGCACCACCTTATCCCCTCCACCGCCTTCTCATCTAAAAATCCTGGCAATGTTTTGGTTCTTTATAAGACACCACAATGCAACTGTATGCTTTGCACAAAAGGAAAATGAATGTGTAGGCACACAACATGGTATGCACTCTATTGTCTTGTTAATTTTGCTAGCGTTGTATGCTTTGTGTGCAGAAGGAAAATGAATGTGTAGGCATACAATATGGTAGCTTCATCTGTAAGTCCATTCATTGATTGTAAATTTTCACTTTTCGACTGTTTCAAAATCCTAAAAATTTGTTGCTGTAAATTTTCAATTTTAGATTGTTTCAAAATCTTAAAAACTTGCCCTCTCGTTTGTTTGCATAGGTTGTAGTTTGAATGTTGTTCACACGACTAGCTAAGGAATACCAGGTGACTTCGCTTGTGCATCGAGCTATTCAACATTATTCATGCTACCACAATGTTGTAGCTTTGTTCCTATATGCAACTGTCAACTACAAAAGTTTGCATATGCAAATATCTAAAAGCTAAGTGACAGGATTAGTAATGAAGCAACACAGCATAAACAGTGTGCATTAATCGAAATAATGTTAGGCTCGCAAAAAAAATTCTCAAAGAGCAAAATCAAGAGGTTTTTTTTTTCAATGGCTATTTCAATATGCATTTGATTTTTTTTTCAATAGAAACAATGGCTATTTTAATGGATATTGTAAAAAAATATTGCAGAGAGCAAAAAATGAGATTTTTTTTCAATGTAGTGAGAAAACCAGAACATGCTCTATCCAAACAAAAATAGGAAGAATCTCTAGTCCAAACCATAAACATTTTCCATTAATCCAAATAGAATGAACCATGGAAATTTCTCTTTTCAAAGAGACAAACAAAAGAGTTTTTTTTCCATCGTACAACTATCTTCCCTTACCTCACAAGAGTGTGCCTTTTGCCATCTACATTAAAACTCCATTCAACTGCATTAACCGGTGAACAAGAATTGTTCCTCATGATCGACAAGCAGCTAGAGCACTCCCAACATAGGGACAACCAGAACTGGGAAGCGACTAAAAAATTGAGACTGTAACATTGAACCTGTAAATTAAACTAGCGACTAGGAAGAAACATACATTATTAAACCTCAAGACATGGTGTAACACTCCCAATGCAAGGACATTCGAAACCAAGAAGCTACCAAACAACAAAAAATGCACCTGCATATTGAAATACATCTCCCCTAAAAGACTGTAGCATAGCATGACATTTGGACAACTGACAGCTTCAATTTTAAGAAATTGATTAGACTATTTGATTCTCCCATTGCTTTGTAATCTTGAAGATTTATAACTACTCATGACAATATTGCATATAGTGTAATTTTTCCTGTGAGTCACAAATAGTAAATCACTCAGTCCAGTCAATAATTGTCATATATTTCAATGCCACCTCTAAGATATCCAATATTAATTACAAAGTAGATATCGATGCCCAAACAACGTTTGGCTAAACACATTTACAATTTGCAAGTTGGATCAAATGTCCGGTCTTTATTCTTGCTGGGGTTGGCTGGCTAGTTGCTTCCCATAGCTGGATGGCATAAAAAATATCTAAATGTGTAATTAAAATGATGGGTGTTT
The DNA here is from genome assembly GCA_001517045.1 of Pseudotsuga menziesii. Lineage (NCBI taxonomy): Eukaryota > Viridiplantae > Streptophyta > Pinopsida > Pinales > Pinaceae > Pseudotsuga > Pseudotsuga menziesii. Next base: position 1,246,968 of record LPNX010479276.1, read on the forward strand.
CTTGTACATAAACGTGGGGACTTGTAAAGAACCAGGTCTATCTCCTCCCCTCGATCTCTATCCGATATCACATGTCAAAACTTTGATCCCAAACATTCCCACTTTTTTTTAAATTTATAACACAAAAAATCATGGATATGCAAGTTTGGTGTGCCTTTTAACTCAAAGTTAATAGGGGCAATTTTTTCTTTTAACTAATTAGAAGGTTAATAAATCTACTTTCGTAATTTTCGTAATTGGTTATTATAACTTGAAACTTATGAGTAATCATTATATCAACAATCTATTTTGTCATTGTTATAAGATACATTACTTTTAACTAATTAGAAGGTTAATAAATCTACTTTAGTAATATTCACAATTGGTTATTCTAGAACTTAAAGACTTATGATTAATCATTATATTAACAATCTATTTTGTCGTCGTTATAAGATACAATAGAGTCTAGACAGTATCCACGAATGTTGTTGTTAGGAAGAACTAAAGATCCATCTAAACCAAGTGTGCATTACATTCCTCTCTGTATGTGAGGTTGCTTATCAAATCCAAAGTTTAGTGTTCGCATTCAATTGAAATTTGAATGCATCTAATACACTTAATGAATTTGATGCATCTGCTTCCAAGGGAAATTCAGTGTTATATTCAATGCCCCATTTGCTTCGAAGAGCACTTCACTTCTCTTAACTTAATTTTATAAGTAGTCATCTACTTATAACATCAACCAAGGAATTTGGGTTGAGTCAGGAGGGGCTACCAAGTCAATTTCAACTTCTTTTTCTCTAACTGTAATCTCTATAGAAAACTGGAAACATGACAGTGTAATCTATATATCAAATTGGAAACATGGTAACGTACCTACCAATCTACGGGTATCTGCTGCCACACAACACTTGTCTAGATTTGACATTGATGTATCTCTAGTCTATAAAAGACTATATATCATTATCTTCTTTTGTATTCAAATTATGTCTATTTTTTAAAGTGTGGCAGCTTTTGGGGTAACATTTTAAATTTATTTTTAAAAAAAATTAGGATTATCAAGAGTTCACATTGTGCGGGAAGAGTTTATTGATAATTATTTTATGTGGGATTTTTTTTTATGGTGCAGCTTAAGAAGATCTAGTTATGTGAATAGGAGCCATTGTCCTTTTCTTGAGTGACATACATTACTTTCACATTAAGAAGGGTTTTGGTTCGAGTACAACTAACCTTGTTGAGATTATGGTATTAAAGCTTTTCTTTTGTTTTGCATTATAAAAAGGAATTTGAAACCTTTAAGTGTTTGGTGACTCTATGTTGATTGTTAATTCGGCATGGGAATCTTAGAGATGTCACAATTTACATTTAATGTCAATTTTGGAAGAGATGTTTGTTTTAAAAAGTTAGTCTCACTATATTTTATGTCGGTGTATACACAAGGAACACAATTCTACAGTAGATGGTTTGTCTAAAGCAAGCATTCCTTTGACTCCTAGGAATTGGCACGTCACAAAACACAAGGACAAAATATGAAGCAAATTATTTCATCGTCCTTTCCATGATCAACTAGACTCATTGGATCCACCTCCAACATCGCCATAATCTTCTCTTCTTTTCAAAGCTTTTTCTCTATGCAATTCATATTCAATCTCTAATGCATTTTCAGATATGAACTATCGATCTTTAGCCTTCAGGAAGTTGCTTTGTATCAATTTAAGACATAGTTGATTTGTATATGCCAAGGTAGACTCACTTAGTGATAAAAGACTTGAAATGTTTTAAATCCAACTTGGTCGATGTTTGGATGTTTTTTGTTGATAGTTTGAGGCACTCCTTATGTCTACTTTAGGGACGAATCTCAATCCCACATGACAGAATAATACATGCATTTAGCATGTTTATAAAGAATGTAATTTGGTTCTCTATTATGAAATAAAATTACACTTTTTTCTGAGAAAAAAATATAACAAACATAATTAAAAATAACTATAAACTATTATAATATATTTTATTTGATTATAACTTTTTTGAATTTTCACAACTATTACTTTCTGAAGTCATCTAATAATTTTATTTGTGTGTAATTGATCACTTTTACAAAACTGAAACCCAAATTTCACGAGATTGTACCGCAACCCTCTTTTCACTGAGGTTGACCAAGCCACATGGGGCACTTCCCGAGTTTCACCAAGAGTAAAACCAACTTGCCTACTAACCTGGCAAACTACGCCTATGTACAAAAACGAAACCCAAATTTCATGGGATTGTCCCACAACCCTCTTTTCACTGAGGTCGACCAAGCCACATGGGGCACTTCCCAGTGTTTCACCAAGGGTGAGACCAACTTTCCTACTAACCTGGTAGACTATGCCTATGCGGAACACACCATTAGCTAGCTCACTTTCTATTGTATACACTTAGCTAAGTTTAACATTTGTCTTATCATCACACGTTTAATATAAAACACACAACTAACATACAAGAGACAACACAATTTATGTGGGTGAAAACCCAAACCAGGCTTGTCGTGTTTTATATATAAGATAACCGAAATATAAGTACAATTGTTACAAAGAAGGGAGAGCATGTATGCTTCCTCCCACTTGGTGTGCATAAACCACAACCACAAAGATAATTACAATACTTAGTAAAATATCCTTGCAATCTCTCTTTGACTGTTGTAGATTCCCAACATGATTATGTTGTACCTTGCTTCCAACTGCTATCGAATCATCGTTCTGCCTGCTACAATGTTCCCCAAGTCGAGTTTGTCAAGAATGCAGGTGTGCCAAACCCGCGCCTCTTACAACCTAATTGATGGGTCAATGAAATCCCTCTGATAGAAATTCATTTCATTCATTTGGTCTGCTCACGGATGCCCCTCCAAAGACTTCCATACCTTCGTTTTGGTTTTCCTATGCACTTGTATAGCCAACCGTGTGAGCAGGTGTGACCAAAGAGCAGTCCCACCTTTGCTTAGCACACCCACCAAATTCCCCTTGGAGGTAATGTGTATGCCACTAACCAATTCAAATCCCTTGGAGTGTCCATATTCACGTTAATCAACATGCTTCCCAAGTCCTCATCGGCCATTGTGCCCACTTTGCCTTCGGGTTTCTGTCCGAGTCTCTTGTTGCCTCATTGTCGTTCATGTCTAACTGTCTATCATAGGCTCCTGATACGCCTTCCGCGAAGCTATAGCCACTTGTTCCATGTCATCCCCAACCCCAATGTTCACCACACTATGTTGTCCACTTGGGCATGTAGAGATCTCAAAGCCCTGCCCCACCTTGCTTTCCAAAGTGTTCCACACTCCCACTTTAGTTGGGATTTCCATGCGTTGAATTGGATAAGTGTGGTATTTGGGTGTGGGAGCATGCTAATGTTGGTCCACATTCCCCACAAGCTTCATCTCGGATTTTTGGTTACCTAGGAAATGCATCCCTTCACCAAGCCACTCATTCCATCAACCAATGTGTCTTTCCCTACTGGGCACCCAAGTTAGTCGTATTGGGTTGGAGCATTAGGCTCCTTTAGGCATGAAGGTGATGTGGAAAGGTTCCCTTGGTCCTGAGTTGTTACACCCTCCTACACCCTCAATGTTTGTCGTCCTCAGGAAATATTCTAAAAGAAACTCACTTCTGAAACTGTTGTTGTTTCCTTGCACCAGACATTGTTGGTCAATCCCATCATGCTTCTCTCTGCTAGTCCACATGTCTCGGCATCCCTTCGTGACCTACTTTTTCTGGGTGATCATTGCATTCATTGAGGTTCGTTGGTCTTTCGTTCCCTACCCTCTCTACATGACTTCTACAACTTGGTGAGTTCTTATTGTAGTTGGATGAAACTTGCATGCTTCACCCATTTTTGGCTTTGTTTCAACACACCTTCCACTCAATGCACATGCAGCCTTCCTACTTGCGCCAAAGGTAGGGACCTTTCTCCAAGGCTCTTTTAACTAGAGATAGAGGGGAGATGGTGCTCCCAACCATCACCTGAGATCCTACTTGACCTCTATGCATTCCCAGCCTTCTAAATTAGTTATAGAAGGAGTGGCACATTGCTACCAACCGTGTCGTTTCCTTCATCAAACAATATATGTACCTCCAGATCGTCTAGCCAAACCAACCCATCCACAACCAAATTTCTTGAGCCATTCCATGGTTCTCCTTCATTTGCTTGAGTAGCATCTATGTCATATGTTCTATCATATTGTTTTTCCTCCATGGTATTGCAGAATTCGGTGAGCTTTTCTAAGCTTAGGACAACTGACTCCACAACCTTCTCCATGGTTTCCATTGGCTCTTCCAACTGAACAACTGACTCTTTTCTAGCCATCTCTTTTCCTTCTCCCACATATTCCATCTTGTGAGGATGTGTCGCTTTTGCGGAATGGGAAGATGCCAATGCAATGAATTTTCTTCCTCCCAGTGACTTCCTCACACTTTGCACAAAGATGGGATATTTTCATGCAAGAAAATCCAAACAATCCAAATGTGGCACAGGAGCAGCCTTCTCCTTTTTCATGAATTCATGTCCAAGCACCACGTCCAAGTCGTCTAGGAAAACGATCGTGAAGTCTCCCACATCAGTCCATTCATCTTGCTTCAAAGGGACTTGGTGAGCCAACCCCACCACCTTTTCCACTTTCGAGTTGACATCCTTGAACGAATTCAACCCTGACTCATTATACAACTTTAGTTACTTTTCCACTTCCTCTTTGACAAAGTTATGTGTGGTACCACTATATATCAATGCCAACACTCATTTCCCATTCAATTCTGCCAGAACGTAGCTGACATTAGAGGAATTTTGAGGTCTAAAATGGGCCTCCTAAGGAAAATAATAAAATAATAGTTAAAATAATAAAATAATAGTTAAAATAATAAAATAATAGTTATTAATTTTGGAGGAAGAATGAAAAAAACTACTTTTTGTGTTCGTATGTTCGACATCTCTCCCTGTGTTTTTACTCAAATTCTAAGCGGGGGAGATTTTTGGATGCAAAATTTAATTCCACTTCCAACGATGATCCGTAGGACCTCAACTTTAGTGCATTAAAAGTTTGTTGTAAAAGAATGCGTGCAACAGGTTAATTAATGGATAGTAGCAGCATAATTTAAATGCTCAGAACAAGAACGAAAAAACACAACATTGATAGACAGATACAAGGAAGAAAACACAGAAAGAGAATCACAAACAGAAGTTGATAATGGAGTTCACCCCCTCCACTGGGATACGTCTCCGGGTCCCTCTCCAATGGGTACCGATCCAATTAATGGCTTTAAAAAATGGTACAAAATGGTTCTGGAACAACTTCAGCAACTACAGAAACAGAATGCTGGACAGGAAGTCTTCAAGACTCCTCTCTAGAAATTACAATCGAGTCTTGAAAAGGAAAAGAAGCCCACATGTAACAGAGAATGGTCGACTAATAGCATCTACAATAATTTTACAGCTAATTTTCTTTCAAGCTTCTCATAACCGAGAAAACCTTCTACGCTCTCAACGAACTGTCGTCCCCCTTTTGGTCACTAGCTTCCTCTATTTAAGCCTCATTCTTGCCGTTACAAATGAGCTGAAGCGTCAAGGAGAATGCGACTGTTCACATCCCCTACCAAATGCCAACTCGTTATCATAGCGGCTGTTCATATGTCTTTCACATTATCACCACTGTCGCATAACTGCCAAGAAAGCTTCGCCAACTGTTACAAATAAGTTTTTCATGATGAAATCCTGCCGCAACAAAACTGTGCACAGACTGCCAATCGTTTGGAAACGTCACTGCGCCATGCGTATTGCAGTGTTTGAGTCAGAAGTTTTTGTTATTCGGGCTTCGCCGTTGTGGAAGAAGATAAGCAACGGGTTCTGACGGTCTCAATCGGCTGTCGGCTGGTTTTCGAGTCGGAGGCTTTAGGTATTTTGGTTTCTTCCATTGCGGACTGTCGGTTAATAAAGTCTCCCGATTTGACTTCTCAACCTGTAAATCTTGGGCCTCCGCCGTTGCGGCTGCCAAATCGTTCTGACTTCCAATCCGTCTGAACTTCCGTTAAGCCCCGTCATTGTGGAAGAGGAAATGATTTTGACCTCCGATGTTGCAGAAGAGAAAAGGCTCCGAGCCCCGCCATTGCAGAAGAGGAAATGTTTTTGACCTCCAATGTTGCGAAAGAGAAAAGGCTCCGAGCCCCGCCGTTGCGGAAGAGGAAATGCTTCCGACCTCCGATGTTGCGGAAGAGAAAAGGCTCCGAGCCCCGCCATTGTGGAAGAGGAAATGCTTCCGACCTCCGATGTTGCGGAAGAGAAAAGGCTCTGAGCCCTGTTGTTGCGGAATAAGATCTCTTCCAACCTCCGATCTGCGTATTTTTTTTTTGCCGTCCGATTTTCTTCAACCGTCGTTTTTATGAACCATGTACCATATTGGATCTTTACAGAGGAATAATCCGCCGGATCAATCCTCCCCATTGGAAAGCTTTTGGACCACCAAAAGCCTGAATTATTCTGCAAGTAAGTGAGGGTAAAGTTCCCTCACTTTCCCAATCTCCATCCATCTTGCTTTGCTATGATGCATTCCTTTCAGCCCCACTCGAAGGTACTCAGCATTCCCCCTTCATGAAGTTCTTACATTTCGGTCAAGAATAACATCATCCTGCAACTCTCTCATATATTCAGGTGCCAAATCATCTATGGAAGGAATCTGTATGTTAATTTCCTCATCCATGATCATAGGAGGCTCATACAATTTAAGATTCTCAACATTGATAACTGAATAAATTAGCATTTATGGAGGTAAATTCAAGCGAAAGGCATTAGTACCGATCTTTTCCAAGATCTCAAAAGGACCATACCTGATAGGCTTAAGATTTTTACCTTCACCTTTCATCCTTTCTTTGGTGATATGTAACCAAACTCTGTCACCTACCTGAAATTGATGATCAATTCGATGCTTATCATGCCTGGCCTTGTACTTTGCCTGACTCTTCTCCAACTGTTCTTGAACTTCCTGCTGCACTGCTTGGATTCTCTAAATGAACTTCAAAGATTTATCTGTATCATGATGTCCATCCACTGCATCTTTTCCAAAAGAGAAGTCCATCGGTGTTTTCGACAGATAACCAAAACAAATTTCAAAAGGAGATCTTTTCATGGAAGAATGAACTGCATGATTGTAAGCATGATGTATATACTGCAACTGCTCATCCCAAAGTTTAGGATGCTTACTACAATATCCTTTGAGCAGCTAAACCACTGTTTTGTTCACTACCTCTGTTTTCCCATCGGTCTGTGGATGAAAAGCTGTACTTTTCTTCAGTTTAGTGTCCATAAGCTCCCATAAAGTTGACCAAAATTTTCCCAAGAACCGGGAATCCCGATCAGATACAATAGACGTGGGTAGCCCGAAATGTACCCAAACATTTTGAAAGAATAAAAGAGTTGTTTGTTCAGCAGTGATATGTTTGTTGCATGGCATTAAGATACACATTTTGCTGAACCTATCCACAACCACATATAGGTAATCATGCCCTTTTCTAGACATAGGTAGTTCTCCTACAAAGTCCATAGAAATGCTTTCCCAAGGACGAGAAGAAACTGGAAGAGGAGTGTACAAACCCAATTTCCTATTGCTAGGCTTACTTGTTGCACACATAACACAACCCCTTATATATTTAGCTATAGGTTCTTGCATTTGAGGCCAATAACAATGATTCTGCAATACGGACAATGTTTTGCTTACACCAAAATGTCCTGCAATCAATGAACTATGTGCCTCTCGGATCACATGCACTCTTTCTTTCTCTGGAATACAGAGTTTACCGAGATGATACAAGAGCTGTTCACGCACAAAATAGTTCTCTTCCTGTTTACCATGTATTAGTGATGCATATACTTTCTTAAAATCTTTATCTTCTCCATATTGTTCAATATAACTTTCATGTGTTAATGAACTGTTCTGAAGAATGATTGAAGCATTTGTAGGTGGCCTTGATAACATGTCTGCTACTTTATTATGAATTCCCTTTTTGTACTTGATTACTAGATGAAACTATTGTAAGAACCCCATCCATCTTAAATGCCTACTTTGTTGTATTTTAGTTTGAGATTGTAAATATTGAAGTGGCTGATGATCAGTATGTATGACTGTCTCTTTTCCCATGATATAATGTTTCCACTTCTTCACACTCTGTACTAAGGCATACAATTCTTTGTCATAGGTCGGATAGTTACTTACCGCAGTAGAGAATGTTTCTCAATGGTAACAGACTGGCTTCCTTCCTTGCATCAAAATTGCTCCCATGGAAAATCCGCTGGCATCGGTTTCGATCTCAAATGGCTGCTGCAAATATGGCAATGTCAGAAATGGTGTTGTGCTAATCTTTTCTTCAAAGTGTCGAAGGCTCTCTGATGCTTTCCTCCCCATTGGAAAATTTCTTTAATGCTTGTCAACGCATGTAATGGAGCAGCAATGGAAGAAAACCCAGAAATGAATTTCCTCCAATACTGAACCGCACCCAGAAAACTTCTGATTTCAGTAACGGTGTTAGGCCGTGGCCAGTTTACAATGACAACAAACTTGGCTGGGTCCACTCGCAAGTGGCCTCCACCAATGATATGGCCTAGATATACTAAAGAAGTTTTAGCAAATTCACATTTAGACATTTTTACATAAAGCTTTTCCTTTCTCAGTACATCTAAATTTTGTTTCACATGTACAACATGCTCTTCCCAGGTGTTGCTAAACACAAGGATATCATCTAGATACACAATTACAAAATCATCAATGAATGAACGAAAGACATC
>LPNX010479276.1:1256912-1295772 GCA_001517045.1 Pseudotsuga menziesii
GGCCTTAATTCTGGATGAAGTTTCCAAAACTTAGAGACATCATGTCCCTTCTAACAATGCGAACATGTAGGCTTTTCACCCTCTTTCTTAACAGTAGCCATCTTCTTTTTCCCCTTATCTTTACCTTTCGATTTGTTGTCAAATTTAAATGACTTCTTCACAAAATTATCATTAGCATGCTTACCCCTGGCTTCTAAATGGGTAGCTTGAACACATACATCGTCTAAATTACTGGGATTAAACATCAACAAGGTATGTTTCAAATAAGAATGCATGCCACCAATGTACTTAAGAAGAGTTTCTTGTGTATCTAATGAAACATTCAATGTAATAGCCCTCTTTCTGAATTCATGAGTATAATCTTGAATGCTTTGTCCTTTAGCTTGTCTAAACATTTGCCAATTCATGGTTAATTGTTGCATGTGACCTAAAGGATAAAATTGCTTCCTCAATACTTCAATGAATTCATTCCAAATTGAAATAATTTTACCATTATTTCAAAGATCTTGCTGAATCTTGCTCTCCCACCAAGTAAGAGCCATTCCACTCATTCTCAAAGTGGCCAATTGAATCCTGGAAGGGTCATCATTAATGCCCTGCACCCTACAATATACTTCAAGCTGCTTGATCCAATTGTCTAATTTTTCAGCATCTACATCTCCATTATAAATAGGTAATTCAAATTTTACATCCAATTTGAAATAAGGCATATTAGGACTTGTATTATGAGAAGTATGAGAAGAAGAAAAATTCTGTTTAGTGTCAGGAGGATCACCATCACCTCCTACTCCTTTACCCTTTTCTTTTGCCTTCACTTCTGCATCTCTAGATGAAGATCCTTCTTCTTTCTTCTTCCTTTCTGCTCGCTCTTCGAGTAGAAGTTCCATCATGGCTTTCATGCTCATAAAAGCCTCTAGAAACTCAGTTTTAGAAATGACAGGTTTTTCCCGTTCGCTATGTCCTTCTTCTTCCCTTCGTGGAGAAGACATGGTTCTTGAGAATGTTCTCCTGGAGCCAATCGCAGGATCTCCTTCAACTAATTCTCCTTCACCAAGCTTTAACCTGGACCTGGTAAGCATTCACAAACTTGCACAACAGTCAACCAACTCTGATACCAAATATGATCCGTAGGACCTCAACTTTAGTGCATTAAAATTTTGTTGTAAAAGAATGCCTGCAAGAGGTTAATTAATGGACAGTAGCAGCAGAATTTAAATGCTCAGAACAGGAACAAAAAAACACAACACTGATAGACAGATACAAGGAAGAAAACACAGAAACAGAGTCACAAATAGAAGTTGATAATGGAGTTCACCCCCTCCACTGGGCTACGTCTCCGGGTCCCTCTCCAATGGGTACCGATCCAATTAATGGCTTTAAAAAATGGTACAAAATGGTTCTGGAACAAATTCAGCAACTGCAGAAACAGAATGCTGGACAGGAAGTCTTCAAGACTCCTCTCTAGAAATTACAATCGGGTCTTCAAAAGGCAAAGAAGCCCACATGTAACAGAGAATGGTCGACTAACAGCATCTGCAATAATTTTACAGCTAATTTTCTTTCAAGCTTCTCATAACCAAGAAAACCTTCTGTGCTCTAAACGAACTGCCGTCCCCCTTCTGGTCGCCAGCTTCCTCTATTTAAGCCTCATTCTTGCCGTTACAAATGAGCTGAAGCGTCAAGGAGAATGCGACTGTTCACATCCCCTGCCAAATGCCAACTCGTTATCATAGCGGTTGTTCATATGTCTTTCACATTATCACCACTGTGGCATAACTACCAAGAAAGCTTCTCCAACTGTTACAAATAAGTTGTTCATGATGAAATCCTGCCGCAACAAAACTGTGCACAGACTACCAATCGTTTGGAAACGTCACTGCGCCATGCGTATTGCAGTGTTTGAGTCGGAAGTTTTTGTTATCCGGGCTTCGTCGTTGCGGAAGAAGATAAGCAACGGGTTCCGACGGTCTCAATTGGCTGTCGGCTAGTTTTTGAGTCGGAGGCTTTAGGTATTTTGGTTTCCGCCGTTGCGGACTGTCAGTTAATAAAGTCTCCCGATTTGACTTCTCAACCTGTAAATCTTGGGCCTCCGCCGTTGCGGCTGCCGAATCGTTTCGACTTCCGATCCATCTGAACTTCCGTTAAGCCCCGTCGTTGCGGAAGAGGAAATGCTTCTGACCTCCGATGTTGCGGAAGAGAAAAGGCTCCGAGCCCCGCCGTTGTGGAAGAGGAAATGTTTCCGACCTCCGATGTTGCGGAAGAGAAAAGGCTCCGAGCCCCGCCATTGCGGAAGAGGAAATGCTTCCGACCTCCNATGCTTCCGACCTCCGATGTTGCGGAAGAGAAAAGGCTCCGAGCCCCGCCGTTGCGGAAGAGGAAATGCTTCCGACCTCCGATGTTGCAGAAGAGAAAAGGCTCCGAGCCCCACCGTTGCGGAAGAAGATCTCTTCCGACCTCCAATCTGCGTATTTGTTTTTTGCCGTGCGATTTTCTTCAACCGCCGTTTCTATGAACCATGTACCATATTGGATCTTTACAGAGGAATAATCCACCGGGTCAAACGAGTACCCACAGTGCATACTTTTGACGGACCTCGCTACCCCAAAAACAAGAAATACCTAAAAAAATGTGATGATGACATCATCATCACATTTTTTTAGGTATTTCTTGTTTTTGGGGTAGAGGGGTCCATCAAAAGTATGCACTGTGGGTACTCGTTGAATGCGGAATTAAATTTCGCATCCAACAAGTTCTCCTGCTTGAAATTTGAGTAAAAACACAAGGAGATATGTCGAAAATACGAACAAACAAAGTAGTTTTCTTTTATGACAAATATGTCAATTCAACCATTATGGTTGGCTCATTTTATTGAAATTCTATTGGTTCTTGAATTCCAACTCACAAAATTTATTGTTGGCGCGTTTTCTTATAAGGCCCATTTTAGACCCCAAATTTCCTCTAATGGCTTGGTGAAGTCTATTTTTGGTGTGACTGTCATCTCTTCCAGAACCGCATTCAACACTTGTAAGACTCCCACTGAAGGTTTCTCCTATTCCACTATAGCTAACTTTTGTTGACACAAGGGACAATTTTTGGCATAATGGTACTTTGCACAAATATAACACAAAACATACTTTGCCTTATCTTTAGGCACCTCTGCATTCTTGGTCATCTCCTCCTCATTCTTTCCCCCACTCTTAGGCTTGTTCTTTTGTTTCTTCTTAAACTTTCCTTGACCCTTCTCGCTTCCTTCCTCATTTCTTCTAGGCTCCTCGTCTTTTTCATCTGCACAAAATTCTAGCAACTTATCTGTAGCTGAGATAGCTTCAGCAAGGGTTTTTACTCCTTGGCATCGCAAGTCTATCTGTGCCCAATTTTGTAAACCCTTCATGAAGTGATATAGGAAATCCTCATCGCTAATGTCTTTTATCTCCAACATCACACTAGTGTAATCTTTGATGTAAGATTGAATCCATCCCACATGTTTAAGCCTCATAAGCTTGTTGTGGGAAACCCACCCTTGGTTTTTCGGTCCAAACTGTGTTTTCAAATCTATTTTCATTTTCTCCCAGTTTTTAATTCATTCTATCACCTTGTCTATGGCTACATATTCTTCCTGGTTCCTCCACCATAGATTCATTATGCCGGTGAGAAACACAATGGTTGTGTTTACCTTAGTATCATTATAAATTTTGTTCATCTGCTCTAGGTATTGCTCCACATCCCAACATAAATTTCCAAGTAGCTTAGCATCTCATGTCCCATCAAAAGGCTTTGGTTCCTTCATATGAATCTTCATCATTGCTCCTATGCTAGGCCCATTAGCTAACGCACGTTTCAACATTTCTATTGTGTCATCTTGGTCCTTGATGTGAAGTTGAAGCTGCTATACAATTCCTTTAAGTTTTTGGAACCAACCCTCTGTGTCTTTCTAAACTGTAGTATGCAACACGTCTGTTGCATCTCTGCATTCTTCCATGGCTTCACTGAAATCCTTCTACATTCTTTCCATCTCACTCCCCAAGGTTGTTTTCTTCTCTCCATGGGCGTAGACGATATTGGATAATTGCTCCACGTTCTTCTCAAGTGTGACGAGTCATTGCTTCACCTTGGTGGATTTTAGTTCTGGTTGACGTCATGAACAAACTCCTCTTCATCTAAGGGCACCTTTAGTTTTTCCTTTGACTCATAAATCAGTTCTACAGTTCGCTTTCCCATCCCAACTTTCATTTTTTCCAAGTGTTGGTTGCACTCTACTTGGAGATGTCTCTAAGCTTTCATATCTCTTCCATCACCCAACAAGCTTCCTTGTTGTGTTTTCTTCCTCCGGCTGCCAATTTTCAGCTTTACGACACGCTACTAGGTAGCTTTCAAGTCTACCCATGGATGTCTTCTCATTCGAGCGTCAACTTCGTCTAACTTACTTGTTACAACATGATGCCACAACTAAGCACCACATAAGAGCTTCCAAGATCTATTCCTTCACTTCGGTGTCCAAAATTCTAAGTCACCCAAAATTTCAACACAGTTCCTTAACGACTCAAACCTTCAACGAGCTGTGACTCGACAACTCTACGGATCTGTATCACTGTGGATCTACGGTCCTTCTATTTTGCGACAACCTCCATGAATCTCAACACTCAACCGAACTCTAATACCACCTGTCACGGGCTTGGCCTACAACCCTCTTTTCAATGAGGTCGACCAAGCCAAATGCAGCACTACCCAAGGTTTCACCAAGGGTGAGACCAAATTTCCTACTAACCTTGTAGACTATGCCTATGTGGAACATGCCATTAGCTAGCTCACTTTCTACTGTATACACTTAGCCAAGTTTAATGTTTGTCTTAGCATCCCACATTTAACAACAAAAGCACAACTAGCATACAAGAGACAACACAATTTGTGTGAGAGACATCCCCAACCATGCTTGCCATGTTTTATATATAAGATAACATCAATATGAGTACTACATTTACAAAGAAGGGAGAGCCTGCATGCTTCCTCCCACTTGGCGTGCATGAACCACAACCACTAAGAAGATTACAAGAATTAATAAATATCTTTGCAAGCTCTCTTTGACTACTGTAGACACCCAACATGAGTTTGTTGCACCTTCCTGCCAACTGTTATCAAATCCTCGTTCTTCCTGCTGCAACGTTCCCCAAGTCGAGTTCGTCAAGAATGCAGGTGTGTCGAACCTACGCTTCTCACAACCTTCCTACTACACCAATGAACTCCCTCTAAGTGAACTTCATTTCAGTCATTTGGTCTAATATCGGATGCCCCTCTAAATACCTCCATGACTTCCATACCTTTGTTTTGGTTTCCCTCTGCACATATATAGAAAATTGTGTGGGTGGGTGTGACCTAAGAGTATCACACCCTCCAAATGCCCCTTGGAGTCCACATGTATTCTGCCCTCACATGGTCCATCCGCACACTAGCCAACACGCTGCCCAAGTCCTTGCTAACCATTGTGCCCACGTTGCCTTCGGAATTCTGTCTGAGTCTCTTGTTGCCTCGTCGTCGTCCATGTCTAATCATTCGTCGTGGTCTCCTGACACATCTTCTACAGAGTTGTAGGCCCTTGGTCCATGCCGGCCCCAACTCCCAACGTTCATCACACTGTGTTGTCCACTTGGGCACACAGAGCTCCCGAAACCCTGTCCCACGCCACTTGTTGAAGTGTGCCACACTCCCACTTTGCTCAGGCTTGCCATGCACTGAATTGGCTAAGTATGGTATTTGGGTGTGGGAGCACACCCATATTGTTTTGGATGCCCCACAAACTTTGTCTTGGAGTTTAGGTCGCTTTGGCAAGGCGTCCCCTTCACCAAGACACTAAATCCATCAACCAACGCGCATTGCCCTCTCAAGTACCCAAATCAATCGTCTTGGGTTGGAACGTTAGGCTCCTTTGGACGTGAAGATGTTGCAACAAGGTGCCCTTGGTCATGGATCGTTACACCATATGCTTAAAATTTTATTTTATTATATGTATTATTGATCACTTTTGCATGGCCAAAACCTTATGTTAGTAGTGTTAATGATAATCGTAATTTCTCAAACAACAAAACAAAGGTCACATGTTTCTTTGAAAAAACCTTTTAAGGGCAATTCCATTTTCTTCCTTTAACTTCTTAACTTCACTCTATCCCATACAGCGCTGTGTTACTCTACCGAGAGGAATACCAGGTCAAAGATTCAACATAGTATACTTTTTTTCGAGGTAGAAAAAATCCAATTTTCCATTAATACATTATACAAAATTGGTGCATTATCTATTGAAAAAAACTTATTTAAATAATCTCCACGAACACCAAGGTAAGTTAAACAGTTATCAAATAAATGCATCATTGTCACCAAATATAAATATCGGTATTAAATATCACGAAGAAATGACATCAATGGGATGATTAATCATCTTAAAGAATCTCATCATGTAATTAATTATGATTATTAATCATGTTAAAGAATCTCATCATGTAATTAATTAGGATAGTCTTCACATGAGGAGGGTGTCATTGCTTTATTAACAAC
Source organism: Pseudotsuga menziesii (assembly GCA_001517045.1). Classification (NCBI taxonomy): domain Eukaryota; kingdom Viridiplantae; phylum Streptophyta; class Pinopsida; order Pinales; family Pinaceae; genus Pseudotsuga; species Pseudotsuga menziesii. Next base: position 1,263,456 of record LPNX010479276.1, read on the forward strand.
CAATCATTTGTTGTAGGCATCTCAACCTTACCAGATTCGCTCTAGGTGAGTGTTTTTCTTCTTATAATTTACTAGATTCCTTATAACATTAATAACAAGGGTATAGATGAATATTTGCTAAATGTTGGAATTTTAGAACATTAATAACAAGAGGTATAGATGAATATTTGCTAAATGTTGGAACTGTAGAGACTTAGGAGGATGCCAGTCTTTTTTGAATGCTTATGAATTCATTAACATACTTTATGGTAAGAGTTTCATAGAAAAGGGGTTTATGAGTTTAATGTAAATTGTTATAAAATAGGAACCTATCATGCCAGATAAAAGATGTATTTTAAATGCATTTGTAAATAAACATTCATTTTATGTTTTTTTATATATATCCATTAGAAAATATCACTCAATAGTGAGTGTGAAACTCGATGGCCCACAAGAGAGAGTTCCATAATGGATGACTTCAAAGACATGATGAGAGAAAATAACTTCAAAACATAAGGTATCATTCCCATGCAAAGTTACCAAAGTTAAAAGAATAAAATAAATATTTGATGGTTTCATCCTTCCCACACTAAGGACATTTTAGTTCTACAATCCCTATATACTTTCATATTTCAGTGATATTAAATCCAACCTAAGTCAAGGGCCAAGAAAAGTAGGTCTTGTTAGTCTCCAATGGAGAGTTCTAGATAAACTAATTTTGTTTGTATAACCATGATTTTTTTAAAGATTTGGGCCTCCAAACCTTGCTTAAATTTGCATCAAACAAAACCGGCTAATTAAAATTTATTCATATGTAACTATTTTCCAACTTTTACTTATTAAAAATATTCATCCTATTCCATCTCCAATCTCACCACCAAGATTGTGGCCCTTGTAGGCCAAGTGTTAAAAATGTTATCATGTTTAATAAGGTTAATGTATACTTGAAGTATATGATATTAATACTTGATGCATGGACTAGCTAAAAAGTGAGTCTTATCAGTCTCATGCAAGGAAAGTTTTAGGGGTGAAATTTAACCCATGGGCTATTTTTCCATGCTTTTTTCAAAAAAAGATTCACCAATTTGCATTTTTTGAAGCCCCGTTTCACCCAATTTTGATGGGGAAAAACGTTTTCACTCTAAAAATCGCCATATTATTATATAAACTATATAAATCCTTAGAAATTGAAACATTTTTGGGAAAATATCGTCAAATATTTTATAATTGACATTTTAAGAATTGGTAAGATTCACCAAGGTTTATACACTTTTAAATAAGTATGGATCCTTAAAATTTTCCCCGGCCTCATGAGGATGATCCTAAAGCAGGATAAAAATTGTAGAGGGTATAAAAATACTAACATAGTTCTTCTCTTTCCATGAATAAATTATCACCGCATATGCAATCATGTTTAATAAGGTTACCATGTACCAGGCTAGGTTTTTTCAATCATATGCTTATCATTCTTTGTAAGATTGAACTCAACCTTAAGGGAGCTCCAACTGTTTCAATGTTTTTCCTCCAGATGATACAAGTGTCTAAAATTTTTAATACCTCTTCTAAAGAGCCTCTTATCTAAAAACTAAGTTAAATTATATTAGTGATTTTCCTTTGAGAACAAAAAATCACCATCACAAGTTATGCATATTAAAGGGTGAACTTATTCTAAAGGAATAATATTTACACATGATTTGAAATGGATCATTACATAATTTTTCACTTATTTGAATCTTTTGGGGTCTAGAACCTTTTGAGGAATGTTTGAGGGTCTAAATAACATATTTATGGGTAAAAAATCAATCGCTAATACGATGGGTTATGATGTGATTCTACACTCTAAGACATTTCCAACGGTCCAAAGATGACATCAATTAAAGTCCATATGCCAAACTTATTACTCCCTCAAGTTGACCCATCTAGTTGACCACCATAGTTCTAAGTGGATTGCACGTCACTCTCATTTCTCGCACATATGGAGCTATTCATGTGTGGGATTTTAAGAAAATTCTATAAGGTCCAAAACCCTAACTCTAAATGGGAATCAAGGCATGTACAAACCCTAAAACTAACCCTAAACAACTATCAAGCTATATTGAATACCAGGTTGTTAGGAAAAGACGGGGCTTCTAGTTCTGTTGTATTGTTCCATAGTTGAGTGACAATAAGGGGTGGATGTGAAGCATAATAGAGGGAGTAATAGATTTTGTAGTGGCCATTTAAACCACATTGTCAAAGATAACTCCATCGCGAGTATCGGTTTCCTTTTGTACTTGCATTCTACATAAAAAAGCAAGGCATAGTACTCATTCTAGCTGGGTTTTTTCCCATAGGTATTATCCCAGGATAAATTTGGTTTTGAATGTGTGTGGAATGTGTATTTTCTTATTCTATCATTTATGTTACAGTGCTAAAAATAAACTAAATAAACCAACTATAAGATCCGTTGTGACGAATTGTTCCATTTCAATATCCACGACAATTTACAAATCAAGAGACCATTTTAAAATTAATATATTTACATTCTTTTTATATTCTCATAGCTACAAATTTCCCTTTGACAACAAGAAAAGTAAGAAAAGTGAGGGTAATAAAAAGAGTATGTAGAGATTCATGTTCCTCCACAAATGTTTTCGTAAGGAGAAACCAATAGTAATACAAATTTTGAGAACATCTTATAGGATTCTTATCCATCCACAACCTTGATGACCCATACAACACAAAGGGCCTAAGCATGCGTGGCAATGATTTCTATTCCTCCCTAATCCTTAATACCACAATAAAGCCTCAAGTTTACTCTATTAAAACTCTTTTTCCTTTTGTACCTAACTCAATGAAATAAGTGAGTAATTTTCCATCTCCATTGAGACCTAATAGAAAGGATCTACCACGAAGAGTCTTAAACATGAGTGACTTTTACCACCTTGGGATAGACCTGATTTTTTTGAGAAAGAGACATGGGTTTTATAAGTTATTTATTATTCTTCTTTGTTGTGTTTTGAAGAAAAAATTCCAAAATATATTTCAAGGATACATGGAAGGAAAAGTGGATTACTAAGAACTTAAATTCATGACCTAGGGAAACTCAAGACCTTCCTTGGTCTACTAGCTAGTCTGAAGTCTCTGTCTTTTTAAACTAAAAGCATTGTCTTGTACATCTAGTTTTTTGAGATAGATGCCTCATACAAATTATGAAAATATTCCATCATATTTTTCCTTTTGTTTTAAGTAGTTAACAAGAACCTCATAGAAAGTGTCAATTCCTCATTTTTTATACCATTGAGTAGTCCATGTTAACCACTAAAATATATGGGGTGACTTGATCATCATTCCCTATGTGATATTCCATCACATAGAACAATTATGCATATGATATCTATGGTTTTCCCATAGACACTTTCATCTAGTTCAAATATACTTTCAGCTTAATCATACTACTTTGCCATATGACAAAGATAGATAGTGACATCTAGTTGGTACCAGTTTTATCACATATTGTCTCTATGTGGATCATGGTAAGTTATTTCTTATGTGTGACATAACATTAAGAGATCAAAGGTGTTACTCTATAATGGCTCATATATCCACAAATATTGTTTCAATATCTTAGGAGCATCATGGTGTGGTTATAATTCTTCTTTCCTCAATAGATTAAGTGTACTATAACCTTATGGGATTAGGTGTGACCTAAGGGATTTAAGAAAACATGACCCTCATTTCATGTCATTAACAACATTTTACCCGCCCATTTTCATATCATGCGATTTCACTAGACTTTAGGAACTAGTTATTAGATCCTTCTCATCCACTTCGTTTAGCCATTAAAATTCATCATGTCACGTTTCCTTCAAGCATTTTTTTTCTTTTGATTTAAATTTGGAAATTAATATTTGATCTCATACATTAAAATAAGTGAATAACACCTAAATAATCCCCTTTAGGGTTTCACTTCAATTCAATAATCTTGTGTTATAATGGTTACATGGTTAATATCTTTACTTGCTATGATATAAAGGTAAAATGAGATTAATGGTTTTATTTTCACAATTTTGTTTAGTTAACCATGGTTAATTTTGTTTATCTTTGAATGAACTAAACTTTATTTATTTTGGAGTTGTTTACAAAATATCCTTACTTGCACTCTAAAACAAACTTTTCCTAATGCTATTCCATATCTTTACTTGTTTTGAATGGAATATCTACTTACTATTTCAGATTTGAAAATTAATGGCACTTGCAAGTAACTAAGAACTTCTTGTAGAATTTGAACATGTAGATCTAGATACTAAGTAATATACCAATACTATCAAAGAGATTAAAAATCTAATAAATTCATGCAATAAATGTTCTAAAGATTAACCATCAATCAAAAGAGAGAAGTCAATAACAAGAGAGAATTTTGTATTAGATTAAGCTTCAATCAATGAAGTTGAAAGTATAAATAGGCAAGGCAATTTGAATAAGTCATGGACACAATTTGAATTGATCATGCAATGCATCAGATGCTAGTTAGGATTAACTAGAACCAGAATAGCCATGCACACTCTCTAAGATGAGTTAACTAACTAGTGGCTACCTAATAGACTTAGCTCCCTACATGCTAGGAACAATAGATTGCGTTTGACTAAAGGAATGTGAAGCTGAATGAAGGTACATGCAACTAATTGAAGGAATATGCATGAGGTACACATCCCTAAAAACACTCAAGGGGGCCACTGTTGTGTCATAATAGCTAAAAAAGAGGTGCATGGAGTCCATGAATAGTGGAATAAACTCCATAGATTCACTTCACAACTCTAGCTTGTAATGTGGGATCCTAAAATCAAGAAAAATAATCCCTAATTGATGGAATATTCCCTCATTTTAAAATAGATTTTAGGAGTTCCAAAAAAATGCAGGTAAAGATGTTTTAGGACCCTAGAGCTTGGTAGGAATCTCCAAGTTGACTCAGAGGGCCAAATTGAATGGGATTTGGCCTAGTAGACTCATGATATCATAGCCTAAGTCCCTAGGTAGGATAATGAAGCTATGGAGATGGTTATTATAATTTAATACCTCATAAGCCAAACCAAGTAAAATAAATGCAAAAAAAGGGTCCTAACAATTTGCAGCCATGTTAGGTACCCATGTACAAAATATTCTCTAAAACTAAGTAAGAGAGAAAAAACACATGGGAAAAACCCTATAAAAGAGAATGTAAATGAGAAGGCTAAATATCCTTCTCAAAAGGAGCCTTCATTTTCATGGAAATTCATAACTTATTAAATTTCTTCTTGATGAAGGGGTTTGTGAATATCCCTACAAAGTTTTGTGATCTCCTCCTTCTCTTGAGGTGCATGTGAGCACATTCACAAGATCTAAACACCTTGAAGTTCTTGAATGGTGGTTCTTGACTAGTCCTTGCTTCGAATGGAAGAAAATCCTTGAATCTTTTTTTTGGAACTTGGTGAATTGTAGGAGAAAACGTTGCAGGTTCGGAGTATGAAGAGACATTCTGGAGGTATCCTTTATTAAAAATATGATTTTGGACAAGTTCTCTCAGTATTTTGAGTATAAATAGACATTCTAGAGGTTTTCTTCAATGAAAACTTGACTTGGGACAAGTTCTCCAATAGATAGTAAAAAAATATTGACCACCTCTTCTTTTGGGTATGTAAAAGGGTCTTCTTCAGTTGAGTGGTGGATCAAAACCAATGCATCTCCAATTGTTGTAGGTTTCATGCAAGGCTTAATGGTTGTGAATATATCCTTGTAGGTCGTATGTTGTGAAGCTTTTGGGGCCCTTTTCAACCTATCAATGGATTTAAATATGTCTTTGTAGGGAATATGTTGTTGTGAAGCTTATGGGGCCTCCTTCAACCTTTAATAAGACTGGACCCTTGAAAACCTATACCAAATTGTTTAGCACCTCTACATATCTCATACCATGTAGAATTTGAGCATCTATATCTAGATACAAAGCAATATAGAAATATTGTGAAAGAGATTAACAATCTAACAAATTCATGCAATAAATGTGCTAAATATTAACCATTACACAAAGATAAAATTCTATAACAAGAGAGAATGTTGTATTACATTAAGCTTACATGAATGAAGTATAAAGTATAAATAAGCAACACAATTCGAATAGGTCACGGAGAGAATTTGAATTGCTCATACAATGCATGAGATGCTAGTTAGGTTTAACTAGAACTAGAATAGCCATGCACACTCTCTAAGATTAGTTAACTAAACCATGACAACCCTAAGTGCACTTAGCTCCCTATATGTTAGGAGCAATTGATTGAAATTGATAGAAGGCACATGCAACTGGCTAGAGGCATATGCATGAGGTGCACATCCCTAAAAACAATCAAGGAGGGCATTATTGTCTCATAATAACTAAAAAATAAGGTGTATAAAGTCCTTGAATGTTGGAGTAAAGTCCCCATATTCACTCCACAACTATAACTTGCAATGTGGGACCCTAAAATCAAGGAAAATAATCCTTGATTGAAAAATTCACCCTCATATGTTAAAATAGACTATTGAAGTTAAAAAAAAGGTAGATAAGGATGTTTTAGGACCCTAGATCTTAGTCGAAAGCTCCAAGTTCACTCAAAGGGCCAAACTGAATGGGATTTGTCCTAGTAGACTCATGAGATCATAGCCTAAGTCCCTAAGTAGGAGAATGAAGCTATGGAGAGGGTTATTATTCTTGTTGGGGCGTGTACCCTAAGGATTACTAGTTTTGGTAACTTCGCGGCTGTTGGTAAGCGGAGTTATGGGTCAAAATAGTCTTAGGGGTGTCAGGGTAAGTCAAAACCCCTTTTTGTAATAAACCCGTGGTTTAAATCCAGGGTTTAGGGTTTTTGGGTGCCCATGGTTTGAAGCCATGGTTTTGTAATAGCGCGATGTATAAATAGGTATTTTTGTAAATAAGAAAAAGTTAGGCTTTTTGATGTAAAGAAAGATTAAGGCGAAGTTAAGGCGAAGTTAAGGCTGGTTTTTGTAAGGAAAGGTTAAGTCCCAGCTGTGTGCGTGGACGACCTCTGTAGCTGTGTGCGCAGAGGGTTTTGTAAGAAGAGAGAGAAAGATCTGCAGCTGTGTGCACAGAGGCCTGCTGCTGTGTGCACGGCTATTAAGGACTGAAGGGATCTGCAGCTGAGTGCGCAGATCAAACTGTGGTTTTGTAGCAAGTTGAATAAAACACAGTTTGTGGACATAGCCCCTACATTGGGGGTGAACCACGTTATATTTGGTGTCGTGGTTTATTGTGTTGTTTCTATTTCTACTATTTTTATGCATTAAAACTGTATACATCTGATAACATAGATCACTGCTAGTAATAAGCTTCGCTGTGAATTCCCTGAAGTGGGTTAAGCAAGTCACGATTATTCATCTATCTGCGAAGTTATATATATCTATAAATGAATGACAAAGTGAGTAATTGTTGATTAATAAGTTTATTAAAGGCTAAGGTACAGTAATACCCCTCTCTGCTTGCAGAAACCTAATTCTGCGGCTCCCCATTGTTGTTTCGGGTGAGACTGCAACCTGCGCGTAGGTTGTTTCCGAAAGGGCCAACACGATGGGTCTTTTGTTGGTGCGACACATAAGGATTAAACCTGGGTCTACCCTATTGCCCAACAAATTGGTTCCGTTTCCGGTTGAACTCAGTTCCTGCTCAAGAGGGGTTTACATTGTACCTCAGGGGCTATGTTCTGGAGGCCCTCTGTGAAGGAAATCAGTGTTTGGTTTGCTGAGACTTGTCTGAAATTCGCGCAGCAAGAGAATACAAATCCGCGTCGAAGCGCAAGTGACTTTTTACAAAGGTATGTTTTTTGTGATGCTTATGAAATTTTCTTTGGTAGTTTCCACATAGAGTTGCACCAGTGGTTGTCTAGGTTAACAGAGAGGAGGACGAACTTTCAATCTCGATGGATTCCTGTGTGGACCCCCGCAAGGGTCAATCTTGTGCAACACGTGAACAACGAGGTATCCCGCGCTGTCGATTTCTGGACGACGCGAACGTTGGAAGCCTTCATGAGAGAGTTTGCCATTAACACAAGCACTTCTTTCAGCGAAGCTGAACGACAGTTTTTCAAAGGCCCCCATGGTAAGTTTTTAAATTCCTTAAGCTTGAAGATTAAAATACTATTGGTTGAAAAGGGTATATTATTATTTGAATCAGACTGTTAGTTTAGTAGTACTAACATATGTTTGCAAGTGAGAATATTTTCGACACGCAAAGTGGGTTGCCGTGAAGCGAGCAAAGGTACAAAAGAGATTTTGAGTCCTACTCCTCAGGACAGACCACCGTACTTCCCCCTATAAACCCTCCATAGCTAGACCCTGAAGAAAACCCTTCGGTAGGAAACCCTCTTGTCACCCCCCAGCGTCGCTTTGTTACCCCTAAAGTTCGGTCGCAGTGTGACAGGAAACCAAGTCCAAGTATTTTGGCCACAGGTCAATATGCCGCCGTAAATCCCCCCCCATCAATGTCCTGTCCCCCTCCCAACCCTCCCAGAACCACCATGGACCACCTAGCTGATGACATTAAGCTGCCCATCTTCAAAGGAACGGGATCAGAAGATCCAGAATAGTTCTGGTTTTTATGTGAGGCCGTCTGGAACGCGAAGAGTATTACCAACCTGGATGTGAGAACCGCGCAGCTCATTACTTCCTTTCGCGACCGGGCTTTGACCTGGTTCATGAAATTCTCCAGTAATCAGCACCCCACTTTGGATAAAATCAAGGACGCCATCATTAAGGAATTTAAGAAACCAAAATCAGAATCCCAGAGCATCACTGAACTCAAAGAGATTCAACAGCGGCGCGACAAATCCGTGTGGGACATTGACCAGAGATTCAAAGTTCTATTAGACCAAGTCAGCTTCACCATTAGTCCTACGCAGCACAAGGAATGGTTTATCGCAGCGTTATTGCCGCATATCAGAACTTCGCTCATGCAACAGAAGGTTGCTGACTAGCAAGAGGCTCTGGAAATTGCAATGAAGCTAGAGACCGCCCCCGTTGGAGACGATTCTGGTATTGCTCAAATCCAAGCGCAGCTGGAAGCGATGGCCCTGGAGCTTCGCGACATGAAGAAAGCTAAAACTAGTCGAGAGGAGGTCTGGTGTACGCAATGTCGGTCCGAGGGTCACGATAGGGACCAGTGCCCCGTGGTCAGAACATACCTAAATACGGGCACGCCCAACCAATTCAATGCCGGTGTTCTATATTGTGAGATTTGCCGAACCTCTGGCTAGCATTGCCCTGAGCACTGCCATCTTCTCCAGAGATATGTTCAAGTTCCCAAAAACCCCTACTGCCAGTTCTGTAAGTCTGTAGGGCATAATGAAGAAGAGTGTCGTAGCTATGACCTTATGCGAGAGCACACTTCTGACGCATACCGAGTCCACAATGAAGCCCAGAATAATGATGGCTATGGTTACCGCGGTGGCGCCTCCGGAAGAGGTGCTTTTGGCGGTCACGGCCGTGGTGGGATGACCGGAAGAGGTAGAGGCCAGGTTGTGTGTTACAATTGTAACCAAGTTGGTCACTTGGCTCGCGACTGTCGGAACCCCACTATGACCTGTCGGTATTGCTGTGCAGTGGACCACGTGATTGAACAGCGCCCCCAGCTCCTCGTAAAGATTCAGGAAAACAACCGTGGCCCTACCCCAAATATTCAGTTGATTTTTGTTAAGCAAAGACCTGCCCCAGCCCTCAATGTGGTCACCCGGAGTGGAGCTACGACGCATATTCAAGACTCGCCAAAGTAACCTGCCACGGTGTGCGCACGTAAGGCCTCCGAGAAAGTCCCAGCCCTTGACCCTGTGAAGGACCAAGCACCAGTCCAGGAGGCCCAGTGCGATATTGTTGACCCTGGCACCGTAGAAGTACCTGCGCGGCAACCTCAGCAGGCTTCGCAGCCACAAGAGGATTTGACGGATAAAGTAAGTACACTCTCCTCTTTCTTGCAGAGCTGTATGAAACTATTGCGGAATCAGAACGCTCTAAAAGAGCTGCAAAAATTTCTTGCTGTCACAGACCCTCAGAGAGGAATTGATTAGGAGAAAACTGTTAGTCGTGTCCGAAGAACGCGAAGGGAAATGAGATTGAACGTTCAGATAGGAGAATATGATATGACTGATGTCATTTTGGATCTTGGATCAGATGTTAATGTCCTACCCAAGTAGACCTGGGGACAAATGGGAAATCCTTCCTTGGTTTGGTCACCTATACAACTGTGACTAGCTAACTAGCAAAGGATTGTACCGCTAGGGAGACTTCTTAGTGTTCCAATGGACATCGATGGGGTCAGTACTCTAGTAGATTTTGAAGTTATTGAGATCATTGATGACATCAACCCTTATCCAGCCCTGTTGGGAATTGAGTGGGCCATGGCCAATGCTGCAATCATCAACCTTAAGAGGAGACAGATGACCTTCGAAGGAAATGGTCTGCGCGTTATTATACCCCTTGACCCATCCCAAGGAGAAAGATATACAGAACCACTCAGAGATGAAGGGGAGCAGGATACTCTAGACCACATCTACAACATCACAGCCAAGGACGTAGATTATGTCGAGCCTAATGATGATGGTGTAATGGATTGGCAATGTGATAGCTCCTGCATGTCTGATTCAGACGATGGTCTCAAGAATTTGTAGAATCGACTGTACGAGCTACATGGCCATAGATGCGCGCAGATCACTCAGTCTCTTCGATGCCTTAGTGCACAGCCTAGAGAGTTTCCTACACATGTTGGGATGACAGACCCTGGAGAATTTATTGCACCTATGTCAGAATGAGTACCTCAGTCACAAAACACCGAGAGTCTGGAAATAGCACTAGAAGCTACAGCAGCATGGGGGACCGATCCTACAAAGTCTCACCCCAGTCGGGGAACCTGCCAGAAATTCTTGCGCCCCAGATTCATAAGCCAAGCTCAAAAGGTGCGAAGTAAGTTCAAGGGGCGGAATAGCCCTCAGGGACATTTGAGGCAGAACTATACAGCAAGGGAAAACACACCTCACAAGGAATGGGTGCATAAGTTCGTGCATATCTTGGACCCTATAGCAAAAAATGGGCATATGGAGGTTGAGCTCTGCCACGGTACTGTAATTAGGGATGATCTTGTTGATAGCTTTTTGATCACATTTTCTATTAACAAAAGTGGTCCTGTTTTAGATATAGCTTTCCGATCAAACCACGACAAGGCAAATGATGATCACCCAGGAATTGAATACCAAACCAAGGGGCAGAGCCAAGACGCCAGTCCCTCAAACCTAATAGTCCTGTCATAGATATTACCAGGTCGGGTCGAAGGGCACTATTGTGCCGAGGTTTCTTATTGCCCCGAAGCTTCAACCATGATTCTGTCGAGGCCCAAAAACATAGCGAGGCTCAAAATCCGACTGTTGGGAAGCAGCCAATTTGGCGGCGGTGAAATTTTAATTTCTTTAGGGAAAATTGCATCCTGCATTTCTTCAAGATTTCTGAGTGAACCCATGACCACTGAACGCGAGATTGACGCTTTGGTCAGAGAATTCGAGCAAGAGGGTCTGATCACCTGCTCTAATCGGCCGCCTGCCCTAGCTCACTATGAAGAAACTCCCCTAGCACCACCACGGCCGATGCAGACACGGTCTGCCAGGAAAAAGTATAGAACTGAAGTTCGCACCAAGCGCAACCAAGACCGGCAGCGGCAAACAAGGAAAACACCAGCAGATCATCCTATGGATCCCTTTGGTTCTGCACAGGCCCCGGTTGGGGGAAGGGAGAATATTCCACCACCATGGCCACCATATCTACCACCTGTTCGCCCAGGTACCGCGTTGCCCCGTCGGACAAAGCAATTTACATTAGCCACACCCTCGCTACCACAAGGAGTGCAGTTGATAGGAAGTATGACAGGGAAGATTGATCGGATTAAGTACAATGATCATGACACCAATGACCATGGAAAGTTTCCACAATTTGAACCAGCAGAATAATTGCACCGCGTCAAGTACCCGGATCATAGGGTCACACTACTAGAAGTGCAACCATGGGCTGCGGGCCTGGACAAAGCTGGCCTACTCAAGATACTTAACACTCCCCATTTCGGTCGCGGAATACATGTGACTGTAGTGGCCAAGCAGTTACTAGTGTTGGTGCATGACGACTATTTATGGATAGGGAACCAGCAAATTCCTATTGACGCCGCCCTCATCCATAAGATCATAGGTTTACCCATGGCAGGACCTGATCCGGGAACTGAATTTCCATCCAAACATGACGATACAAAGCTCGCACAAACCATGAAAGAGCGGTTTGGCCTGACAAAAGGGAAATGGGGGTATCACACTTCCGCGATTCAGGAGCAGCCCATTCGATTTGCAGCTGAACTCTTAGCATGCAAACTCATACGGAAATGCAGGCCAACTGAAGTACCTGCTCTGGTTATCCGGATTGCTATGAACTACGCTGAGGGGTATACTTATAATTGGGCCGAATATCTTGCGAAGGAGTTTCTGGAGGATGCCTGCGATGCACAAGAAAAAGGTAGACCTTTTCATTATTCCTGGCTTTTAATCCTTATTGCATTAGTTGGGTGGAAAGAACCCACTGAAGCCCAGTTTGTAGAATTAAACCCCGGCACGCCAGGGGCAGCGAGGTATGCCTCCCTATGGATATCCTCAGATAAGGAAGCTCAGCAGATGATGAACACTGTGTTCGTCTTCTATGCTATGAGTATTCACTATGAGATTGTGCGAACACCTCGACTTACCAACGAAGTGTTCTCTCAATACGAGGGCGTCGCGCACTTTAGTGCCGATATGCATCATGTTTTCATTCAAGCTCGTGCAGATCCTCAACGGCAATGCTTCAAATTACCATATGTAGTCACCGAACCAGATATCAGGCGGATAGTTCAGCACTGGCCGACCGAATGGCTGAAAGATTTAGGGAAAAAACCCTCTATTCTGGTTCCCCCAGCTACCAATATTGGTGTAGGTACTAGTCAGGCGCAGCAGTAAATCCCATTGGAAGATAGCAAAGACCTAAGTGATTCACAGATGAATGACGACGGCCAGGGTGGAGACGGTGGACAGGATGAACAGGATGAACAGGATGAGGAGTCGGTCAAGACCATATCAGATCCTAACCCACCAACGAAGCGTAAGTCACCAGAAGTAGCCGAGGTAACCAAGCCGCAGTCCTGCAAAAAGGCAAAAGCATCGAAGGAAAAAGATATTGAGGAAGAAGCCACTGTCATGCTGGATGTGCTGGAGAAATCTCTAGAACAGTCTACGACGACGCTTACTAAAAAATGGTCAGAGTTTGCGGAACTACATCTTGCCGGGCTCTCAGGTATCGCAAACAGGGTATCAGAGCTAAAATAGCTAGCAGCAAAATCAGCGCACAGTACTACGACAAGTAGCACTACAGCACCCATGCAGCAGGATATTAGGCAATGGCCACCCAGAGATCACCAGGGACAGGTATCAAGTGCAACTCTGATACAGCCTGACACAGATTCCTGACCCCAGACGGATATAACCGCGGGGCTTGATTATACAAAGATGTCTATGTCAGAGTTGCACCTCTGTCAGCTCGCAATTACAAAGGAGATCCATGCCCAAACCCAATTGTCCGAAATCCAATTGGAAGACACCATCAAACAAAACAAAACCTTTGTAGCACGCCTAGAAGAAATCGCACAACAGAAGAAAGAGGCTGAATAGACAACAACTACGCTGATGCGAGCATTGGACGAGGAATGTCGGAGTCTTTTTGACTCCGACATATAGGGAGCAGAGGAACCAGAGAAGAGAATCGCTAAGCTAAGAGACTATGCCCAGCAGTCCCGCAGTGAGGTTGAAAGGATGAAGATAGAACACCAGCACCAGATTGCAGAACTTCAACTGTGCATTCCTCCTAAGACTCCACTAGAGGTCCGAGAACAGCGCCAGCAGGACATCAAGGCTTCAACAGCAAAAATATCAGATAATGTGGCCAGCGTCGCAAAACTAATGGAAGATAGCATAGAAGCATGGGAGAACCTACAGGACCATCCAGATGTAGGTAAGATCCAGGAAACCATCAAGTTGCGCCAGGATGAATTAGATGCAGTCAGAATAGAAATCAAGACGCTACCACCTATGCAGAAGATGGCTAAAGTGAAGCGCAACAAGGAACTTCAGCAGGAAATCGAATCCTGCAGGACGAAGGTAATGCTGCTGGAGAATGCGTTACAGCCCCCGGTTGATGAAGCATTAGAATCGAGAAATACTGCGGAAAGCCAGCTCAAACTTTTGAAGACCTATGACACTTTTGTGCAGGAAAGGGCTGACACAGACTCATCTTCAGTATTACAGGAATTGGTGGAAAAGGAGAAAGCCGCTGATGATATACTACACAATCTCACCAGTCGCTTCCAGATCCTCGCGCAGAATATTCTCCGACCAGAGTCCTCGCAGAGTGTCCCGGGACGGGCCACTAGTGAGTCTTAGGGTCCTGTTGGGGCGCGTACCCTAAGGATTACTAGTTTTGGTAACTTTGCGGCTGTTGGTAAACAGAGTTATGGGTCAAAATAGTCTTAGGGGTATCAGGGTAAGTCAAAACCCCTTTTTGTAATAAACCCGTGGTTTAAATCCAGGGTTTAGGGTTTTTGGGTGCCCATGGTTTGAAGCCATGGTTTTGTAATAGCGCGATGTATAAATAGGTATTTTTGTAAATAAGAAAAAGTTAGGCTTTTTGATGTAAAGAAATATTAAGGTGAAGTTAAGGCGAAGTTAAGGCTGGTTTTTGTAAGGAAAGGTTAAGTCCTAGCTGTGTGTGTGGACGACCTCTGCAGCTGTGTGCGCAGAGGGTTTTGTAAGAAGAGAAAGAAAGATCTATAGTTGTGTGCATAGAGGCCTGCTGCTGTGTGCGCGGCTGTTAAGGACTGAAGGGATCTGCAGCTGAGTGCACAGATCAAACTGTGGTTTTGTAGCAAGTTGAATAAAACACAGTTTGTGGACGTAGCCCCTACATTGGGGGTGAACCACATTATATTTTGTGTCGTGGTTTATTGTGTTGTTTCTATTTCTACTATTTTTATGCATTAAAACTGTATACATCTGATAACATAGATCACTGCTAGTAATAAGCTTCGCTGTGAATTCCTTGAAGTGGGTTAAGCAAGTCACAATTATTCATCTATCTGCGAAGTTATATATATCTATAAATGAATGACAAAGTGAGTAATTGTTGATTAATAAGTTTATTAAAGGCTAAGGTACAGTAATACCCCTCTCTGCTTGCAGAAACCTGATTCTGCGGCACCCCATTGCTGTTTCGGGTGAGACTGCAACCTGCGCGCAGGTTGTTGCCGAAAGGGCCAACACGGTGGGTCTTTTGTTGGTGCGACACATAAGGATTAAACCCGGGTCTTCCCTATTGCCCAACAATTCTCTAACACTTCTATGCCCTTTTTATTTTCAGCACTAAGTTACTTCTCTAATTTCAACACTTTGCACTAAACTTTCATCTTTTAAGTTACTAGTGTTAGGATTAATTAATCCTTCTTTTTTTACTATAGCTTATTAGTTCATTTTTCCTAACTTAGGAAGTTATTATCACTGTAATAGAGTATGGGGGACACATCTAGGGTTATCTTCCACTTACTGCATCTGCATGCATGAGATTATGCACCCCAGGGACCAATCCCTACATTATAGGATCCCACTCTAAGTTCCACAAGCAATATTCATCAGTTGGCTTTGGTATAGTAAGCAGTTATGCTAAGTTATCCTCCAGTTACATTTAGTTAGATCACTATCCGTTATCCTAGCACCATTTTTGTATGAATGTGGGGAAAATGGTGCATTTTTTCCACCTACCTCATCAGTTAACTAATTGTAGACTGACTTAGACATCCGAAATTAGACTAGTGAGCTCCAGCTATTATTTTTACACACTAACTTAGTATATCAGCCATGTTTAGTTGGTAGATTTGAATCCTATCCACGACATTCGAATTCTATTTATTATAACACCATTGTATTACTAATTAATGAATGAAGATTAATGTTGTGATTATTTGAGCAATTCTTGTCCGATTAATCTAAAATTTGTGTCATGAATTCTTTGCCCAGTGTACATTGATCTTGATTATTCCACTGCATAATTCCTTTCCAGTAACTCTCATCATAGGTTGTAGATCTATGGTTCTCAAATTTAACAATTGGAATTTCTATACTATTCCAACCATTAATTTTCTACAAATTATTTCTAAAAAAATATATAGTTGTATTGGAAAAACTAGCAACATAAAACCATCATATTGTTGTCTAAATTTATTCTTACTATTGTTCATAATTAATTTACAATTGATATAAAAATATTTAATGTGGTTTAATGGAAATCGTATCCTCTTAAGTGATAATTATTTCATTGTTGTTCATGCATGTTTATTTTAACATAATTGAAACAATCTTCCTTGGTCAAAATCTCTTTCATATGGTCATATTCTTTTATGATTATTAATCAATTGTTTTCTTCAACAAAGTTTCATTAGTATGTTAAGTTAATGATGATGGTTGATCATGTTTCACTTAATACATCATTTTATGATCAATGGTTTATAATTTATAATCTTCAAGTTATTCAATTCGATTCCATGTAAACCTTTTGGGCCTTCAACCAATCAAAAGATGAGTTATTAGATCATCTGACTTAGTTTCCTTATGGAATCTCCCCTTAGTGGTTTGTCTAAGCCACTTAAAGTGAAGGTAAGTAGAAGTAAGTGAAAGATATCCTATTCCATAGTTTCACTTGGATAGAACCTGTAAGGAGACTTTACCTTAGTGTGCTAGTTTTTATGGAAACAATCCCTAGGACATTATCTTTTAAAGGAGGTAACCAATATATTTAACAATTAACACTACACATATAGGAAATAAAAGAGGGAATAGTTTTCTTTATGAAACATTTGGAGCCTAGATCATTTTCTTACAAATGGAAAGGGGGAATTCTAATAAATGTTGCACAAAATATTAAATGCACATGATAATTGATTGCATGATCATAAGTGTCATTTAAGAGATCCATACACCTATACACCACTAAATCTCATACAAACTATATAAATGAATTATTCGGGCTATTTATTGAGAAAAAGTATTAGAGAAGGGGCACCATGTTCTATTGAATAACTCTTATGATAGAGAATTGAGAATTGATCATAGATTGAAATTTTTATGGCCCATCCCTTCCTCATAAACCCTAGTCTCTAAGTTCTATCTTGTGGGATCGAAAGTGGGATCTTAATCTTCCTTGGTTATCCCATTTTCCATATAATCAATAACTTGAAGCAAAGTTGTAGTCCATTAGTGGTATCGGATGGAGAAACCCATATTTGTGCATTAGTATAAATTGTATCTTTGGAGGAGGATCTATTTGCTTGATAACAATGGAGTTTAGTTAGTTTTTTTTTTCATCGTTGATATTTTATGTTATGAGAATGTTTGAAGAATTTGATTTGTGTGTGTGTGTGTGCATTCGTGCATGTGTGCATGTGTTTATATTTCTAGTGGATTGAATGTGACAAGGAAAAGTGTTGGACTAAATCACAAGATATAACTAACATTAGTAGAAAATGAGAGATAAATGACTAGGCATCCAAAAAAAATGGTCACCACAATTTTCTCAAGATATAAATGACCAAACTTGAGTGAACCATCTAAAAATGACCAGAGGAATGATCAATTGGGTCACGAGATAAAATATATGACCAGATAACAGGTAACTAAATTAAAATGACCAAAAAACAATAACATTAAGAATTTGAATTGGTCATTGTTAATTGTGTCACTCCGACAACGGAAAGTTGTAATTTTTATAATGAATTTGTACAATTTACTATATTATAACACTGCAAATGGATTAAGAGACCCGTTTAAGGAGATCTCTGAATCCATCTGTAGTGTTAGAATTTAGTAAATTGTAGATCCCCTCATGGATTAAGTACCGGGTTATTCACTCATTAATGTTTCATCAACTGGATCAATATTGAGCAATATTGTTAAAATATTATTATATGTCGATGTAAAATGTATCCTTTGTTATTTATATAATCATAAAAAATGCATAGTTATGGCTCCACTCCAACGAGTATGCCAAATTTGTCCATTAATATCACCTCTACAATGTCATCCTAGCAATAAGACACCAAATATTAATTTGATCATGATATTCTTTCGACTAGAGTCATTAATTATACTCATCATTAACATCTAACAATATCCCCATAACCAATATAATTTTGTTATAACATGCAATATGTATGTCAATTGACACAATCAAATGTCCCTAACTCCCACAACACCTACCATCGAATGACACAATTAATATATTTCATATATATATATATATATTCCAATAGGAAAATATCCACCAACCTAAATAAAGAGTGATCATGAACTGTTCCTATGGAACTTTCTTTACATCAAAAATTGATACAAGGGAAGTCACCCTTAGCATAGAAAAACTTTTCTTTTCTTTACTACATTTCATAGAAAAATTCATGTATTCATCCTCATGCCAATTATGGCTGCAGTTCTCATAAGATGTTTCATCTTACACAAAAATGATTTCAAAATTGTACATCATCCTTTTATGAGTGTTCTTGTATTCTTTCTTTACTTCTCTTGTCTCCATATAGCCTAGAGCTAACAACAATGCAAGTTTAGACAGGTTGTTTGCCTCCATGTTTAATTTTTTGTAAACATGAGTTATGCTGAGGGCTGAGAAGAGATCTAGAAGACTTCTGATTGCTCTTAAAATTTGTTGTAAATGAGGAGCTTTTATCTGAATCTTATTGTTGAACCAATCCACCACCATATTTGAGTCCCCAAAGACATGTAAATGAGTGGCATTTCTGTTTATGGCCAAATCTAGATAAGCATGTAGAGATTCTAGTTCTCCTTTCTTATTCATACAATTCCTGAGAGCATACCTTACTTGAACCTTGTATTTCTCTAAGAAGTATAAAAATCCTCTCAAACCTCCTAGAGGAGGTTCTCCTTGACTTGATCTGTTAGCACCGAGATTGAGCCCCAAGGTTGAAGGAAGGCCCGCTCCCGAGTAACAGCAGAACCACTTTAGACTGCACCTTCATCCCTGCATAGTCAGAGAGGGATCTCTCGCTTGTCTTCATATTTTACTCCACATAAGATATTTTCTCAAGGATGGTCAGGAGGCCAGACTCCTGAAATGGGACAAAGTAGAGTGGTGTGAGATGTAGGTGGGATTATCAGGGCAAGGGACCATTGGCAATGGAGTTGAAAACCTAAGTAGGGAACATTTGCATGAGGAAAAGAATGGCGTGGGGCTACAGACAGAGGCAAGATAGCCATCGATCTTGCAATCAGGAGATATTTAGCGGGTGGTTAGGGGACAAGAGAGAACAACCCATCGCGTGGAGCACCAGCAAGATGAATTATGTGCAACTTAAGAAGAAAACTTGATAAATATCTGAAACAATAGGCGGAGCATAACATGTATGAATTCCCAACTGTTATACACTCAGTTACAGACATGAAAGAAATCAACAAATTGGAATGAAGAAAGGATGCACATTTCACGTAAAGAAAATATGTATTGAAAGAAGCAATGACACATGAATCTTTGTCTTAAAAAAACAACTCTTCCTCCGTAATTTTATTCATAACATAGGCACCAGATATTATTTTACAATAGAGAACCTCAACCCCTTGAAGGTTTCCCAATCCTCCAGCTAAGTCCTTTCCCCCTATCAGGAGTGCATTTATAATACTTCAATGCTGAGATTATTCTTTGAAACAAACCTAAAAACTGTTTGCAGTCACAATCATGCATTAATAGTATAGAGAGTGGAACTATTGCCACATTTTACAAATATAAACAAACTTTATGGAACTATAGCGTGTGGTAGTGCTGATTGACAACACAGAGTTTTCTTTATCTTGGTATATGAAAGCGATCCTTATGTTGCCTGACGTCGGTCGGTCTCCAACTCAGACCGTTTCATACATTCCTTTCTTCCTCCTTTGATTGGCCTGCTTCTTTCAGACCACATCACTCAAAGGCTAACAAGAAGGCCTGTGCCCCGGTGCCTGACATTTTCCCAACCCTTCCTTCGTCTAGTAACACGGTTATAGGAGGAAATCGGGAAAAGGGTGGCCATGCACTTGATGATGATAGACGTCTTAAGAGGTTTATCATCTTTGTACTGATCTCTCCCTCCTACGAGGAGGGTTTTATCACATACCACATAGTTGGGTGTGAATTTGACCCCCTCCTCGTCTGAGGCAAGGTCGTTAAATGGAGATCATAGGGGCACCTATGAGGGATTTGGACCTCCACTATCCCAGACTGAGCATTTGCTCCAACAACTCCGCCATCATTGTGTGTTAGGACTTCAAAGGTTGTGACAGCTACTGGAGGTGTTGGAGATACGTCCCTAGGATGTAAAAACCCATGCATAATGCATCTGAGGGTAGGGAGGTGTGGAAACAGTTGAAATTCCCTAGGTGTTTACATTTGTGCCCCGTTGGTTGGTGACTTCTCGGTGCAGATAACCAAGAAGACGAAGAAACACAATATTATGTTTACCAACCATCAATACCCCTTGTCAAACTAACTTATCAAACCACACAGCCATGGCTATCTGTGAAGGGACCCAACACTCTTCAGAGTTTAACGTTTAGCTCTCACCATTTGTATAGTTTCATACCTTGACAACCTCAGAATATGGATCTATATAGGTCAAGCTAAAATGGCTTGGAGATGGCTATAGTCTTGAACACCGGTCGACGTGACAGTAGCCCATGTGAGGCCAGGGTGGGGATCTTCTCTTCTGATGTTCAATTATTTTATTTGATAATGGATAGGATTCTAAGCACTTCCTGTGTGGCTGCCAAGCTAGTTTCAAGGACTGTGGATTTGACCTTTCTTTCATTTTCACTCAATGTGACGGTGGCACTGAGCAGACTTGGTTCATGGCTTCTCTAAACTTTGTGTAGATGTCTGATTCACCATTTCAAAACCTGCACCTCCTGTCTTTTCCCACATGAACCATGTGCTAGTCTAGCGAAGTTGAAGAAGTTAGAATCATTGGACGGGACCTTTACCTCTAGCTTATCAAAGACGACATTTGGAGACCTCATCTTGCCTATCGGGAGGCGGATTACACGTATGAACATCCCTTCCCCTGTCATCTTTGCACTAGATGCAACACCTGCAGCCTACAGGCCTCCTTAGCCCTTCTATTTGGGGGGGGACCTTTTACATCCACCATCCATGTTTCTTTACCTCGGCCACTGATTTCACCTTCTTTGATACAACGGGCACCTTTAGATCGTGACGTGTTCTAATCCATCCATCAGGATCGACCCCTTCATGCAACCATCGATCCGAGTGGGTCCTACTATTTTTGCAATGTGAAATCTTGGTCTTCAACCTTGTTATTTTGTATTGCGAAATAAACCACAACCATAGATCTCTTCCCTTCTTTGTCGTGACCGTTGATATTCGGGGCTGGTACCACCTTTCATGATTTGAAATCATAGCTTTAATCGCACAAGTCTATTTTATGAAATTGACTGAGACCATAGATCTGCTTCGGATCTCATTTCTACCATCGAATGCTTCCGAATTTTAACCGTTTCACGATTTGGAAAAGCTCCTTCTATCGAGCATGTTTTCTCATCAAAACTGTTTCGGGCCATTGATCGAGCTTTGCTTTAATCTCAGCCTTTCATTTGTTTTCCTACTTTGACGGTCTCCGCAATAGTCAAACTTTGACCGTTCTCCCGCATCTTGGGCCAAAACTACGATCCATCGTTGCTCTTCTTCCTTGTGATTCTAGATCATTAGGTTATGACACTTGTCTCTACCATCCCTGCTGTCGTGATAACTTGAAGAGTGTTCAAATAATGTTTCAAAGGAATGGAATCCTACTTGAACTCTGTCGAGCCTCTAAATCGACTGTTTCAAATGGAGTGTTAACAACCGGATCCACGAGGGATGCTATCCTCCCAGTGAGGTAGCAAAGAACCCCCGTAGACCAAGTGCAAAATCCATTGGGCTGTCTTCAATCTTTCTTTGAAATATCCATTCTGATCTGAGTTACTGCTTCAGTGAATTCATGCCACTCCCACAAACGACGTTCATGACTGCAAAACATGTGCTTGCAATTGAAAATGAAAACAAACTAAAATAGCAAATGAAGGAAATGCTCAGTAATTGCCGAGTTTATTTGTTCCTACCTACTCTACCTAATTTTGTGCACAAGTCCAATTAAGTGAAAACAGACTTCCATTGAAGCCAATCAAGCAACTGGCCCAATAGTTTTGTTCTTTTTTCGTGCTTGATGGACAGAAATGAAATAGATAAAGGGAAAGGGTAGTGACAAATAGACTGCTCTCTAAAGCAATAATGTGACCAGTCATCATCCTTACCCATCCCTTCCATGTACCATGCTACAAGGTCATAGAAAACACGACAACCTCCAATGTACTCTGTCTTCTGCTCATGGGAAAGTTATCTGGAACTCCCTTCTTCTAGTGATTTGTCTGGCTGATACCCGAAATATTATAGAAGAGGACCCACATAATATTTATTCAATGAAACATTCCCTTTTTTGCCCAAAATTTTTGCAATGAGAGCTTGATGTGCCTCAAGAGGGAGGTCCCCCACTCCTCCGGTGGAACCAAGTAGGCATATTGCCCCTGTGTGAGGAGGTGCTTCTGAAGAAGAAATATCAGAAAACATATTTATTTGAGAGCTGCTGCATCCTTCTCCGTGGCTTGACACCCCATCACAAACCCTTGATGTATGGGTAGCTGGAGAGGGATTGCATGGTAGTTTCTTTTTATCATCTCCAGTTACATACGGGTTTCTGGACTGCACCATCTTCCCTTCTTTCTGTTTTTTCTTAGAGGCTATAATCATGTGTCGTATTAATTCAAAAGAGGCATAACACAAGGGTAGGTTATCACCTTTAGTGCCCTTATCACCCTTTTCTGCTTTAACCTCCCGATTTCGCATAGCATCTTGGCTCTCTCCATCAGCAGGTCCTGGTTCAATGGCCAGTTTCTCAAGTACAGACCGGAGGTATTCTTCCTCATATTCATTGTACACAGGTGCACTGAATTCCTTCTTAAAATTGTCTTGTATGAACCTGGAGCAATGTAGGTCGCAATCTTCAGAGAACAGGCCTGCAGGATCACATGTTCCTATATCGGGCTGGTCATCTTTCTGTATACCAGGAGAGGGATTTAGTGGGACCAGGACTCTCCCATTATTCTTGTAGGGACCAACCAATTTTAATGTATCTTTTACTTCACCACCACTGCCCTAGCTTGATAATATTTTTGACATCTCAAGGTTTTCCTCAACCTCCAGACAATCAGTAAACATATGCTGCAGAGTGGTTGATTTTCTTTCCAAAAGAAGTAGGGACAGCTCAGGAGGAGAGGTGGTTGCATAATATATTTTAGCAGCATTCTCGAGAGGTTGGACCTCCTTGGGCATGTTATAATAAAATCTTGCGAATTTTCTGTTAAAACTAGATAAGGTCTCACCCTCATGTCTCTTCAAGGAATAAAATTCTGAAAGTATTTGATCCAGTGGCCTTCTCCTACCCCAAAACTTTAAGAAGGTGCAAGAAAAATCTTCCCAAGTGTTGATGGAATTAGGTTGCAAGTGCTTGAACCATTCTTTAGCATCTCCTTGCAAGGATTGGGTGAAATCCCTCATGTAGACATCATCATGTTCTATCTCAAAAAGGTCAGAGAAATGCTCAAAGGTTTGTAAATGTTTCTTAGCGGTGAATACTTTGGGTTCTTCATCAAATTTGGGGAGGTATTTGTAATGTTTCGTAGGAAAATCATGGAGTATGGGAGTTAATTGTAGTGGCTTGTACCAGATTGGAGAAAGGGGAGAGACCAGGTTAGGAACAATAGCTATGCTATCGTCCGAGGTTTCATGAATTTCACAGGGGTGACCTTTGACGTCATGAGCCCCTGGAGAAAAATCTAGGTCATAACCCGATGTACAAGACGACTCAAATCTTTCGGTTCATAGAGAAGGATAAACCAGAATATATTCATAGCTCTTCTCAGAATGAGTTGAACCATAGAAGGTTGTTCTGATAAATTTAGGGAAGGATAAGAACAAACTTACAAGATAGAACAAAGCTTCTTGGAAGAAACGTAGACTCGAGCATCTTAACCTTCCACCATGCATTCTTTGAGCCTTACAAGAAGTTCACTTTTTTTGGGGGGGGACGAAGCCTGCCCGACTTTTTTCTAATCATTCGATTTTTGGGTCATACCACCAGTGGAGTCGCTAAAGACTGAACCCTTCAAGAGTGGAGCCTCCAGGTGAAAAGTGCTCAACCTTCTTGACGTCTAATCATTATTCACCATCAACAATCATATCTAAAACCATGTCATTTTTTCCGAGAGAGGATCTTCAATTTCATCCTCGGCAACGGCGCTATTTTGTTAGCACCAGGATTGAGCCCCAAGGTTAAAGGAAGGCCCACTCATGCGTAACAACATAACCACTTTAGACTGCGCCTCCAGCCCTGCGCAGTCAGAGAGGTATCTCTCGCTTGTCTTCATATTTTACTCCGCATAAGATATTCGCTCAAGGATGGTCAGGAAGCCAGAATCCTGAAATGGGACAAAGTAGAGTGACGTGAGATGCAGGTGGGATTATCAAGGCAAGGGACCATTCGAAATGGAGTCGAAAACTTGAGTAGGGAACATTTGCATGAGGAAAATAATGGCATGGGGTTGCATACAGAGGCAAGATAGCCATCGATCTTGCAATAAGGAGATATTTAGTGGGTGGTTAGGGGACAAGAGAGAACAACCCATCCCATGAAGCACCAACAAGATGAATTTCATGCAAATTTAGAATAAAAATTGATAAATGTCTAAAACAATAGGCGGAGAATAGCATGTATGAATTCTCAACTGTTATACACTCAGTTACAGACATGAAATAAATAAATAAAATGGAATGAAGACAGGATGCACATTTCATGTAAAGAAAATACGTATTGCAAGAAGCAATGACACATGAATCTCTATCTTAAAAAAAACAACTCTTCCTCCACAATTTTATTCATAACACATGCACCAAATATTATTTTACAATAGAGAGCCTCATCCCCTTGAAGGTTTCCCAATCCTCCAGCTAACTCCTTTCCCCCTATCGGGAGTGCATTTATAATACTTCAGTGCTGAGATTATTCTCCGAAACAAACCTAAAAACTGTTTGCATTCACAATCATGCATTAACAGTATAGAGAGTGGAACTATTGCCACTTTTTACAATTATAAACAAACATTAGGAAACTGTAGCGCGTGGTAGCGCAGACTGACAACGCATAGTTTTCTTTATCTTGGTATATGAAAGTGATCCCTATGTTTCCTGACATCAGTCAGTCACCAACTCAGACCGTTTTAGACATGCCTTTCCTCCTTTGACCGTCCTGCTTCTTTCAGACCACATCACTCAAAGGCTGAAAAGAAGACTTGTGCCCCGGTGCCTAACATTTTCCCAGCCCTTCTTTCGTCTAGTAACACGGTTATAGGAGGAAACCGGGAAAAGGGTGGCCATGCACTTGATGATGATAGACATCTTAAGAGGTTCATCATCTTTGTACTAATCTCTCCCTCCTATGAGGAGATTTTTATCGTAGGCCATGTAGTTGGGTGCGCTTTTGACCGCCTCCTCGTCTGAGGAAAGGCCGCTAAGTGGAGATCATAGGGGTGGTGATGAAGGCTTCGGACCTCCACTATCCCAGACTGAGATTTTGTTCCAAAAAATCTGCCATAATTGTGTGTTAGGACTTCAGAGGTCGTGACAGCTACTGGAGGTGTCGAAGATACATCCCTGGGATGTAAAAACCCATGCACAATGCATCTGAGGGTAGGGAGGTGTGGAAATAGTTGAACTTCCCTAGGTTTTTAACATCTGTGCCTCAGTGGTTGGCAACTTCTCATTGCATATAACTAGGAAGACGAAGAAACACAATCTTATGTTCGCCAACCATCAATACCCCTTGTCAAACTAACTTCTCAAACCACATAGCCATGGCTGTCTGTGAAGCGAATCAACACTCTTCAAAGTTTAACCTTTAGCTCTCACTGTTTGTACACTTTCATGCCCCCACAACCTCAGAATATAGAGCTATATAGGGAAATCTGAAACGTCTTAGATATGGCTATAGTCTTGAACACCGGTCGATGCGATAGTAGCCCGTGTGATTCCAGGGTGGGGATCTTCTCTTCTGATGTTCAATTATATTATTTGATAATGGATAGGATTCTAAGCACTTCCTACGTGGATTCCAAGCTGGTTTCAAGGATTGTGGATTTGACCTTTCTTTCATTTTCACTCAATGTGACGGTGGCACTGAACAGAATCAGTTCACGGATTCTCTAAACTTTGTGTAGATGTCTGATTCGCCATTTCAAAACCTGCACCTCCTGTCTTTTCCCAAGTGAACCACATGCCAATCAAGCAAAGTCAGAGAATTTAGCGTCATTGGACGGGACCTTTGCCTCTAGCTTATCAAAGGCGGTGTTTGGAGACCTCATCCCGCCTATCGGGAGGCAGATTACATGTATGAACATCCCTTCCCCTGTCATCTTCGCATTGGATGCGACACCTGCAGCCTAGAGGCCTTCTTATCCCTCTGATTTGGGGGGGGAAATTTTACATCCACCATCCACGTTTCTTTACCTCGACCACTGATTTCACCTTCTTTGATACAATGGGAATATTTGGATCGTGACGTGTTCTAATCCGTCCATCAGGATTGACCCCTTCATGCAATCGTCGATCCGAGTGGGTCCTACTATTTTCGCAATGCAAAATCCTGGTCTTCAACTGTGTTAGTTTGTATTGCAAAATAAACCACAACAGTAGATCTCTTCCCTTCTTTGTCGTGACCGTTGATATTCGGGGCCAGTACCACCTTTCGTGATTTGAAATCGTAGCTTTACCTGCACAAGTCTATTTTGCGAAATCAACTAAGACCGTAGATTTGCTTCGGATCTCATCTCTATCGTCGAATGCTTTCGAATTTTAACCATTTCGTGATTTGGAAAAGCTCATTCCATCGAGCATATTTGCTCAGCGAAACCGTTTCAGGCCGTTGATTGAGCTTTGCTTTAATCTTGGCCTTTCATTTTTTTCCTGCTTTAACGGTCTCTGTGATAGTCAAAATTTGACCATTCTCTTGCATCTTGGGCCAAAACTACGATCCATCATTGCTCTTCTTCCTCGTGAACCTGGATCGTTGGGTTATGACACCTGTCTCTACCATCCCTGCTGTCGTGATAACCTAAAGAGTGTTCACATATTTTTTCAAAGGAATGGAACCCTCCTCGAACTTTGTCGAGCCTTTAAATCGACTGTTTCAAATGGAGTGTTAACATGCTCCATCAAAGAAAGACCGAGGGATTGCTTTATTTATTTCTAGAGGGACCAATTTCCTTTTCTTGGGCTCTTTTTCCTTTGATTTGTGCTCTCTGGTCCACTACACCACAAGGGATGTCGTCACTTCATAAGGAATCGATCTATTATTGAAAACCATTGTATTTCGATCTCACCAGATTCCATAAGAAAAAAAGTAAGGGAATGCATTGAAGAGACGTATCGAGATTTCCTACCACCATGCAAAGGAATTTTATTCAAGAGAAGCCCCAACATGTGTCCCTTGAAATTTTAGCTCTGTGCTAGCTTCCTTCCAGACTATTTCTGCATAAGAACATATAGCAAACATGTGATATCATGTTTCCTCTTCTGAGTGGCATAAAACACACCATCTTGGACCATGCCAACCTCGCTTCTTAAGACTCTCCCTTGTTAAAAGATTATTGCTTATATCCAACCAAAGGGTAATTTTAGCCTTAAGAGGGACTTCACTTTTCCATACTTGTTTTCACCAATCAATATTTTCCCCTTGGTAATGTTCTAAAGCCCAATTTTTGTAACCTAATTTGGCCGTGAGATCTCCTGTTGCAAGGTTTTTGGTCCATACCAGTTTATCTTTTGCATATTCTTCTAGATGAATAAAGAAAGACTATAATAGTGAAACATAATCATTCCATTATTTCTTAAGCCCCTCTTCTAGTCCTAGATCCTCAACTTTCTTCCATAGAGTCTCTCTTTGTAGTGTGTGAGTGTAGACCTGATTGAGAATTTTTTTCCTTGTTTTTTGAATTATACCTTTTGGGATATACACAATTGTATCCCAATATACAGGTATGCTCTGTAAGACCAACTTGAGCAATACCAATCTTCCTCCCCTTGACAAGAACTTGTAAGTCCAACATCCAATTCTTCCTTCGATATTTTTGTATAACCACATCCAATCCTTGAAATAATATGCATTAGGTTTAAGAAAAAACCCTAGATATTTAAAAACTTATGACGAAGGCTTTACAATATAAGGAATTTCTGAGGTTAACCCGTTCCTTACCATTTCATAGATACCATTCTCTGAGAGAATGGACTTCTCCACATTAATGTGCATTACTATTTCCTTTTTATACAGATATAAGATCTATTCATATTCTCTAAGGTTCTCCCACGTTCCTTTTTCCATCATCCCCACAACATCCATGAACAAAATGTGCGTGAGTTCTTTAGAACTTGTGACCTTTATTCCTTTGTATGATCCCACCCTCTTGGCATGTTGAATTAGTGATCTACTTAGGGAATTGACTATGAGAAGGAATAAAAAGGGGGAGAGCATGCATCCTTGTCTTAAACCTCTTGAAGGTTTGAATTAATTGGAAGGAGAGCCATTCATACGAACCACAAAGGATGCCAATTGTATACAACCTATTATCCAATAGACTATTTCTGTGGCCATTCCAATCTGAATCATCAATAATCGTAGGAAAGTCCAACTGGCCATCATAGGCCTTTGATAAATCTAACTTCAGAACAAAGGATTTTCTCTTACTTCTATTAATGGCGTGGAAAACCTCCTATGTTAAAGAAATCACATCATGGATTTGACGATTAAAGAGAAAACCAAACTGCTCCTCTAAAATAATGTCACTTAAGATCGGATTATGACATTGCGCTATTATTTTTTCAATAATTTTATAAACCACATTACAACAAGAAATTGGTCTAAAATATTCAAAAGAGGAAGAGTTTTGTCTTTTTGGGAATGAGGGCCAAAAAGGTTGAATTCAGGGCTCCCAATACCTTTCAAGCTCTTTGAGATTCTTGAACTACCTTCATCAAATCTTATTTTAACAGTTCAAAGAAACCTTGGAAAAATTCAATAGTGAATCCATCAGGGCCCAGAATCTTACCTTTTTGGAAGGAATCATATCCTCTTCTGCCACTTCTTCTGACATGGAATTGTTCATTTCTTCGCTTATTAGTCTTGAAAACATGCTTAGTACTTTCAATATTTGCTATATTTTATATCCTTTTGGTTCAGTGAATAGTTTTTTGAAGAACCTCTGCCCAGCCTCTGCTTTTCCCTTGAAGGAATATACCATCTCCCCATTAGAATCCTTACTTGCTGAGATCATTTTTATGTTTTTCCTATGCGTTGCATGTATATGGAAAAATATTGTGTTGTTGTATCCTTCCTTGATCTAGATGGCCCTACTTTTTAACCTCCATAGCTCTTCCTCCTTCGATAGCAACTCTTCTTGCTTTAACTCATTCTCTCAAACCTCTTTCAATTCTTCCTCTGTGAAATTTCCTAAGTTGTTTAGGGTGTAAATATTCTTTAAGTTCGTTTCTACTTCTTTTAGCTAGATCTGCTGGTTGTCCATGTAGATCTTGGACCATTTCTTTGTCTCCTTCTTTGTTCTGTGAAAATTATTTGAGAATTGTTTCAAAAAGGAGACATTGGGTATGCCCTCTAAAGGAATCCAGGAATCAACTATAATCTTACAATAATCCTCTTCCTTGATCCATGAAGGGTTGAACTTGAAAGGAGCAATAGGATTTTTTTCATGTCCTTGTAGTCGTAAGAGAATTGGGAGGTGATCGAATAATCCTCCAACCTCTACCCATTTTTTCACAATTAGAGACCCCGAAATTAGATTTTCTACAATAAAAAATATGTCCAACCTTTTGGATATAGCTTGTTCCCCACATCTGTTATTCCACCATGCCAGAGTTGACTTCAGAGGTTGCAGGTCCACGAGTTCTTTTGAATCAAACATCGTGACAAAGAAGTTCCTAAGACAATTCTATCATGTTGTAGCTCCCTAGTTTTCTTTTTCTGAAAGTGTAATATTCGAATCTCCTCCCAAAATCATGTTTTTTGGCTCCAACATCCCCAAAGAGAAGAATGTTTCCCAAAAAACCTTTCTATTCTGATAAGGGCCATAGACATTATAAAAAGCGTAAGGATATCCATATATTTTTTCCTTTAACACTGTTTTTAGCACTATATTGTGTTTCACCGTCACGATTTAAATGAAATTCGGGCTTCAGGTTGTTACCAATCCCCCTGAATGTCCATTCGAGCTAATGTGCACGAAACTATAGGATTTGAGCCAAGGCTCTAGGAATTCTTTGGCTTTTGTTCCCTCCATCATGGTTTTTTGAAGGAGAATAATCATGGGTTTGATGCTTATGATCATCCACTTGAGATATTTTAGTTTGGCGGAGCTCCCTAACCCCCTTGTGTTGAAGGAGAATACCAACATCAGGGAACCCTGGCTTAGGCCTTCCATGCTCTAAGGGCCCTAGTGATTGTAGCTTGTTTCCTGATTTTTACCTCCATCTTAGCTTGACTTTTGGCTTTCAAAATTAGCATCTTCCTATGCAAGGTAGCTTTTGGCACCTTGTCTAACGCCAACCCTCTGGTCGACACTTGCTATTTCTATGCTAGAATTTTTGAACATGTGTTGTATATTTTATGTTTTATCCAAGAGGGGGGAGTCCTTTATCACCTTTTTTAGGGATGCCACCTTTCCTACGACCTTGCCAGGGCTTTCCCTTATGTCCTTGTTTCTCTAAGCACTTACGAGCATCACCCCACCTTCTTCGATACTATCGACCTTGGTCCTTGGAGAGTTAATATCTTGCTTCAGGTTGTTTAAAGCAATGACATAAGGGATAATTTTGAGGGGGGGTTCCATCTTACCAGGGGGTGTACGTGTAACTACTTTTGCATAAGGTGCTCCTTGTTCGCCACCTTTTCATTCTTCGACGTTTTTTGAACCTTGTCGCTGCTTTGAACAACCTTCTTAACCCACTGTTTTTAGTATCGCTCCTGATTTCCAGAATTGGTTCCAAGGTTCGGGAAATCTCTTACAACATGGCTAACCTGACTGAAAGAAAAACACTGAAATAGTATCTTCTAGTAATCCAACCATTGCTTCCATGAGCTCCCGTGAAGATCCAACAATATTTCTTCAAACAAGCCATCATGTAAGACAACTTCGATCAAAATTTTAGTGCATCTTCTGTCTACTTTTTGCTCCCAATTTTATTCTGGATCTATGAACTTACCTATCTTTCCTCCAATTGCTTCAAGGATTTCCTTCTTCCAGGAAATCATCAGGAGACCAGGTAATATTGCACATACTTGTTTTACATTATGTGGTTCTCTGTTTGCTTCAAAATCAACCTTCCATTTTTTATTATCAGCCCAGAGGGCCCCTACTGCCATGAATTGTTCAGTAACTTTTGTCTTTCTTCCTCTATTTTGAATCTGAACATAATACATCCGTAGGTTAAGATATATAAGGCCAGTAATTGTTTCATGTGGGAGCTCCAATTCTCCTCCATCCACTTGCGCAATGCAGCCTCACCCATGGTTTTTCCACAAAAATGACCGACCAAAGCTAGGTACAAATACTTCTCTAAGATTGTTAACTCCATGTCCTTTCCTATTGTTAATGAGGATGAGTTTTTCCTTGCTTTGGCTCCTGTTCGCCTCACGATTTTATGATTTCCACCTTTTCTATCGATTAACGAGGTATTGTCATTCGTGTTTGGAAATCCAAGCTTCGGTGTTTCAAGCGTGGAAGGTGACCTAACCTCCTGTAGAGACTTCACCATATTTAATAAATGTACAAATATTGACACCCGGTGAGTTGAAATCATAGTCCACCTCATCTATCATCATTATGTATGTATCCTTCCACAGGTTAAGAGTTAGAAAAAATAAAAAATCGTTTAAGAGTCACTTTTTCTTTCCCGCTACCTCGGAAATCTTGCCTCGCACTATTAACCTTCACTGTAGATCTTCTCCCCCCCCCGGGCATCCAAAATCCTGTCTATATCTATATATCTATATATATCTATATATCTATATCTATAT
>LPNX010479276.1:1298926-1355083 GCA_001517045.1 Pseudotsuga menziesii
ACAATAGGATGGTAAGAGAAGAACTCATGAATGGTTACTAAAAGAAGATGCCTACAAACTAAAGATAAACTTGGAGAGTATTTTTTAAATCTACCAAGAAGTACATATAACTCCATTATACCTACCATCTACAAACCCTGTACCTACTACAGCTTCAAAATTAACCACTATCTATAGAATAGAGACAACACATTCACATCTCAGCTAGAATAGACCATACCATAGTCATGGCCTATTAGGAGAGGGTATGCACATTCAAAAATAAGGTTTATCAACCCTAGAAGAATGATGCCTAAGTGAATAGTCCAAGAGCAGCCCAGAGAAATGAACACGGTCTACTTTATCAGCAGCAAAATGGAATTATCGTGCATTCTTCATGTGCTAACAAATGGAATTCAATTCAAAGGAAATTGTGAAATTAGTAGTGAGTCCAATATGACTACAACAATAATCCAGTTCAAATGATGGAGAAAAAACATTTCTTAGCTAGATGCAAGGTCCTTGATGGACTTGGAGTAATGTTGATGGTAGCAATTCGAATGAAGACTGATCCAAAGAAGTTGAATGGAACAATGGCCAACAGGTGGGGAGGAAGAGGTTCAATAAGAAACCACCAACAATCATCATAATATATGAAGCAAAAACCTAAAAGAAGTGAAAAAACCATCAAGTTGAGATTTAATATAAGAATGTGAAGTTCTTATTAGGAATGTGGGTCTGCCTAAGTTTCGATATGTCTCATTAAAAAGCTGGTAAAAGAGACTTTCAGAAAATAACAAATTCTAATCTCTAGTGTTGTTAATTTTTCCCTTCAAGGTAATTGTAGGGAAATGCATCAGAGAGTTTGAATTAAATTTTAATGTCCTTGTTTCAAGTTGTGTGGTGAGCAAAAGAAACTGTAGTAATTATCTGTAAAATCACCTAGGTGTGAAAAGAAAAAATAATAATGCCTAGTGAAGTGGTAGAAAGAATAACACTATTTGGTTATACATATATTCATGTTGCGTCAAGTGGTAGATATAGGAAACATGCTCTAGGGAGGCCTACCACATACATGAACATACAAATGCATTTGGTATGGCCCTGAAACACATTTGGTACAAGGTGTAATAAAAGCTGGCAAATCCAAGCTATCGATAAAATCCTGATTGCAATTTATGGAGGGAAGATAAGAGCAACTCTCACTACTACATTTTGACCAAAAATCCGACGGCCGTATTGTCGGATTTTTGACACTTCCCTATCGCATGTACCACACTATGATTTTTTTTAAGCGTCGGTGGATTTTCGTCGGTTATCCAACATCTTTCCAATCCGTCGGTTAAGCGATAGCTCAGTTTACCGTCGGTTAAATGTAAATCGTCGGTTAAGCGATGGGGGCGAATTTTTTTTTTTTTAAAACTACACTTACAGGCCGTCACTTAACCGTCGCTTAATCAAAAAAACTGTCGCTTAACCACCTACATGCCGTCGCTTAACCGACGGTTATAAGTTTAAAAAAAAAAAATCACCTACAGGCCGTCGCTTAATCGATGGATATAAGTGTTTTTTTTTTTTTAAATCACCTACAGGCCGTCGCTTAATCGACGGCTATAAGTGTTTTTTTTTTTTTAAATCAATAAATGAAAGAGCATTACTCAATCTAGATAAAAACAAAATGCAAAACTGTAATAGGCACGAAACCCTGGCTCACTCCAAAGATGGAAGTAGAAGTAGAATCAGAAGAGGTGGAGGAAGTAGAAAAGGCATCTTTGTCATACTCTATTATTATGAAAAGGCTAATGCAAACCTTGATGATGGCCTTTGGGGAGTACTAGAGGCCAAGGGACACACTTGGTGATCCTATGAGAAGATCTAGATGATATGTCTCTTGTGACATTTGGGGACAAGGAGAAGAAACTCATGATGGAATCTTTGTCGCTTGAACAGAGCCAATGGGAAGTGCTATGTAAGGAATGGGTATGGATCTAGGGTTTCATAGAGGTGGAATATCTGCCAAAGAGGCGAGTAGAAGATTTATGTCTCACATATCTTCCACCAACATGTTCTAAGGCTGAGGAGTCTACCGGTGGAAATATGTTGAAAGAAAGAAGTAATGAGTTGGATAAACTTGTGTTTGGAGAGGTAAAATAAAGTCTCCCATTTGTATATAATCACCTCTCGGATGTATAAATATAAGCATCTTTGGTTGGACTAGCAAAAGAATGTTGCAAGGGAACTTTTGGAGTCTTAGAACAATCAGTGAAGCGTCCCCCATATTTCATAGTATATGTAACCTCTAAATACAAAGTAGTCCTTGAAATCAATCTCTTGGAGACAACACAGCTAATCGATCCTCATCGAAAATACCTTATTTATTATGTTGCATTGTTGATTTGGCCATGCATGCAAAAACTGGAACCTTCCTGCTCTGTTGGATTTCGACATGAGTTTCTTTGCAACACCTCAAAAATGTCCCTTTCACATGATGCCTTCTGTGCCATTTTCTTCACAATCTGGTTAATGTATATGGGGTGCCATCTTGTCCTTGAAATGCTAAAAATCCATGCCAAAATAATAATCTATGAATGGTGTTGCCTAATGACAAAAAATAATGGATTGGCTGCCAAACCGTGTGAACAAACTTCCCTTGAACTTCTGTGCTTGAAATTTGATTTTGGATAAAGTTTAATATTAACCATTTCACAGGTAGAATGCAAAATGCCAAAAGCGAGTAGCTGGAAGAGAGGTGAAATCAACTGGAGCAGCTTAGAGAAAGGACCTGCAAAAAAACATCAACTTTCAAGTAACTAAAAGTTACAAAGTAATTTACAATTTTTTTTGGTCTGGTCATTAAGCAAAATACCAAAAGCACCATATATGCAAAGGATTCAACTAAATTTTTTATCCCACTTGCATTTAATTGCTAATGGCCATGCAGGTCTTTGTAATCTTTGTGTACATGAAAACAAGATGAATTGTACATGATAACGTATACAAGTTGCAATAAACTGATACATTGGAAAGGTTAGAACAGATGACATGCTTATGAGCATAAACTGTAAATTCTCAAGTCTAGTGTTCTTCAATACTCATTTGAGATGGGATCATGCAAAAATAATTCATCATAATGGAGGAAAGAAGCTACATATGGATCTGGACATGCTTGCCACTATTATTTTCAATGTGTAACTTCTTAAGGTGTGCAAAGGATACTTTTTCAAAGAGAATCCCATAAGAAAGGAAGAAACATCTCTTTGGTGAGGTATAAGGTCTGCGTTCTAGATACGAAGCCATGAAAAGAGGAGTGCCATTATGTGTTTCCAAGCTGAAATGTGTAACAGCTCTGGAGAAGACATACCAATTCAAGGAAAAAATAATCTTGGTGATTGTAAATCTAAGAAAACTGCTACTTCTAATACATATAAAACAAGTAATACTAATAACTGGATATGAAGAAGAACTGGCCTTCCTCTACCATACTATATTTTTGATGGAGAGGGGTCCTTGTGTAATAAGCCCATGCATGTTGACATAGCCTGGATGCACAAATAAATTTCCATGAATGCTCAATACTGAGATGTTGCAGTCTGCACCTGTCATTATGGCAGGATTTTACAAGGAATCCATTAGCAAAAGTATTTTTTAAGTTCAAATCTACAGCACAAATACCTTCAACAGGTCGCCAAAACCAAAACAAAAAAAAAGTTCAAGAAACTCTATTAAACTGGTGTAAAGATTCAGAAAATCACGAATGCCCTTAACAGTAGATTGAAAACAAAGAAAATAACTCTCCTATGAATCTTTGGCTTAGGCCATACATATTAAAAACACAACCTAATCAAAAGCACTTTCTTGTAGCCAGGAAAAAATATAAGATAAAATCCATGAGATGACCTATGTAGATATTACATCCCATTAATAGTATCTATATGTCATTAGTTAAGGACTTACCCAATCTATCACAAATGATGAATTGGTCATCCCAACATCAAATAATCCCACTGCAAGGCTGATAATATACATAAGCTTCTTCTTATGGGTGGATCCTCAACACACAAACAAGATCCCATCTCCAATATGTCATCATAATAGTAATACTGTATGATCTAGGATATCAGAATCCAACATCCAAATGTGGCTAGATCATGATGAAAATGAGTCCTCATAGTAGATGGTAAGACAAAATGCATCTTTATTTTTCATTGGAATTTTTTTTTAAATTCATAATCTTATCTCTTAAAACAAAATTACAATCTGTAGATGCCCAGGGCATTCGTTGCAAGGTTCCAAAATTAGATATGTAAAGCCTATCTTCTCTCTTCAATGGTATAGATTTTCCAATTGATCGTGCATGTCCCCAAAGGACTTCCAACCTATTATAAGCTCAAGATAGTCCTCTTTAGACTTTTTCTCCTCAAACAGAAAGCAGAAAATATTGTTTTCCAAACCAAAAAACTTTAGCTTCAACAAGTCACTGTCATATACAGTCCTCCAAATATAACCAGGAAATAAACCATATGTTAAATTCAAAAAATTTGGACGATTTCTCGATTTGTGCATCTCATCCTTGCATAGGGGCCATGGTAATTGTCTCTGTATTATTCTAATGTTATCAGATGTCTCCGAAGATACAGTGAATGCAGCTTGTTTCTCCCATGGACTTTCCCCTCACTGTAAAATTACAAGTCCAAAGTTAAGTTTGACCAACCTATTTGTTTGTAATTTTCCTGTCAGTGAAGATTTGCTTAGTACTTAGGTTATTCTTAAAAGAGAGATACCTGTAATCTTGCCCAAAATTTATTTCAAGATCTTGCTTCTGCTTAAGCATAGATCTCTACCAAGATGTCCCTTTTGCGAGGTTGCATTTGTTCTAAACTGTTGTTTTCATTCTGCTTATGTTGAATAAACTTTTAAAAATTTGCAGTTAACTGAATCATAAAACTTCATAAATGTGTAATAATCTAAGACTGGGCTTGTACAGTTCATTTCAGGCTCAGCTACCGAACTCAAGCCTCCTAGAAAACAAATATTAAAAGTTGAAGCATATTCTGTACATTTGAGGTATGTCATGCATTTCTCTTGCAGGTCCTTCGATTTTGTTATAATTTAATCATGATGTATAGTCAGAATCTACTATGAAAATTGTGAAACATATCTCAGTGTTATCTTAGGCATTTGTCTTCATTATGTTTGGTTTATCTTCTATATGTTCTTAACTCACCGATACATTATGCAGGGAAAACAGTGTTGTTTCTGAGAAGACCAGCCAATAGATCTAGAAAAGTCTACTTTCTGGAAGAATGAAAGAAATGTGATATCTCTTGCACAACATTATGCAATAGCCCATCTTGGGTGCGTCTTGCGAGTGGAAGAATTAGTATCTTTTATGACTCTTGGAAGATGTTGATTCACTCAAGTCTTTAATGTGCATTCAAAACCGGCCAGTCCGACCAGTGTTGGATGTTGTCGGGTCCATTTCAGGGTTTCCAACTAGAAATGGATGGTTACATGTGGAATTGGCCTTAAATGCTTGAACAGGACGGCTTTGTACAGGACCGGATCCCATGGTTTAGATCATGAAATTAAAAAAGAAATAAAGTTAAAGCCCTAGACCGTAGTAATCCAAGTAGCAGACACCCTCTTACACCAAGCTCCAACACATTGAACTCTTGAGTCTTGCATCTTCAAGGATTGTTCTTGAAGGGATTTTTTCATCATTTGTTGATCTAGCCCAATCTGCTTAAGTGAATCCTATTAGGTAGGTAAGTATTGTGGTCACTAATGGTAATTATTCTACTTTCGTGCATCCCTCAATTTTTACGGCATAGATGCTTTCTATAAATACATTATACAAATATATTTTCAACTTATTCCATAAAAATTTGGCACCTTTTACATTTCTGAAATGTTTTATCATAGACTCAGTTCGGTAACGAACAAAGTTTCAGACTCATTGGGAGCTGCATATTTTTCACATCCTAATCTGATGTGGGTTTGGTTTCTATTCCACTCACTAATAGTAATTATTCTACTTTAGTGTATCCCTCAAATGTTTATGGCAGAGTGCATTCTATAAATACATTATATAAAAGCATCAGTCATTACAAATATATTTTCAACTTATTCCATAAAATTTAGGCACCGTTTACATTTTTTTAATGTTTTACCATAGGCTCAGTTCGGTAACTAACAAAGTTTCATACTCATTGGGAGGGAGCTCCATATTTTTCAGATTTAGTTATCGCATCCTGATCTGATGTGGGCTTGATTTCTATTCCACTCACTATTCCCCATAAAATTTTAAGTAAGGAATGTTGTGTCCCCACCATGTTGTCTCATGGTTACCTAGATTTCTTAGGAAATTGAAAGACAGTAGTGTGTCAAAGCAACTGGATATAAATCAAAATAAAAAATAAAAACATCTCAACAAAACTAGTCATGATTCTCTTTTGAATGCAAAATCAATCCTTGTCTCTAGACTGCCAATCAAACGAATTCTATCTCATTAATGTCTAGATTTTTTACAATCAACAAAGCTGCATGAAAGAAAAAAAAATCTAGAATAATATTAGTCGTCTTTATGCTATTTTAAATACAAAACCAATCCTTACTATTCTTACATATTAGGCATTTCAATAGCATGAACATTGCTTCCTCTAGACACAAGATAATCTATCAAGAAAAAGTCAAATCAAAGACTACTAGCACAAATATCAAGTAATTCTTCCCCCGTGCCAATATAAAACCTAATTAAATTTCACTTATAATAGAAAACAAACAACAATTAATTAATATTTAACATAGACATTATTCCCTTCTCCAAAAGTTGAATAAGTGAGAACACACCTGATTCAAATATTATACACCAGTACAGTTGAATTTTTGCAGCACTATTTACTTATCAAATAAAATGTTCAAAAGGAAAGAATGTAGATAGATACCTTGATGGTTGCTACCAGACCCAACCTGCACATCCCAAACATTACCATCTGAAAAAATCAAACATAAAAGAGAGCAATAACAAATTCACATTTTTGTATATCTGTTTGATGGAACAAATCAATACAATTGGAGAAGATACAAGTCCAACAAACAACCAAAATATAGGACCTATTCTTAGAATTATTTAATAGTAAACCAGAATAAAAACACACAATTACAATAATCCAAAATGTCATCAACATTGGAAACTGAAATTTACAAGGGCAGAACCTAGTTAGGATTTCATTCTGTTGGGAAATGAACAAGATAGGGATAAACCCAGAAGATGCTTTCAAAAAAGCACACTCATATGCATTGTTGTACTTTGGAATTTTTGGCTTTTACAGAAAATTTGTCACAATTTAATTGGGCTTTTACAAAAGTGACAAGTCATATGGACCCATAATGTTTTTTGTACCAGTTTCCTAACTTTCATCTAGACAATTCCCATAGAGCTACCACAGCACCTAAATATTCTAGGAGGTATATACTATAAACATTCAACATACATAGTTCATCAACATGATCTCAATAGGTCAAACACCTTGATTTCCATGTTTTCATTATTTTGCTCAAAAATTTCCAAGAGACCATTTCATTGGATTTCTAACTATAATTCTCTTGGACAATGCCACAACAAAGCGTTTCTGACATTCATTACTCTTTTTTATTGTGATATATTAAATATCCAAATTCACTTGTAAAGTATGGTTTATTATGAGGAAGCAGGATGCCAAATATTTTGGCAGACTATTTCAAAATTCCATGACCCGTAACTTAATATAGGTTGCATTTGTCACAACATATTTTATTCACTATATCTCTGTTGACACTACATTTTTCGGTGTTTGCATTCACTTGTATTCTTAGGCACAATGTGAGTTTAATCTAGAATCCTAGTCTACAGCATTTTGATCCAGACAGTAGGTGCTAGTCAAGTATCAATTAAATCAATCCAATTAACAGCTCTACAGAAACCATGTCCAACTTCAAAAACAAACTTGAGGAAAGACACTAAAGAACTGTTGTTAAACAAAAAATTTGATGTTTGATTCAGATTGCAGCTTATTACAAACAAACTTTTGAAGAGGCATCATGAACCTACCCATTACCTTAATGCCAAGAAAATGAAGGTTGAACAAAGATTGGCTCACAACTAAAACCGTGCTTGAAATTGGGTATTGATGGCCACAGGCTATAAACCACCATTAAGGGCAGCTGGGCTTTGGTGACAAACAACCATGCTGGCAAAGAGATTGGGAGCCAGGTTAGAGAGGATTTGAAAGCAGCTGAACAGTGCCATAATGGTGATTTAAACCATTTACTGCCACCTGTTAATGATGATTAGAGGTAGTAAAGTTTTGTATTTCAAAACAATTTAAATGCTCAGATTGTATCAAGACAGCACAAGGAGGGGAAATCATTATGAAGGGAAGTGTCCATCATTCAAGGGAGAAATGTTGCCTGCAGTCTGACAACTGTAACCATGTTGGAAGGTAGGGAAAGACTGTCCATGTTTGGCTATAATTCAATTGAATCAAGGAATTTATGGGTTATCTCCCTTGTCTCCTGTCAGAACCATCCAGTTCATGTATCAATCTACCAAGAGTTTCATAGTGGAAGGTCCTCAGACATTTTCTGAAGAACAAAAAACATGCATGGGAGTCAAAAGGGAAGGTTGAAGAAGCAGGGGCAGAGGAAAAGAATCCCAAGCCCCTGCCTCACACCCCGGACAAAACAGGGAGGATGGGAAAGGTCCATAGACCTATTAAGGTTGAGTTACTGTTGGGAGGCAAGGCAATTTCACATATAAGAACACAGAGAAGCCACAAACAAGATCATCAACTACTCAAGTTCATGAACAAATTGATGCATGAAAACATGAAGGTAAGGCTCCAAGAGAGCAAGGGAGCATCTGCTATAAGGGTCTGTTATGGTTTTACCCAGGGAATCCCAGAGACACTCATTGGCAAAGGAGCATCATCCAAAACCATTGATTCACACTGGGAACTGAAAGATTGTTCAACTGGGTTTGTAGAAGATTCACTGATAACAAGAATCTAGATATCTCAAGTGAGAATTATTTTCTATGAGAACTCCAATTATAGAAGGATATCCACTAATTACAATGGCAGACATAAACTTCATGAGGAACACTATTAAGGATTGTGAGAAGCAAGCCATTCAAACTAACAATGGCCTAAATCATCCGAAGGAGGAGACAGGGAACTAAGGAGGATAGAGCGACCAATCTAGTGGCCCTTTTCTAGTACTCATGAAACAATATGGAGGAACATCTAAGCACCTCAACTTCAGGTGTCCCATCCATTATGAGATCGTAAGGAGGTACACTGACTCCACTAAGAATCCAGGGATTCCCTCAATACCTCCTTTCTCGATACCAACATGAGATGCCTGACTCATTTTATGAGTAATTTATTATGGCACAGGAGACTGACCTTACAGGAACAATCAGGGCAGATCGGTCAGGCAGATCGCTTCCTTTTCCATGTCTATCCTGTCTACTGGTGGCAGCAAGAGGTAAACAGGGACCCAAGACACATCAAGCACCAGATCAGCACAACCATAAACACTCCACCTTGGGTAGCAGACCTGCCCCCAAGAGGCTTTCAAGGAGTTCTTGCTCTCTGCACTAAATCATGCTTGAAATGCAGTCATATACATCTCCTTTGTTTCTATATGCATGGCCTCGAACATTTCAAATAGAGAATAAAATAGATCCTATCATTGTTAAGGTCAAATCATTGTATAAATAGAATAAGGTAATTCATTCAGGGGAAATTTGTAATTCCATGAACGCAATCAAATAAGCACAACAAAAAATTATCAGTTCATTGACAAACAATCAAATGTGTTTAAATGAAGATGAAAATAGAGACACTCACACAGTCACGGAATATTGATAAGGAAGCAACTCAATAAAGCTAACTCGAGAGCAGATTATCAGCTGATTGATATCATCAAAAGATCAATCAAT
This sequence comes from Pseudotsuga menziesii, assembly GCA_001517045.1. Classification (NCBI taxonomy): domain Eukaryota; kingdom Viridiplantae; phylum Streptophyta; class Pinopsida; order Pinales; family Pinaceae; genus Pseudotsuga; species Pseudotsuga menziesii. Next base: position 1,308,888 of record LPNX010479276.1, read on the forward strand.
ATCCACTTGTGTGAAACATTGCGTGATAATAGAAACATCGACATTATACCATAAATGTTTCTTGATTGAAGCAATGCAGAGATCCATCATTAAGGTTCGCTAACTTAGGTAACCAAATGAATGTGAAAACCCCCAACAGAATAGAATATTTTTCAAAAAGAGAAGAAAATGTGAAAACAGGCACATCAATACAAACATCATCACTGGGTTTCCAACCCCCTCAATCATATAGTAACCATCAACACTAGATTCATCTCATTTAAAAATAGAAAACATCCCATGGCTACATTTTATTTTGATTTTGAGCGAGTGAAGTTCATGATAAAAAGAAAATCCCATGTTTATTAGGCTCTCTTGTCTGAAGCAATCCAACAATTTATCATTAGGATCTGCTAACTTGGGTTATCAACTGAATATGAAAATCCCCCCCCAAAGAAAAAGAAAACGTGAAACCCCCAAAAGAAAAGAAAATGTGAAAATAGGGGGACCTCAATCCAAACACTGTCACTGAGTTTCCATCCCCCTGAATAAGATATCAAACATCAACATCAGATTCATCACATTATAAAAGAAAAAGGAAAAACACGGCCACATTTAATTTTGATCTTGAGTTGGGAAAGTTCAGGGCTCAAACCTAACCCCATGACAAAATGTGCATGATAATAGAAACAATAACAAGGCTCTCTTGGCCAAAGCGATCAACTGAGTGTGTAAACTCAAAATCAAGAAATTGCCCCAGAAAGGAAAGAAAATGTAATAGTAGACACCTCAATGCAAGCACACCCTTGAATGATCTAATAAATATAAACACCAGATATCCAATTTAAAATCAACAAAAACACCCCCATGTATATATTTGACTCTTATTTTAAGCCGACCAAGTTCAGGGCTCATATGTAGCTTCCTACTTATCAGGCATCATTTATATGTGAAAACCCCCAAATGAATAGAAATTGCCCCTGAAACCAGAGAAAAATGAGAAAACAGGCAGCTCAATCCAAACGCCATCATTGAGTTTTTGTTCCCTAAGTGATCTATTAAACATCGACATCAGATTCATCACATTTAACAACAGAAAACACCCTATGGATACATTTCATTCTATTTTGAGCTTGTGAAGTTCAATGCTGAAACATAACTCCATACTCTCACAGTGATGTGTGAGGCCTGAATGCTTGATCAACACAATTTGTCCACTAAGCAATTTTTGTCTATGGTGGTAACCCAGAGCACTCTGAACAGTAAAATCTCATTAGTTTGTCTCTGTGTACTCACCTCTTCCTAAACACCCTCAATGGATTTGTCCCCCATACTGATCTACTGAAACCAACACCGGAATCATCACATTATCTGCAATTCCAATCCCAGAAACACAAACATGCATATACACAAAACCACCCAGCATTTCTCCATAACATCGCAAACCCAGCAACCAAACTAGATGATACAACAGATTCAATCTATATACAATGTAAAGACCTCCAATGCCTTTAACTTACAGGTGGGAGGGGACTGTGCGAAGGATCAGACAAATGTGCAGGCAATTGCAGGGGCGATCGGTCTCGGCCACAGTACTTATCCCTAGAAATCTTGGCACTCTTCTTCATGGCTGCTAAAATCCTAGGAATCTCCTGCAACTCCCAGAGATTGGCAGAAACAGACTTGTTGTTCACTACCATCAACGGCTTCTCCTCCTCCTTCTCGGCTCTATAAGACCCCAAAGCATTTTCGTCATCATTATCATCGTCAAATGACATCTTCCAAGTGGGTATTGGAGTGTAGGGCTCGCCTCACTTCCCTGCCAATATTGCGCGCTTCAACTTTAAACTGTGTGCTCTCGAGGTTGCGGGCGAGGACGAAGAATAATAATGGTCTGTTCATGGTGAAACAATGGTTGTAGGGGTTTTTTCTAGTTCTAAATCGACTTAGATCATCAAAATATTCATCTAAGTTTCTTGTCTAGTTCTAAATCGACTTAGATCATCAAAATATTCATCTAAGTTTCAATGTATGGGAGCTATAACTTTCTACATCACCATTATAATAACAAGAGGGAAATTTACTCTATGATTAGACTATTCATTTACATACACCATTGTCATTTTTTGAATTGTATTTTTAATCTTTGACTTCTATAAACTTAAATATAATGTTTCATAATTCAATTTCTAACTTTTTTTTAAGTAGGAACAAGTAACTACAACTATGTTGATGAAAACCCATGTGCTAATTCGATCACTGTACGCCAACTTATCCTACTTAAGATACATGTATGAATTATAACTATGATTATGACGATACATTCGATAAAAATACCATATTATTTAGTTCATCTAGGGCCATGGTATACTAGGTCTTATATGTTTTGCCATAGGTGTCAAAAAGAACAATAATGACAAGGGCCCATTATGGAACTTTAAGTCACCTTTGTGAAACATGTCAACAAACAAAAGGTTATTTCTCATGTCAATTTTACTTGAGAATCTTGTTAAGGGTTTGGAAATGAAGTAGAGATTGGTGCCATAATGTGATGCAAGTTTGGTGGTTGGTTCATCTTTCAACTATAATTTTCAGTCATGAAAACTTGAAAGTGACTAAAAGTGTGTTTTATTAGGGTTATCCTATCCATTGATAAAGTTTTGGATAATGTTTATGTTGGTAAATAAGAACTATATAAATTATGGGAGAACCTTGTATACACAAGTACAATCTTTGTATGAATTGCAATATGACCATGCATTTGAATATATAGATTATACTAATTCATTTATTTGTTTTTCTTTGTATTTTTTAACTTTTGTCTAGTTGTAGCATTGTTTGAATTTTTATCGTCATCAATTTCTTTCTTACATCCATTGAGGACAATAAAGCTCGTTCCCTTTCTTGGTGACCTCGAGATTCGGATTTATGTCTCCTCTTTCTCTATTCAATTATACTTTTGTGCATGGAAATTAATGGGAGGGGAGATGGTTCCTAAGATGTGGCAATAATAATGACTCATCCACTACCCTCTAGCACTAATGGAGTTACAATTTTTGAAGGTGTAGGCTCAAGATCGTAAGAAGCCTTTGTTGGATTTACCCAATGGTGTTTTAGTTGTAGGTCCAAGAGGGATTCTAAGCTTTCCTTTTGGTGTTGAAGATGATTTTTTACCACCACATGACCATGCTCAAAGAAATGTATTCATTAAAAAGCAACAAGTTTGTAGTCCAACTTTAATGGTCACATGCAAACACAATGTGGTCAAGAAGACTATGCTCAAATATGCATAAATGCAAACCTTGCATATGAAATGGAAGTATAATGATTAGTTTTCGAAGCCATGGAGATGAAAGTGCCTACATAATTGTCAATAATGGTAAAGGCTGTTAATGGCCAAACTTCTTAAGGAAGACTAAGCAACATGACTCATAGTGGAATGTAATTATAGCTTTTGCATCAGGGATGATGTTTGGTTTCCGTCGTTTTGTAAATTACCTAACACCATGTTGAAATTGGATCCCATTACTGACAACTTAGGTTCAATATGTCAAATATTTTAATTATAGAGTAGAAAATCCTCATGCATGTGGGGAAATGGCAACTGGGTTATCTAGAAAAGATCATTTTATTATTTGTATCCATGCATGGAGGTGCTTAAGGGATGATTATAGGTCATTGAACCTGCAACTCAAACTACAAGCGACATTTAAATCCTTAATGATTTTACCTATGTTGGATCGACCTTAAGGGTTGGTATTAAGGCAGCGTTCTCCATATTAAGAGCTAGTATTAAGGCAATGTTCTCATATGAAAGGAAGAGTTAAGTGGTTGTAGGTTGCATTAAACTTTCTTGGGATGAACATTGTTACAAAACAAGGCTCTAGAAACCAAATTTGCATCCCTTTACAGTGTTAACCATGGATATTTTTTGTAACTTGATCAATGGCAAGGTCAAAAGACATAGCCTTAGGCCATAACATTTGCATTTGGTGTATAAGCAAAATATGGTCGTAGAAGATTCTACACAAGGTGTAATAGAGAAATAGGAAAATACAACAACGATGGAGAATCCTTTGCATTTGTTCTTAGAAATCATGCTACTTGACATAAAATTTTAAAGAAGCCACATGAGTTGATTCAATACCCAATTCTTTCCATCTTCGTTATTTTGATTCAATTCCAAATTCTCTCCATCTTCAATGGTCCTATTGAAGGAAAATGCATTGATTTCTTTAATGGAATGTGGAAGCTAGAAGCTGGGAGGTCATCCAGAGGCTCCATCAGAAAGCATTATCATGACTGATACTTGAGTAATAGGCAGTTTGAGAGTCGCTTGTTATAAATCCAAAGCTTCGCAGTGTTGCATTCCCGATCCGTTAGTCCCTATAACAGAGCAGGCTCACCCGGTTCGTTCTCAGCATCCAACAGTTGTATGGATTTGGCCCCTTGTCCCCGTAATTTATGTACCCTCGTAGAGTTTAAGGTATGGCTACTCAGATTAGGTCTCCTGGATGGGTCTTATCCTAGCTATTCCTAATTAGTCCATCTGCGTGAATCCCTCTCATAAAAGATAGTTGTAAATGCCAATCTGTAGTAATACAAAATCCAATCACGAGATAGCGATCTAAATTTTGGTGACTTAGTATCAATAGCACGACTAGCATAGGTATATATTATATATTATCTAAGAGAGAAACATCTAAGACATAGATAGTAGAGGCATCAATAGCGGTAGAGCTCCTAGTTTACTTTGATCCATCCCGAAAAACTAGGCTTTGAACGGCCTGCCCCGAGAATCAAGAAACCCACATTGCCAACTGGGTGCCCTAAGAAGTCCTCATGGGAAAAATAATATTAAATCCTCTCATGACCGAATTAAATCCTCTCATGGCCGAATTGCGGATGGACCAGACGGACCAAATATTTGATACTCATAACCCCGAATCCATAGATTGATTTAGCAGAAGCCCCTTTGGGAAATGGGTAGTTGTACATATATCTATATTTGAAAAATCCTTCATGTTTTGCTTCGCCTCCCTATGAAACTTCATAGGTTTTAATCTATATTTTAATTTGTATAATGTATAAGTAAACAATATGTGTATATATTTAATTATATTAAATCACATAACATATGAAATATATATATTTATTTATATTAGATCTTTTAACATATGAACTATATATATTTATTTATATTAAATCTTTTAACATATGAACTATAGTAACATATTTATATTAATTATATATTATTATTATATTTACATATTTTACCATTATTAAGGTGAAAGAAGTTTATATATCATAAGGGTGTTTATAAAATATTTACCTATTTTATAAATTTGATTAAGTATTACATTTACATTTATTACAAGTATAGTATGGATGGACTATGAATGTATGGATTTTAACATAATTCCCTAAAATGAAGCATGTTTTGTTGGGAGAAAGAAAATTGGAACAATTTCAATATTATGTTTACCTTGTGGTTTGAATTTTGTACTTTGGTGGGGTGTTTTAGAATAATCTCACTTGTTATGCATACTTTAAATGGTAAACATATTCCATATGCTTTAAATGATGACGATGATGAACTAGATGACAATGACAGTGATGATGTTTTTGATGATGATGATGATGATGGAAATGATGATGATGATGATCATCGTCGTCATCTTTGTCATTGTCATCATGATTATCACAGTAGTCATCATCATTGGCATAATCATCATCCATGTCATCATCATCGCCATTGTCCTTGACATCATCATCATCATGATTATTGACATTTCCATCAGTTATTCATCATTACCTTTAGCATAAGAAATAACATCTACCCAAAATATGTGATTAGTGGAAAAGGGTCATGGAGGACACACACAATTTATGCATGACAAATAACAACTTATTTTTTAAGATGATCAACATCATCGTTCTCATTGTATTCATCATCATTGTCATTGTCATCATCACCATCATCATCATTCATTTCATTGCCATCATAATCATCGGCAATGTCGCCATTGCCATTATCCTCATCACCATCATCATCATCGTCATCATTTTCATCATTCTCCTCATTATCAACAATATTATCATCATCATCATAACCATCCTCAATATCATAATCATTATCCTCATTTTCATCTTCAACATCTGGGTGTAAAACTGGATGCAAAAGTGGATAAAAACATGGATGCAAAAAATGATGCAACAAAAGTAGGCGCAAAAGTGGACGCATAATGGGGTGCACCAAAAATGGATGCAAAAGGTGATGCAAAAGTGGATGCAATCATGGAAGCAAAACATGATGAAAAAATTGGCGCAAAAGTGGATACAACCATGGATGTAAAATTGGATACAAAATTGGATGCGAAAGTGGATGCAACAAAAGTAGATGCAAAAGTAGTCGTAACACCCAATGCAAAACCTGATGCAAAAGTGGATGCAAAAATGGATGCAATAACCAATGTAAAATTGGATGCAAAAAAAGATGAAAACATGCATGCAAAAGTTGAAGCAAAAGTGGGTGTAAAAGTAAGCACAAAAATGGGTGTGAATTGGGACACAACAAAAGTGGATGAAAAAGTGGATGCAATAGTAGATGCAAAAAAAGACATAAACATGGATGCAAAATGGGATGAAAATGTGGGTGCAAAAGTGGACGAAAAAATGGATGCAAAAGTGGATGCAAAAATGGCTGAAACAAAACGAGATGCAAAACTAGACTCAAAACAAGATGTAAAATTTGATGCAAAACTTGGCGCATGAAGGGATGCAAAAAAAGAAGCAGAAGTGGATGCAAAAGTGGATGTAAAAAAGGATGCAAAAGTGGATGAAAACAAGGGCGTAAAAGTTGAGGCAAATATGGGCGTAAAAGGGGGCGCAACAAGAGTAGATGTACAAACTAGGCGCAAAATTAGGTGCAAAATTAGGTGCAAAACTAGGTTGAAAACCTGATGCAAAACCTGGCGCATAACCAGGTGCAAAACTTGGCGCAAATTACACCATAATTTGCGCCAGATTTAGAAAAAGGACGCAAAAAATGCCTAAAATAGCACCAACCCGTGAAATTGTGCCATTTTGTCCAAAAAATGAAGAAAAATACATTGAAAGATGGTCTAGACGCAAAAAAGGATGCAAAAAGAGACGCTAAATCTAGTTTTTGTTGTGGTGTATAAACCTGTATACCCTACTGCTGATGATGAATAAGCAATGTGGACTCATGATTATCCCCATCTTAAATTGCTCCACCTCCTTCATCATTCCCTCTTATGTCTCCTTCACTTCTACTCAGTAGCCTCTAAAGATTACCATTTCCATTATGAGAATTGTTGTTGGCATTTGCATAGAGACAAAAGCTATATTCATCCATGGGGGGTTGATCCCAATAAGTTTAAGTTCTCTACCGAAAATAAACTCAGGTTGCAATTGATTTACTTAGGATTCCATTTTAAATAGAGGGAGAGGGACTATAGTATTGTGTGGAATAACTTATTGATGGTTTTTTGTTTTGTTTGAGGGCACCACTATTAGGCCTATTGTTTTGGGTTTCCTACTGGATTTAATAGGGCCACCAACAATCCCATAATGCATAGAGATAAGGGAAACAATGCATGGAAAGAATTACAATGAAAGGCATAGAAATATTAATGGAAAATAAAATGAAAAAGCATTGATAATGAAGAAGGAACCGTCTAACAGTAATAACAAGAAATCACAGAATAAATAGCAGTACCATGCCCAGATATTTTTGACCTGACTCCACCCAAAATAAGAGTATTCCAAAGAGGATTAAATTTATTTCTCCCATTTTACATCGATTGATTGAGATAGTTGTTTACTTATTTAGGATCCAGAGAGTTTCCATCATGCCACATGTTATCATAAATTATGTGCATGTATTACCATGCCCATATATTTATGACCATTCTCACTCCACCCAAAATAAGTGTGTTCCAAAGAGGATTAAATTTATTTTGCTTGTTTTACATCAATTGATTGAGATAATTGTTTACTTCTTTAGGACCCGGGGATTTTCCATCATGCCACATGTTATCATAAATTATGTGCATGATTCCAGATAAAATTAAGAGTAGAAACAAAGATGTAAATTCAATATCAATAGTACATACCAGGAGTCTAGCAATTTTAAACTGCCTTTCAAAATAGTAGGAGATTACACTGAACATAGTCTGTTAGTATTAGTTTTAATCATCTTACCAGAACTTAAAAACAATTCAAATTAGTTCCTTTAACATGAATGGTGAACTTTTTCCTTATACAAGCATGTGAGTGTTACAATTACCAAATAAACAATCTATTTAGTAATAGTAAATAATTAAATGAAGACAATGGAATAAGAGGGAAGAGTACAATTTTCTAAACATGAATCTTAGAATCATTATCCATCTTCTAAACATTTTGTTGTACTACACAACATGTTTCTTTAAGGTTTAAATTATAGTGATGGATCTAGAAATAAATACATGAGTTCATCAAATTAACGTATGATCTCCTGGAAAACACTAATTTCTCCATCAACACCCAAGAGAGTATGTTTACCATGAGGATTCAATATTTGAACGCTCTTGTAACGTAAGGTAGGTCCATATGAACCTGCCAACAAAGTGCAAATGTAAGTTTACAATAGACCACAAGATTGATCCTTTACAATAGTGAAACTAAATGCATGATAGATTTCAAGTTATAATGACAACCATATCACTTCCCCCTTGTCTTTCTTCTAGTGAAGATTCCGAGTTAGAAAATTAAATGTACCTCAAAAATAAGAATGCATACTTCAATATTTGTATGATACTACCTCTAGTTAGTAATTCATACACATGAATGTTTTCATTGGTACTCTATGATCATGCTGGGGATTCTAGGATAAAAACTACGCTAGACAAGACCAAAGAGTAGTGTGTAAACTGTAAATTCCATTGATAAAAAATCTTGGTGGAAGTAAGGTGATTGAAAAATACCTTATTTTCCATTTTTGAAGGATAATTAATCATCTCATTATTTATTTCAAATAAAAAAATCTCAGCTCCATGAGGATAAGTACATCACTGCATTTCAATATCCCACCTTATCCCAGTCATGACATTATTGGACGATACAATAGTTTGATGCATATGCCAACTAATAACATACAAATGGACCAGATTGTTGCATTGGAAAATGGTGTATATTTCCTTGAAAAATCATTTCACATGTATATGATATTATAGAAGTAGAAATATTATAGGTCTAGTGTTCAATTTACCCACATTAAGCATACAAAATGTATGATGGATATAATCCTCCTCAACATGGTATATATTCATTTCTAACATTTTTTCGAGGATGGACCAATGAATGCGGTTCCTCGAGTTCAATAATATGGCTTCTGTTTTCATCATTGTTGGATAGATGAGAATGGTGCATCATGAATACAAACCAAAGTTATATAAAACAATACTCCACTATGCATACAATAGGATGCATGTAGTTTGTTGGCATTTGTTCCTAGCATCTAAAGTGGGATATCATATGAAAAATTGTGTAATTGTTATGCTAACAGTGTTTTTTGAGTACATGGATATTGGTAGTGATGAGAAATAGTCTTCATCAGGGAAGTTGGTGAAGCAGGGTGCAAAGGCTGTGAGTGGAATTACCTAGTTGTCTTATTGTTTCCATAGTTTTATTATGGTGTTTGGTTTTTGTATTATTTTCTATTTCACGTTTTAATTGTTTGTATGCATAGAATATTTGAATTCATTTTTATGGGAAGGAAGGCCATTATTAAGGAGTGTTTCTCCAAGAAGTACATGCATCCCATTCGGAATCAAAGTTAACCTCAAAACACCTTGAGGTCAATAATATTTCTTCCATTCTTATCATTGTTGCATAGGTGAGGATGGTGCATCATGAGAACAAAACGAAGTTATATAAAACTACCCTACACTAAGCATACCATAGGATGCATGTGGTTTGCTGGCAGTACTTGTTTCTATCTTCTAAAGTGGGATATAATATGGAAAATTGTGGGGATATTGGCAGTGGTCTCTCCCTTTACTTTTGATAATTATGCATCTTCTTGTTAATATTTTGGAAATTTTATGTACTTTTACATGCCATCTACTTCTTTGAACTACGTCTATGTAGTTCTATGGTTTGAAATAATTAACAAATAAGCCTCTTGTGTTTGAAGGATGCAAAGACATGCAAATTTTTTGTTTAGAGGCTTGGAAAGAGTTCTTAATTGACGTTATGCACACAATGCATATTGATTTGGCTTGTTTTTATGGTTAGAATATTAAATTTCATCCTTCCAATAAGTGATGCTACATGGAAAAGAATATTTGATATTGTATATTAATATGTTTTTGAAATAGGTCTATATTGACTTTGGCCTTACTTTCACATCTACATTTCCAGAGGATAAGAGGATGTGGATTTATATGTTCTAGAGAGCATTGTTGTCAAGACATTATTCTAGTGGGAAATTTGTAAGTTGGCCTTATTGTTAACTGTTTACTATGGGATATACCTTTATCTTTGAGAAATGATTCTTATATTTACATCGACACTCACAGATGGTTTTGAACTCAAGTCTCCACATTAATACAAGCCCAAACACTTTGTTTCTTTCCATTAGACCACACTCAGATGGGTATATGAGAGTTTTTTAATTCCAACAATGTATTGTTCTTATTTATGCTATGACACAGAAATTGCATTTATTACTTTGGTGGAGGTTATTATTTCTTGATATTTTATTCCATTGGATTGTAAATCATTACCAACTTCAATGCTTGAAAGTTCTAGTGGATCATTATCAGTCTAAAGTTCAGTCCTTGCAGGTGCTCGCCTATATGGTTCCTTTTTTAACAATATTAACTACATATCAAATCATTTTTGTTTAAATTCAATTCAATATTGTGTCACAATCATTTCTATTCAAATTGTATGTTAAGGTTGAAACATTTGTCCTTCCAATTTGTAATTTGCAAAATTTATGTTTTAGGATGACAAGGATAGTCTTTTGCATCGTGACATGGAAATGAACTTGAAACATGAATCATATGAGGGTTCAAGGAGGGAAGCTACAGTTGTTGATGCTAGAATAGCTGAGTTAGAATTGGCCCTTTGTGAGAGTGCATGACTGAAAGTAATTTATTTGAGATCATGCTTGAAGAGGATTTACATGAGTTAGGTATAACTTCTATACAAATACTGTAGTCATGCAAGAAAATTGAAATAGGATATTATCTCAGGTGCTCCATTTGCATTATGCAGTGATCATGAAATTGAATCTCTTAAGGAAAAACACATTTGGAACTTCTAGAGGAAGGAAAGACGTTAATAGTGAATTTAAATTCATGGTTTCAACTCTTCATAAAGAGATGGGCATGATGTAGGAACATTTAACTAAATTTAAAGTGACAACTTGTGAATTTAATTTGTTGTGAGTGTAGGTCCATTCTCTCTCAACTATACTTAACAGAAAGGTAATTTTTTTCCTTTATCCTCTTGGAGAGGGGAAGGGATCATAAAATGTGTGTTTGGGTTGGAATATCATGACAGTTCCATATTCAAATGAAATATTTATAGTTTGGAATGTAGTCAAGAGAATACAAAAAACCATCAGATAAATGTGCAGACCATGCAACTAAAATAAAATCCTCGCAAGCTTTGGGATGCTTCTTCAAAATTGCAATGATTAAAATTTTCTTCCTTCTTTGGATCATTGGTTTGCTGGAAAATATCTTGTTGTTAATGTATTGGATGGTCATAAGTGATACAGTTTACATATCTAAGAGAGGTTTATGAACAAGAGTTAAAGTTAATTATGGAGATGTATGGATTGGAAACCACATATTCCAGGTATAAATGGAATATTATTTTATTTTATTTTATTTTATTTCTTTGTAATGGATGCTTAGGTCAAGGCTATAATTGTAGCAATTAGATATCCCATGTGTAGTATGCAAACCAAACCTTTGGTTTATTTATTTGTGGTCACTAAAAACATAATGTCTCCTTGTTTATCTTCTCTACAGATTCTATTAGGACCCTTCCATTTTTACACTATTGTACATCCTCTAGATGCTCCCAGACTTGCATCTTTAAGAATAGAGATAAGACTTCTTGGTATTCCCATAAAACCTCACAAATTAACTGATCTAGATAAAAAACAAATCTGGAAAGAGGCCATGGAGGCCCAAGACATGGGCCATAATGGAGGACACTCCAAGGACAACCAACCACAAAACATCCATGAGCATCAAGAACAAGGGTGCCCCACAAGGAAAACTGATCCATATCATCCTTGAAATGCTAGGATATTCTCTTCAAATCCAAAGAACATGCCAAGAATAATATACACCATGAAGGTGCTAAATCAAACAACCCATACTAGGGAACTCCACAAGGAAGGGATCCAAATGTTATGAATCAATGATGCATTAGTGAAGTGAAACATAATAATAATCCATAGGTATGGATCAAGAGATCACAACCCATAGATACCAGCAACAATTATACCATCCAAGAACCCACAACATCATTAAATGCTAGCATCGATACTAGGACAACCAAATCTCCATTGACATGTAACCCCCTGCTCAAATTGTGGTAAAAGTAATGGGTGGACACCCATGCCAAATGGGGGGTAGAAAACTCCACTCCTCACATCTCTTATAGAAAATGATGAATGATCGATCAATGAAACAAATCTCTTACCCATGTGAATCACTTGATTCCAAAATGACACATGTTAAGCTTGAAGGTGTTGTCATCAAGCAAGGATCTAAGCTAACTTTGGTTCCATGTTTTTGTTGGTACATTTTTTCCTTTTTTGCTTAGTATTTTATAGCCTCCTTATGTTATTTAATTTGTTGATGGTAGTCTATAAGTATCCTATCACTTGGAGCATTATTTCATGTCTCTAACATGGTAGTAGTCAGTTTGCATGTTCTATTTTCTCCTCCCTTTTACCATCATATCTTGGTTCCAATCCTAATTGCAACATTCTCCTACATAAGCTATGGCGTGCCAATCATGCTATGGTTCTCTGGGGTGTGATGTATACCTATGCGAAGGATCCTAGATCTATTTCAAATATTTTAGATGCATAACAAGAGATAAAGGTAATAACTTGTAGTTGAAGTCAATATATAAAAAAGATAGCTCTATTTAGTGCAAATATAGTTCACCTTATGTATTTCTTCTAACTGTATTTAGAAAAAAATTTCTATTTACTATAAATAATTGGATCCTATTCATTTCTTTGGTAGAAATTGTAATTTAAAATCTCAATCGCCAAAATTTGTGATATTGGGAAACTGGCTTAAATTAAACAAGAAAATGAACCATGCATTTTATCGCTGGTAAGTTTGATCCAAGTCATGCCCAGGTGCACACTGTAGAAAACAGTCGACTAAATGAGTTGAGTACTATTATAGTGGAAGCTTATAAGAAGAACCAACAAAGCAGGAAACACACTAGGTCGACTAGAAATATACACACAAACAATATGCAAGAATTTGAACGAATTTATTATTTCTGCTCCATGAAAGATGGATGAATCAGATAAATGTCTATATTACATTAATGTACATGCTTATATAGGATGTTGATATGCTTGGGTGACTACTCACTATGTTTAGTTACAAAATAATTTATAATGGTTCAGAAGTTTAACCGTCACAGAGAATGTTGGTATGATGTATGTCTAGGCGAACCTGTCGAAGGAGAACTTGTTGAAGGAAAACTTGTCGAGGAGGACCATTCAAAGGCGAACCTATTGACTGAACATGTCAAGGAAGACCTATCAAAGGAGGACCTATCAAGGAAAATCTGTCGAAGGTGAACCTATTGACTGTTGGTTGGATCACTCCTACTTCCTTGAGAAACAATGGTCTCCATTGTGTATTCATTCAGGTGAGAAAACTTGTTTGTGAATTCATTAGCAGAGTACCATTTTCCTTGTGTGGGGATCTGTCCAAATTTATCCACTGGAAATAAGGGAATGGAGTTCTTTCTTGTATAGCGTATGCATCATCCTACAATGGTGCATGATATGGTCAAGGTAGATCTACATTGAAAACTAGATGTAGGCCAAGGCATGCATGAATGTCGAGATGAAAAATGTTTTCTCCAATATGTTTAAGGATACTATATGGACCATATAGCAAAGGTTTCATCTTTCTGTATGGACCAATGAAGCGCTCCTTCTTTAGATATAACTAGACTTGATCCCCAATTTGGAATGAATGAGGAATATGATTCTTGTCATGTCGGGCCTTAGATTTTGCATTTGCTTGTTGCAACATCTCTTGTGCTTGTTTATAAATGTTGTAGATTTGATCTCTGAACTTCAACGCTTTCTCCACTTCTTGTACTTTGAATTTTGTGTCGTTTGACTATGTCGAGGAGCTGATTAAGTCGATAGGAGATCAGGGTTGAAATCCATAACAAATCTCAAATGGAATCTTTCCCGTAGATCTGTGTTGAGAATGATTATAGCTGTGTTGTATGTATGGAAGGCTATCAGCCCATGTTCGACGATGCTTATGGTTGTACATGCGAAGCAATTGTATGAATAAGCGATTTACAAATTCCATCTGTCCGTCTGTCTATGGATGGAAGGATGTTGACAAAGAAAGTATTATGTCAAGATGTTTTCAGATATTTTTCCAAAAGGTGTTGACAAATCTAGCATCTCTGTCGGAAATAATGGTTGTCGAAAGGCCATAGTTTTTCCACACATGTTCAAAGAAGAGATGAGCAGTCTGTTGTGCTATTGTAGTATTCTTGCATGGTATGAGTATAGTCATCTTGGAAAATCTGTCGACTACTACTAGTATTGCATCGTGATGATGTTTGGTAGTAGGATATGACATCAAGTAGTCCATAGAAATAGATTCCCATGGTCGACTAGGAACTGGAAGGGGTGTATACAGTCCTTGTCGTTGATTCGATGGTTTAGCAATTGCACAAACCACGCATGATCGAATGTACTTGTTCACGTCATATTTAAGTGAAGGCCAGTAAAAATCAATTTGGAGGATAACAAGTGTTTTTGCGTCTCCAAAATTAAATGCGGTCTTGATGTAGTGCGCACCCAAATGAGCTTTTGTTGGTGATCATCGGTCGGTACACAAAGTTGTCCAAGCTTGTATAGCAAGGTGTCTTTCAGGAAGTAGTCAACAGTCAACAACTTGTCGGTATGAAGCTGTCGATAGATTGTATAAAATTCATAGTCTACCAAATACAATTGTGGCCAAGTAGTGGTGTCATAACCCTGTATACTCATCACTATAGACAGTAGAGTAATGGGTGGTATGTTGAGACGATCGACTGCAGTATTGGATTTTCCTTTATGATACTTAATTACCAACTGAAATTATTGTAGGTAATTAATACACTTGAGTTTTTTGGTTGTCTGTAGTTTCGACTGGGTCGGAGGGAACTGCAAAAGGTTTATGGTAAGTGAAGATGATTGTTTCCTTGCCAAGAATGTAGTGTCTCCATTTCTTAAGAGCTTGCGCAATGGCATACAGTTATTTTTCATACGTCTAGTACCTTCTAACAGTGTCATTGAAAGTCTAGGAATGAAACATGACTGGGTGACTAGACTGAGTGATCACCATGTCGAGGGAATAGTCCGATGCAGCCGTCTCAATATCAAAGGGCTGATGCAAACCAGGTAACACAAGTATTGGTGTAGTACAAAGCTTGTTTTTGTGTTGTTCAAAAGATTGGTGTTGTGTCGGTGTCCATTTGAAGACAGTTTTTCCATTTCCTTTCATCAACTGATTCAAAGGTCATGCGATGTGACTGAATCCAAGTATGAATCGTTGATAGAAATTCACCAAACCAAGAAAACTTCTTAGTTCATGAATGTTTTTACGAATGGGTTAGTCTTTGAGGATCTGTACTTTTTCTGGGTCAACATGAATGCCTACATAGTCAATTACATACCCCAAATATTTCATGTTGGTCAGTGCAAATGAGCATTTCTCCATGTTTAGATATAGTTGATGTTGGTAGAGAGTGTTGAAGACTTGTCGAAGTTATTTGACATTTTCTTCCCTTGATCGACTGAAAATCAAGATATCATCGAGATAGACAATGACACATTTATCAATGAAAGTTCATAGAAGGTAATCCATATATCTCATGAAGGTTGTAGGTGCATTGGTTAAGCCGAAAGGCATGTCTAACCATTCAAACAATCCTTCCTTGGTCTTGAAAGCCATTTTCCATACATCGATGGAATCGATTAGAATTTGGTGGTATCCTGACTTGAGGTCGAGTTTCATAAAGAACTTGGCACCTTTTATATTGTTAATGAGTGCATCAATCCGTGGAAGAGGGTATTTGTTCCTCACTAAAATTTTGTTGAGAGCCCTATAGTCGATGCACATGCGCAAAGTCCCATCTTTCTTTGGAACTAGGACAACTGGACTTCCACAAGGAGAGGAGCTAAGGAGGATATGACCCTTGTCAATCAAATACTAGATTTGTCTATGAATCTCTTCAATTTAGAGAATGGATCTTCTGTAAACTGATGCGTTAGGTAATGAAGAACTAGGAACAAGTTCAATGGCGTGTTTTACCTGACAATGCAAAGGTAATCCGTCTGGTGCTTGAAATATGTTTTGGTATTCTTCAAGAATGATGTCAACCTGTTGTTTTTTATTGAGAGATGCATTGGTCAGTGAGTCGATCGGTTGCTGCAGTCTTCCTAGAATTTTGAGGCTTGATCATGATTAATGCAAAATTTTGAGCATGATTGATAAGCTTCTTCATTTGTTTAGCAGATATCATAGCAACCGTTGATGTGGGTTGTTGCTCTAGTATGCCATACCATTGATTTCGGATTTTGATAATCACCTTCTGAGGCCATGACTGATATATACTATGTCGATCCCATAGGTAGGGTTTACCGAATAGAGCATCAACTATGGAAAGTGGTGCCATGTCACGGAGTACTTATTCTTCAAAAGGATTAATGAAGTAGGTGAGTTGATATTGTTGTGTGATCCTTAGTTCTTTTCCATCCTTCATCCAACCGATACTGTAAGCCAGGGATGTGGAGTGGTGACAAGACTTGATTTTTTCGCAAGATCTTCAGAAATAAAGTTCTTCTGGCTACCATTATCCACAATCAAATGTAATGGATTATTTTGAATCCATATCCATGTATGGAACAGGTGCTCTCATTCTTCCTCATCAACTATGGTCCAGGCTGCCGGAGTGGTCGAGGTCAAATCCATGAGGGTTGATGCATCTGGATCAGATCCTACCAGGGTTATGTTGGACAAGTCAGATGTCGACAATATTTCCAAAAATGTCTTCTGAGATTTTGATTATGACGTATCATGTCATGCTGAACTGTGATAATGACACCATTTCCCGGGATAATTTTGCTCGTTGCGATCCCTCTTGTCTTTCTAAAAGTTTTTCTTTTGATGATCAAGCTTTGGCAGATTTGGCTGAGAAAGATTCTTGAACTTGTTGGAGTTAGCTAGTGACTTCTTGTCGGATGTTCAACCTGTTGGCTTGTTTGCGAAACATAATTTTCATTTTTGTTTAGCTTCAAGCTTGCTAGCATAATGAAATGCATCTGCAAGTGTGCTGGCAATCAGAAATTCCATATCTTGTTGAATGTATGGGGATAACCCGCTGGCATACTTTAGGAAAATAAATTTCTCTTCTTATTGGATGCCAAGTCTAGCCATGAGTAGATAGAACTAGTCAGTGTAACTCTATATAGACTGGTCTTTCCATTGCCTTAGATGTTGCCACTTCTTATGCTATTTTTTGAGGTACTTGGGCGGGTAGAACTCCTTTTGGACATATTTGAGAAATTTTACCCATGTTTCTATTGGGTCTTCTTATTTTTCCATATTTATCGATAGATTCTCCCACCAACCGTGTATGGAGGTTGACATCTTTAAGGAAGCAATGGTGATCTTTTCCGCTTCGGAGAGTTGATTCACTGCACAGTAATATTCTAGTTGTTGTACCCAATTTTCGATGGATTCCATGTAAATATTTCCTTCAAGGTTTGATATGTCCAGATTCATTTTCACTTTGAAGGGGATGATTTTATCGGAGTGAGGTCACGTCAAGGATTCTCCAGAGTTCACAATGACTCTCGTGAGAATCTCACTAAACTGGGATAAAATTTCACTTCGTTGGTGAGCCAGTGTTTTTTATATGAGTTTCTCTGTCTTGTTAGTTGCATGTCTATTGTCTTCTTCTTCGGCCATCTTTTTTGAATTCGAAGGAACTATCTGCTTGTGTTGCTGAGTTTGTGAGTATTTTTGAACATGCATAAGTTAATTAACTTCGATGGAAGTTCTTATGTAACTTAAGCTCTGAACAAGATATTTCTCTAATACTAATGATCCAAGTCATTACCAGGTGCACGTCATGGACAACAATCGACTGAATAAGTCAAGTACTGTTATGGAGGAAGCTTATAAGAAGAACCAACAAAGCAGGAAATGCACTAGGTCGACTAGATATATACACATAGACAATATGCAAGAATTCGATCTAATTTATTACTTCTACGCCATGAAAGATGGAGGAATCAAATAGATGTCTATATTACATTAATTTTATGTTCAGTTATCAAATACTTGGGTGACTACCCGCTACGTTCAGTTACAAAAGAAGTTATAACAGTTCAGAAGTTCAACCGTTGTAGAGCATGTTGGTATGATGTATGTCGAGGCGAACCTGTCAAAGGTGAACCTGTTGAAGGAAAACCTGTTGAGGTAGACCTATCGAAGGTGAACTTGTTAGTTGAACATGTCAAGGCAGACCTGTTGAAGGCGGACATGTCGAAGGTGAACCTTTTAGCTACTGGTTGGATCAAATTTAAGTTAATATAGTTAAACTTTATCATTAATATTTGAAACTACTCTAGAATATTATATATGTTTATTTGAAACTCTAAAAGCTACTAATTTTAGCCTTTCTAAAAATATTGCCATTATAGGGGATGCATCCTAGAACTAACATAAAAAAACTAGTTGTAAGGTTTCATTCTTGACTTCTAGTGTCATTTATGATGTTAGTTCCTTTAACGTGAAGTTATAGGTAGTACAAATTTCAAGCTATATTTTTTTTAGCTTGGTTTGATAAATTCATATCTACTTTTTTTTGGCATGGATAACTCTACTAAGTGTTTTATGCTACAATACTTTTAGTGTTAGTGTTGATTGTACAACATTAGAAGTCATTCTCTGGACATGTGAGTAATATCAAGTCGGAATTGTGATTCATATCAAGTCCTATGTATCCTCATATGATTGAGGTGGTGATGATGTATTGTAAAGCTTGTGAATAATATCAAGTTGAGTCTTGTGAGTAATATCAAGTCTGTCAACTTGTGTGTAATATCAAGTTTGTCTTGTGAGTAATATCAAGACAATAGACTTGTGAGTAATATCAAGTCCTACAAATATCCTCATTGTTCTGAGGTGGCATGTTTTACTTGGTAAAGTGATTATACTATGTGATGTATTACTAGTCATGGTCACTAAGTGCTATAAGTATCCTTTACGGATTAGCTACCCTTAGAGTGATATACTTTGGCATATGACTATATGACTTGGGGTAATATGTATGATCATCAGTATGGAATAATTATTTTGAGTATGATATGATAAGATGGATAAATAATTAATACACATATGGACCATGTAGTATTTAATTAATGATAATGAGATAAATCATAGAGAAAGAGAGAGAATTTGAATTTTCTATGTGTGCAGCAAGTGAACTCTAATTATGAATGCCTTGGTTAAGCCTAAGTTGTAAATAAATAATGTATCATTTAAAGAAGGAACATCTCCTTAATTCATGCAAAGTGTTTGTGCATGGGTGACACTGATTGTGAAGTCCAAAAAAATTCTAGTTAGTATCCTAACATTCAGTTGAACATTAAGTTCAGTTCAGTCAGTTCACATTCAATTCATTTATTTCACATTTAATTCATTTAGTTTGCATTTATTTAAAGAAGATCACATTCAGTTCAAATAAGTTAGCATCCAGTTAAAGCTAATTAAAGAAGGAGGCAACATATCTTGTGCATGCAAGGGTAACTGAAGTGTTAGATTGACACTAGAGCTTAGGAGGGCGCTAATGATTGCATGTGAGGAGTTTTGGTGTATTTCACTCTCAGTGAATGTGCCCTGTATGATCTCTGTGTGTTTACTAAGCCTCCAGTTCACCCCCTTCTGGCTACGTTGTTTTGTCTTGTTATTAATATGCAAGGCATATGGCAAGTTCAATACAGTTTGCATTCAGTTGTTTTCCTAGGGTATATCTCGTCTCTTATGGGGATTGTTTTATGTGGTTGATTTATTCTTAAAGATTCATATATTGCTGATATAAATAATGATATGTGGATGATTTAAAGATTCATATATGTATGATATAAAATTGATTATGTGGTTGATATAAAGTTTCTTATGTTGCTGATTTAAAGTTTCATAAAGTGGTGAAATTGTCTCATAAAAGTTTTAAAGTTCAAGCAGCTCCGTTTTTTCTCAAACTTTCACAGTTAGAATTTAGCATTAAAGGCATATATCTTCTTCATTTTATAGCTTGTTGTAATTATTATGAAGAAAACTTTTACCTGCATGCCTCATTAGAGGAAATTTGGGGTCTAAAATGGGCCTTATAAGAAAACGTGCCAAAATAAGTTTTTGTGAGTTGGAATTCAAGAACCAATAGAATTTCAATAAAATAAGTCAACCATAATGGTTGAATTGGCATATTTGTCATTAAAAAAAAACTACTTTTTTTGTTCGTATTTTCGACATATCTCATTGTGTTTTTACTCAAATTTCGATCGGGAGAGCTCGTTGGATGCGGAATTTGATTTCGCATCCAACGACTACCCACACTGCATACTTTTGACGGACCTCGCTACCCCAAAAACAAGAAATACCTGAAAAAACATGATGATGATGTCATCATCACGTTTTTTCAGGTATTTCTTGTTTTTGGGGTAGCGGGGTCCATCAAAAGTATGCAGTGTGGGTAGTCGTTGGATTCGAAATCAAATTCCACATCCAACGAGCTCTCCTGATCGAAATTTGAGTAAAACCACAGGGAGATATGTCAAAAATACGAACACAAAAAGTAGTTTTTTTCTTTCTTCCTCCAAAATTAATTAATATTATTTTATTATTTTAACCATTATTTTATTATTTTAACTATTATTTTATTATTTTCCTTAGGAGGCCCATTTTAGACCCCAAAATTCCTCTAATGTAACTATGGCATTGGACTTGACTCCATTTTCCTTTGCAATTGAATTTGTTGCTCTTGCATAAAAAAGGGAATTTTTGAATTTGGAGAAGTGGCTTAATGAAAATATTAGCAGTCAAAGAGATACTTTATTTGAGGTAATATATTCTCTAGGTATTGTTTTTGTGCAATTTGTCTTGATTACCTAATGTTTCAACTTGGGTAGCTATTGGATATCGATTCCCAACTCAATTTGAGGTAAATTGGATGGATGCTTTGTTTGCTATCCTTGTAGTAAAGTTGTTGTCACTTGATGACTAATGTTGTATAATTTCATTAGTTAACATTGGATACTTTTGGTGTAGTCATGTGGATCAATGAATGTTAATTTGCCACCAGTGGTTGCCGATTAAAAAGTGGTCATTTATATGTGTATTTTGGTTGTTTTTTTGGTAATTTATCTCTCATTTTCTACTAGTGTAAGCATCAAACCAATTGGCCTCAGGTATTCCTCCTCATCCTTTCTCTTCTTTCTATGATTTCATAATTGAAATAGGAAAGTAGAGTTTTTTTTTCTCTTTCCTATCCTATCTATAATCTCAACATAGTTATCAAGAACAAATTCCATAAACACAAATGGAAACCATATTATAGTATCCAACATGTAGAACCAAACTTACACCTACACCACCATAATGGCTTTTAGTCATTGTACATAGAAAAAATGAATATACCTCTTAAAAATAAAAATGAGATATGATAACATATGAAAGCATTATAAAAAATTTGAAAAATGAATTTTGTCTTTACCATCTACCCCCCACTATGCATTTGGAAGTAGCACTAGCTCAAAATTGTTATGGAATTTTATCCAACATATGAATAGTCATGTATGGATATCTATTGCTAAGACTTCTAGTAAAATAACTTGACATTCAACACATTTAGGACACATCCTCCTCTGAGTCGATATATCATGTCTTCCCACACACACACCTTCGGCTCTTTAGGCCCATCCTGTGGGTATATTGTCCATGGGTGCATGGTTAGGGTCCTCTCCATGAAGAAATAAACCAATATGGTCTTGTAAACAAGATTTTTATGATCTTTTGACTTGCATTCAGATAGTTGAGTCTTCATGTTGGAAAGTATTATCATTGCCTAGTTGAATATTGTGGGTCTCAAGCATTGTACTCCATATAATATTGGGATTGTGAGGCTTGATGTGGAGAAGACGATTATCCATTTGCATAATGGTTAATGGAATTATGTTCATATTTAGGTTAACAATATTTTAAATGGGTACCTGTGAACATACTTTTTGGGAAACTCTACAATAATATGAATCTATGTACTCATGTACTATCATAGTACCTACACCACAACCTATTCCATTTAGGACTATCGATGCTCCATGCCAATATAATCCTGTAAGGAAGTAAATATCACTAAACTCAATATTAATAATCTCATTAGCAGTCACAAATGTGTTATGATTAGGCTCCCAATCACCCACAAGCACTTGGAGTATTTGTTTTTAAGATTGCATTTTCGGACACCTAAAGAATATCTAGAGTCCACAATATCCTAGTGTATTCAAGGATCTAGGATCTTCTAGGAAAATATTATTAATTTCCTCGTTCTCTCTTCATCTCCATACAATTACCATGATGAAGTACCTACACATCCGAAAACATATGGCTCAATATATATTTTTTATTTCTTTTGAGGGGTCCCTACAACTTTCAGTGGTAACTAGTGTGGGCCCCCATGTTTTTTCATGGTAACAAACATGGGTAGGTCCTTTGACCTACATTCCATGAGAAGAAAAGGCACATGATCATAGAGGTAAGGCTTTGTAGGGTTCCCAACAATAAAATAATTAACAAAAAATAGAAGTGAAACCATGAAAATGCAAGTTAAGGAGAAAGGATAATGCCAAGCTTTGACAAAATGAAAAATAAATGATCAAATATTCTAGAATCTCCTACTAAAAATTTGGGGAACCTTATTTTTCATGATTTTTGGACACATTTTGACTAATTCAAGTCTGAGAAAGTGTTTATGATGTATTTGTAGGTTTAAGGATATGAAACACCCCTTATTGGAATTTAACATCATTTTTTTCATCCAAATATTGAGGTAAATGAGCTCTAACAAGTATTTAGGTATATGTTTCACCACCTTTAAATATGCATTAACAAACTTCTTTTTGTTTCACCTTAAGATCACACCAAGTATGTTGTGGCATTCAAGCATTTTTATTATATTGTCATAATTTGAGTGATAGAGCCTACTATCATGAACCTTCTTAGTTATAATCCCTCTTTCCTTTTTTGGGGGCCATGCAAAGTTCCCTGTTTCCTTTTTGGGGGCCATGCAAAGTTTTCTCAAGCCTTTTGGGGCCATGCAAAGTTTTCTCATAGGATTGAGAGCCCGCTTATCCCTTTCATGACATTGTATATGAAGCTACTTGACTTCTTAATTTTTTCCATTCATTACTTATGATGATCCCATCATTTGTCTTTTGATTTTCATTTCATAATGCATATCATTACAATTTATTACCCTTCCTCTTATTACTTATGCATTATCTTTCATTTCTCACCTTTGCATCTATTTCCATTTCATTTTGAAACCTTATCCCTACATGAAACATGCTAATGAGTGTACACATATTGCACATCCTTTTTTGAATTATGTGCACATGTATGTTTTTTGTGCTTGGAAACATAGTTGCACACCTCGCAAAACTAGTTTCCTCTGTTAGCACTCAGAACGTACCCAAGGTTGTAAAGGTAAATCCCAAGGTAACAGCAAAACCACTTTAGAAAGAAACTAGTTTTTCTTCCAGAGAGGGATCTCTCAATACAGATTTAACGAGACCAGATATAGCTAACATTCAAAGATTTGTATAGATGGTTGAAACAACACATAACCATTGGGCATAGAGTCACATAAAAATAAAAATATCACAAAGACACATACATGAGATTTATCAAAGGCAAGGTAACCATTTCGTCACAGTCATTCATTTAGTTCAGGTGGGACAGAAGAGACAATGAACGGCCCATTAATACAGAGCATCAAAGATGAATTCTATATTAAATTTAGTAGAAGAATGTATAAAATATCCAAAACGATGATCAGAGCATAAACATATGAATTCTAACCATCCAATACTGTGTTTCAGATACGAAGAAAAAATAGAATGAAGTGTTACACTGGAAAACACAATCACATAAGGAAAGAAATATAGACTGTAATGGAAATGACATAGGAATCTCTGATAATTCTTATGCATTCGCTCCGTTATTCAAAAAATAATATGTCTTTCAAAACCTTCAACAACACGACGGGTTCCAACCCCCATCTCATAAAATAGATGCAAATATATACATAAAATAATTTGATCTTCCAAGAAGATTCATAACTGAATGATCGACTTAATTAAAGTCTTGTAACTAAATTCCTAACTTTTAGGAATAAACTACAGCTTCAATCCTAACAAATCATTAAGCTAAAATCAACTTGGTAACAGGTCCTCGTCCAGTCAGCTCCATGGCGCGTAACACCTATCTCTACGGATGAAGGATGTATTTTGTCTTTCCAAACCTCTCTATGGCTTTCCACTGCTCCGTGCTTGGGGTATCACATTCCATCATTTCTCGAATTGACACTTCTAGCTCCATGTAAGCTTCATATGATACCTTGGGCAATCCTTTCCTGATAATTAGGAACTTTTGCAAGATTTTGAAATCCTCTGTCAGTTTGTCCACAATAACTTTCCCTGTTAGGCCCTTTTCCAAATCATCAAATTTGGAATGATCCATGCGGCTTTGAACTAACAAGCTATGATAGTGCTCCTGAGAAAACATCCACCCCTCTTCATCCCAAAAGGAAGGGAGGCCATCCTCAAATAGCTCTTTGAAAACCTGCTTGAAGTTATTAACCTGTGAAACCATTTCCTCAGCTCTTTCCTGGACCGTCTTCATTAAATGATGCTTGTGGATAAAATTTTTAGCCCATAATACTATTGATATCCTGTCTTTTATTCCCATATCATGTAACTTATGGTACGTCAATGAATTTAAAAAGTTCAGTGCGTTCTGGGCTGTGGCGAGGGGCTTTCTATCCATAGTTTCATTTACCAATTTTAGTCTCTGGTTGGCCAAATTGATCAATATGCATTGGTCATCAACAAAGTTCAAATAATGTCTGAATTTTGTAACTTCTACAGATAGGGTGTCCCAAATTATGTGCTTCGCCCCCTGTAGGGGACCCTTACCTATGTTTCTCTCCTTCAATTCATTGAACTTCTTTTGTAATTGGCTTATGTCTTGCAATATTTTGTTTTTACTTTCATTTATTTTGGCTAACTCGGACTTGATCTTTTCATTCTCCGCCTTTAACTCTTTTATTTCTTCATCCTTTAAGCTGACCTAGGACATAGGTATTGACAAGTCATCCGCAGAAAAGTCATTCAATGGTTTATTAATATTTACAATAGACATGTCCTCATCAATAGGATTCTGACTCATCAATTCCTCCATGATTTCCTTTTCCTCATTTTGGTCCTTTTTCAGCAAGGAAATTTGAGATATCAGTTCATTCCGTTTGGCTTCCCACTTGTATTTTTCCTCTTGTAACTCGACAGCTTTTCATTTATGTTCCATCATCTCCTGGTGCATCATGTCCTTCTCTTCTTGTAGTGCCAATAATTCGAATGATTGAACATGTTCTGAGCCTGGGATCTTCAATATTTTCTTCAAAACTTGGAGAGCATTGTCCTTTTCTTCCAACATTCTTCTGACAGCTTGGGTGTTATCTCTTTCATTGCCTGAATTGATAATATCTGCTTGTAGCTTCTTAATCTGAATCATATTGGCCTTATTTTCAACTCTTTCATGTTTCAATTGAATCTCTAACTTATCTACCAAAATTTGTAGTTTATTGATTCTCATCATAGCTTGTAACAGATCTGAATAAATAATATCACTTGTTTGCTTATGAAGTTGTATCTTGTCAGGTACACTAATCTTATCCAATCTTAGTTCCATTTCTGCCACTTTCTTGTCACTCACCATGGCCAATTTGAAGGTATTTCTTTCTGTATCTCTGGCAGAAACCAGGGAGGTTTTTGGATTGTTTAAATTCCTTACCTTCGGGAGTAAACTTCTTGTCTCTTCCAGAGACTGCTTTCTTTTCTCCATATAACTGGCCTTAAGCTCTTCCTTGGATTTGAAAATTGAGCTTGGTTCTGAACTATCTACATCCTTGAAAGAAAATTGATTTACCTTTACATATTTTGTTGGGACTAGGGAAACTCTTTTGAAATCATCTGAAATCTCTTCTCCTAAAACTCCACCAACTTGGAAAAATTTAGCTTTTTTGTGTGATCCAACTTCATCTACTTCCATGCTTTCAATTTCAGAAAGGCTTCTTTTGATTACAATACTGGAACCACTTGTCACCTGAGACGTTACAACTGGTACAACACTTGTATCCTCATCGGATCTTGGAATCTCTATAAAATGCAACAAATTGGCCATCTTGGTTAGACCTCCAACACTCTGGTGGTCAAATGGCTTGTTTTTGTTGGCCTGCTTTCTTAGGGAAAATACATGATGAGGATCGTAATTCACCCTTGGATCTTTTTGAAATTCCATGTTCTCCAATGACTTTTCTGTAAACACCAGGGCACCTTTATTTTTGAAAATAAAAGGACCAACCTTGAGAGGAAATTTGATATTTGAAGATTTTTTAAAGGCCCCAAAATGTTCTTCCTCTGAATGTAGCCTTTGTCTCATAAATTCTAGTGAAAAACTTCTGGGGGTAAGGAAAGCTGGTAATTTATAACGTTCCCTCGTAAATCCATATATCCTCAAAACAGTAGAATCTTTATATAGGAACCAATCTCCGACTCGATCATCCGGCGAGGACTGCATCATGCACATCATCTCTTCTAACACCCGAGGCAATGCCTCATCAAACAACATTTTATATATTTCTGACATGATTGAGTTCGAGAATTCAAACACGCTGATTTGCTTGGGCAAATCAGAAGAGAAGATAGTACTTAGAAACTGTAACTCGGTGACGTTTGAACATAGCAGCATGTTCAACAAATAGGTTTGAAATTTAAAGAACCTAACCTTTGGGAATTCACTTAACTGAAGATGTATTGTTTCTTCCAAGTATTCATCTAGACTGAACACAGAAATTGACTGAGACTCAGTACCTAGTGAACTTATTTTTAACAAAAAACCTAGGATAACTTCATTTACATGGCAGTCATTATCAAAACCCAAGATTTGACAAACTAAGGACACCACTAATTGAACTTAGTTTTTGAAAACATGAACATGGTAAGGTAGGAAAAGACCATCTAAAGACTGACCTTCTTTCAAAACACTGGACATGAACTTGCAACGGATTTCTATTCCACTATTTTTGTACAATTCAGCAAGAATGGATTCATTCACAGGTTCACGATTGTCTGGGTAGCTATCGGGCAAGTTTAAATTTTCACAGATGACCTTGGCATTAATTCTACAGAGTACTCTAGAGGTAGAACGACTCGTAATGACTCTTTGAGAAGGGGAATAATTGACTGTGCACCATTCTGTGAATTCAGGAAAATGCAGGGTTTGCTCGACGGAAAAATAATATAAAAACGGCTTACAAACATTCAGGACATCATTACCCTCTGAATTATATTGCCACAACCTTTCCTTGCTGACTGATACACTTCCTATGGATAGGAAATGGTCACACACCCCTCTATCTCTATCGACCAAATAATCTTCTCTGTCATCTAAAACCTGCCCAAGCCCTTGCACATCTTTTCCCTGACCCATAATTCAATCGATTATGGTATTTGAAAGGGTGAATTATGGCGTCTGAGCCTTACCTGTTCACTGTGGCTGCGTGCATTTGAAATTTGAACGTTAACAGTTGACGAATACACAGGTCCCTTTCACTTGTCCTTCACCAATAAAATAATCATGGAACAAGTCAACTTCGCTTTTATAGGACCCCACTCCGGAGCGTCCCTTTGGCGGTTTCCATTAAACCACTTTCGCCTCCGGATTGCACCACGATCGACCACGTGTACAGTGGTTTATATTCCGCAACCACCCTTTATCTCTAACTACCGTGCAACTTACCGCTCTAGATCCATCAGTGACCATAGATTTATTTCGCCTTTGTTTTTCAGCCATCGGATCGAGTGACGCATACCCAATTCCGCTGAGCGTCCTGGTCTTAACCAATGTGCAAGTCTCCGCTCCGGATTTATCCATGATCATCGATGTAATCCGCCTTATTTCTCCGCCGTCAGATCAAGTGGCACGTACTCAATTCCACTGGGTTCCTTTGTTTTAACTAATGCGCAGGTTCATAAGGCGGAATTCACACACACCGTAGATCTCATCAAATTGGATCAATGACCGTTGATCTCTATATTGCATTAAACGCCCGCATATACTTATCATCCTCACATCTTTTAGATAGTGGACATAATACGGGCCGTTTATCTTCCACTTTTCCGCTCTACATCGTTTGATCCCATGACATTTCACTGCTTACAAGCCCTTTGTCTTACTCTTATACTATAAATTTTAACCAAAGTTTTGACAAGTGACCATTATTTTCTTTCCACCATGGTCTCTTTGCTTCCCTGCTAAATAATGGTGTTAACATCCTCCACTATATTTTATCATTTTTTTTCTTTTTCATGATTTATAATATAAAAATACAAAAAGAAACATATTTATAAAAAAAAAAGAGAGGGGAGGGGATTTACATGTCTAATGTGTTGTATATAGAAATAGACTTATGTGACTTTTAAATCAAACACGTGTTTCATATCTTTCTTCGTAAGTTGGATTTTATTACTATGGTAAGAAATAAACCATGATATTCAAATTATGTATTCCTCTGGTTGGTTAATATGCCATTCATTATTTAGAATCTACTTGTTATCACTAGAAATTTACCAAAGGTTGTGAAGGCTTATTCCCAGGTAACAACAAAACCATTTTTGAAGGGAAGATTGGATTTATTCTTTTTCGAGAGGGATCTCTTACTAAGTATTAACAATGCCAGATATATACAAGTAAAAATGTTTATTGTTTATAAGATTGGTTGAAACGAGACACATGACCATTGGGCTAGGGAGTCAAGATGTGAAATATAGATAATAGAACTTTGTGTAAGGTGATTTTAACACAGAGGAAAGATAGCCATTCATTCACAGGAAAATATTGATTATCTTGTAGTAAATGAAGAACATGAACAGACCATTAACACAGAGCATTATGAAATGAATTCTATATTAACTTTAGAAGAAATGGTTTGTGAACCTCTGAAAATAATAGCTAGAGCATACGAACATGAATTCTAAAACTGTTATACACTCATTCCAGAAGTGAAATAAAACACAATGGACAGATAAACAGGAAAAAATTCACATGGAAAAGAAAGCACGGACTGTAATATGGAACAACACATGAATCTCTGGAAAAAACAACAGCTTCGGCTCTGTAATTTATTAAGAAACGCTTGAATACATACAACTCCAAAATTACTTAGGTTCCAACCCTTTCTCCCTCTACAGGAGGTAAATTTGTAATGTCTCCGACCTCCTAGACCGACCTTAGAATCAAAATTAGTTACAAACCGAAGAACAAACTTCTAACAAACTCGAACGTGGTATATACACCACGATTTACATAAGACATAAATAAAATACAAACTATTGGAAAAAAATAGGCTAAAAATCCTTTTTCTGTATCTCTCAGCTGATGAAAGCTGTACAAAATTTGAGAGAGGTGACTGCAAATAGGTATGTCTTGAGGAAAGCTCTTCATGCTACCTTCCTTGATATCCTTAAGGTTGTAATTTCAACTTGTTTGACCCATACACTTGAATTGATTTCCACAGATCAGGACCAGGCAAAGTTGCAACAACCATGTCATGTGATAGTACTTTGAGCTCCATATTCTCGGTGTATGAGAAATTAGGTACTGTAGCACAAGTGGATTTAAAATCAGTTAATAATTCAAATGCTCCAACCAATTTATCAAACACAATGGGGACCGACAAGGCATGCTGCATATCCCCAAAGTTTGTGTGGTCAAACCTACGAAATACTAATCTTTCCAGATACTCTTCCTAAGTCAACAAAGGTCCTTTTTCTTCCCAAAATAAAGGAATCCCCCTGCTTACCAATGGTTTAAATAACTCAATCACCCCTTTGAATTTGTGATCTATAATATCAATCTTGGCATGTACAGTGTCCAACATCCTATGTTTTCCAACCACCTTTCTAGCTCCAGAAATAACAACAATTCAGTTTTGGATACCATACTTTCTGGTTTTTTCTGCTGATAAGTTGCTTAGAAAATTGACAGCATTTTGAGCTACCCCCACTAGTCTCTTATGCAATTCTCCCTTTACTATCGAAACCGTTTCCCTAGCCATATCCAAAGCATCCTCCTGATATGCAATTAAATCTAAATAAGGTCTGAACTTGACGGCTTCTAAGACGATTTTATCCTAGATCATATGCTAGGCTCCTTGCAGGGCCATTTGAACAATCACTTGCTTGTTTAACTTGGATTTTTGATCTAGCAATTCCTGACATCTTTCTGTTAACTTCTTCTTCTCCTCTTCCTTTTTCGAAGCCATCTCCTCTAAATTCTTATTTTGCTTCTTTAACCCTGTAATCTCTACATCTCTTAGCTTTACCCATGACATAACATTAGACAAGGAGGTGGTGTCTGTCTCTATATTGGGCATAGTGGCTGGAATTTCCATCGCTTCACCTTTCTCTTGTAGCTCCTTTTCCTTGGCTGCTAGCTTAACCTTTAAATTCTCTTCACTTTCTTTTAAAAACTTAGCCTCTTTATCCCATTGTTACTCTTTCTCCTCGAGTTTCAAAAGTTTGGCCTTACAATCAGTTAGCTCAGTATTTAAAGCCTCCTTTTTTTTCTCAAACTCAGTCAACTCGGAGGTTTGAATGAGTTGGGTAGAAGGAATTTTCAACTTCTTTTTAAGCACCTGAATTTCCTTTTCTTTCTCATCCAACAACTTTTGAGCCAATGCTCCCTTATCTTCCTGTCCATCCACATTCACCGATTCATCCTGCAACTTTTTAAATTTGACTTTAAGGGCATTGTTCTCAACTCTTAATTTCTTCAAGAGGTCTTGAGTTTTTGTTTTACTGGAATCCATCTTGGATATATGTAATGTAGCCTTTAGCAATCTGGTATTTAAGATATCATTGGTTTCCCTGATAAGGTGTATGATATCCATAGTAGGAACATTTTCCAGGTTCACCTTAATTTCTGACACTTTATTACCCATTGTCATGGATAGACTTAGGGTGTTTGTAGCATGATACCTTACATTCTTTAATGCTACATCTGGCATGGGTAGTTGTCTTATTTCCTCATATAGCTTTACTGTTTCATCAAAAGTATTATCAACCTTCTCTCTATAAATGTTCATCCAATATTCTTTAGATCCATACTTGCTTGGGGTCTTTTCATCAAATACATACTCCTGAAGCTCTAACCCAGTTGTTATGGGCTCTTCTTGTTTTTGTTTTCCCTTTTCATTGCTCATCTTCACCTGCTCTCTCATACTACTTTTCTTCACCTGCACTATCTACTATTCTTGTTCAACTCTCTGCTTTTTTGGCGTGCTACCGGTATCTATTTCATCATTATCATTGGGCTCTGCATGCTCTCTCTTCTTAGTATTCTCTAAAAAACTTACCATCGATGAGACATTTCTAGCCATTGCAACTATGTTAGACAAGTTAGTTTGGGAAGAGTTGTTTCCAGGCAGGGATGAGACAGAGTCTCATTCCATGCTGATATCCTTTGTAGTGTAGGTAGGATAATCCTCCTAATTTGCTGCTTCTCTAATTCCAACTATTTCTGTGTGCTCAAAAGGCTTATTCTTGTTAGCCTGTCTCCTTTTGGAAATTACTTGGTGTGGGTTGTAATTTATGGCCCGTCCCAAAGAGAACCCCATTATTTTGAGCATATTATCAACCAGTGGTAGGGTAGTTATGCTTTTGACATTGTATGGTCCTAATTCCTAGGGAAAATTAATACCTGAACTCTTCCTAAACATCAGAATGTGCTCTTCTTCAATAGTAAACCTTTGCCTAATCAATTCCAAGGAAAAAATCCTAACTGTCAAAAATGCTGGAAGGACATATGGCTGATGCACAAAACCATATAGTTTTATAACTATTTCAAATTTTGTCAAGAAACAATCTCCTATCATCTTACTAGGATATAGCTATAGCATTTCTTTCATCTCAGGAAACACCCTGGGCAATATTTCTTGAAAGAAGATGTCATATATTTCTGCCATCAAAGAGTTAATGAATTCACAGTAATTCTTGGTCATGTCATCAATGATCAATAACCTGGGTGCCTGTGAATTATCTTCATTATAAGACAAGAACATTCTCAATAAAAAGGATTGAAATCTGAATACTCTGGTATTGTGGAAGTTAGCTAACTGAGAACGAATGTTCTTAGCAAGAAACTCATCAAATTTAAGACAATAGGACTAAAAGGATTGTCCTGGAAGTTTAGGCTCAACTGGACAGGTACTCAAGACAAACAACAGACTCAATAATGGCTTTGTGACATAGACATTAGTATCTAAACCTAGAAACTAACTGGATAAGGTTATGCACCATTGGATTTCTTCATTAAACAGACTCAGGTCAATGGGGTAAGACAGACTGATAACTTCAACATCAGGTTTTGACCAATACTTCAGGAAAGCTTCCTTATTTTCGATTGTGGACTCTTGAAAGAACTGTATAATATTTTCTTCCTTGTATTCTTGGCAAATTCATCTAGGACATGGAGGGCTTTACGAATGTCAGGAGCCAGAACAGGGCAAAGGATTTTGGACTTGGACTTATTCATGATGACACCTTCGGTGGCAGAAAATCTGTTTGCACACCATTCGACAAACTTGGGGCAATGGGGGGTCTGGTAGACAGAGAAAAAATCGAAAAAGGACCTTAAAACACCACAGGTATCACTACCTTGGTCCTTAAGGATTTCCAGTTTATCTTTAGCTGTTTCGATTGTTTCATTCAATAGAATAGTATCAAATATTCCGGCATTTTCATCTATGAAACTTTCTTCATCCTTCCGACTAGTAACCCCTTAGGGGTAATTTTGTGTTTTGTTTCCATCTAGTGCACATGAGATACATACTTGGTGGTGTGTTCAAGCAACTTTTTTCCAAAATATTCAACTCATGTTCTTAACATTTCCTCATGCCAATTGATGGAGGATGACTCAATGCCATCCTTCCAACAGATCTCTTCCTATTGACATCATCTCAACTTCTTTGGGAAATGGATTTAGAGACATTGATAGTACCTTGGGCTTGGAGTACTCATAAGTGGAAAATTCACTCACTATTGATAGTGAGAATTATATTAATGTCCCTTGTTTAATAGATTCTACTACTGGTCAACATCAACACTTCTATTCATACTTGTTAGAATTTACCATGTACCTTAACACTCATTATCATTATCACTGGGTTGTCTTGTGTTTGCTAACGATATGCAATCCTAGTAATCAAACAGATTCTACCATGTTCAAAATCATATCATTTATTCACATGGAGTATATTTGTATGTTTGATAGATTTGGATTGAAAACCTTCAACTATAGAAACTTTCCCCATATTGTACACTGTACCACTCACTTGTATGACATTTGTACATTTTGGAAAACTAGTTTGTACTGTTATCCAATTCCAATTGTTCTCTTATTATACACTAAGATATATATCTACTTTGTAACTTCTTATGGCAATGGTCTATACTTGACATGGACTCACCATGTATTTTTTTCATGGCCACAATTCTACATTCTACAATGTACTTGATCATGTGGTGACCAAGCTTGTTTCACACATGAACATGGGTATGCCAACTCAAGGAGGAGAGTCATTTGGTATTTTGCTTTTTCTTGTAGATACTCTTCTAAACTTAAGTTTGTTAGACTTTACTCAATTTCACTTAGTAAACTCCTCTACTCTATTATAATGTATTTTAACCATCAATTTTTCTTTAACCTCGCACACCTCAACTAAAAAAAATTACAATGTAAACAACAAATAAATCAAAGTTATTATTGAAAAAAAAATCCAAATTTTAACCAAAACTACCAAACATGAAATATTTCAATTGTTCCATAATCACTCCCTTCCTTACGTATCAAGAAATCACGAGAATGTGTTTTCATAATAAAGCATGTTCTCTTTCTAAGCATGGAAGTAATTAGAGATTGTCCCTTCGAAGGAGACACACTGTAGAGATTGTCCCTTAGTGCTTTTTGATGAGCCAAAAGACAATGGCCTAATAATGGATCAAGTGGAGAAGTACATGTTTTCCTTAATGATTATGATTATAATACAAGTAAGGTGGATACAAATTGAAAACTATTATTTAATGTGATTATAATATAAGTAATGTTTTTTTCTTTTTTGACTAGGGGAATCGACAACCGAGGCCGGGTTGGTAGTCGCGTGACACGGGGTCCAGGGATCCATTCCCGCTACCACTATAACCCTAGGTGCTAGGTGCCTCACACCCGCCGCAAGACATGGGACACAGGTAAACCCAGGTGGGATTGATCTCGTGACCTCCAATTTACAACAAATGACTTCATAACAACGGAACCGCCAATGAGCCACACCCGTGCGGGCAATATAAGTAATGTTATTACCTAAATTAGGGTGTTAGTAATAGTATAAGTACTATTTTAGACTACCAAGTCAACATTTATTAATAATAAAATTAAAAAGCTAATAAACCCTTATATTAACTAAAGAAAGGTTAACTTTGATTATTTTATTATCTATATGTCATACTATCAAAACCATAAATAAAGTGAGAAATGTATATGTAAAATTTGGTTGAGAAATTTATATATATATAAAATATGATTTTAATTAATAATAAACATATTGAATTTTTAAAAGTAATTTTAATTATTTTTTATAAAAATAGAGAATTAAATTTTAAATAATTTGTATTTTATTTTAATGTTTGAAATTACTATTTGAGTTTGTGGAACTGCAATCTTAATTATAAAACTAAATTTTATATCCTTGATTACTTCAGAGACACTTCAATTATAAAACAAAACTAACTTTAATTTGATATTATATGTTTTTTTAATTTAAAAATAAGTCTAAAAATAATTTTCAATCTCCAATAAATTCAACCAGATATTGTTGGTTGACAATATGTACGTCCAATTAAAATAAATTCAATCTCGTGACTTTCTTACTCATTACATCATTAACGTAATAAATCAAACTATTTAAATCATTCTATTACCATTCATGTATTTCATCATATCATAGACCAATGATATACATGACCCTTGTTTAAAATAGTGCAGTTCAATAGATTAAGGTTAAGGTTATATATTAAATCCTCTGCAATATGGAAAATAGATTTATTTTTTTAAATTTATTATTTAAAATTTGTGATTTTAGAGTAAATAATAACTTAATTGTAATGCTCAAAAGTTTAATGGTTTATTCCATTTATAATTAAATTAACATTACGTTATTTTGAAACTCCCAAATGAATGGGGAAGGGTATGTTTCCATGAAAATTAGCAAAAAAATCAAGTTGAAAGTTATAAATTTAATGTTTGTTTGTTTTAATTATTAGTAATCCTATAATAACTATAACATATCTTAGAGTAAACGTTATGGTTTATCTATATTTAGAAATGATGCATCTCACTTATATATACATATGCGAGATGTGTGATTTTCAAAATAATAATAATAATTATTATAAAATCTACTTAATTTTTTTTTATATATATTTACAATATAATTAATAATAAATATATATTATTATAATATGATTTACATAATTGTAGTTTTTTTGAATTTTGAGAGATGTTACTTTTATATAATAGTAATTTATGTTGTTTAGGAAGTTGACAAGAGAGCAACAAAGTCGAGTGGTTGAGGAAGCAAGTAATACTAGTACGGATAAGGAAACCAATGTATATAATAACCAAACAAAATAATTGAAAGCAATAGACAATACCAATCACATGAAAATGCAAGTTAGTAATTGATAACTAAGAAACCCCAAGGGTGAAAACTCTAGTTGTATTGAGAAGTCATCTATGGGACATTGGTCTCTTAAGTCTATAATCCAACCCTGTATTAAGGTGTACCGAGTCTAAATACTCGTTTACATGAATGGAGGTCGAATGAAGGAATTGTAAGGAACCAATTGAGCCTTCTCTTTAGAGACATGTCTTAGTGCACTAAAAAAACAAAGAACCCTTTCATATTTGGGCTTACATGTGTATATACAATTCTAAGGGACGCTTGAGTGCCTACTCGTCGCATTTCAGTTACAAAGAAGCAGTTACACTTGATTGAGGAGATCAACCATTTTATTTCCATCTATCAACTAGAAGAAAATGAAGAGACATCATTGCCACATTGATAGTGTCTTCTAGGTGCGTTCAAGCTGTTAAAAATGTTGGTTGACACGTGTTTGGGTCATCGCATTCTACGGGGCATGTATGTTGTATGAACCTTGCAAAAGATTGTGTGAATTGACTAGGTCGATAGATCAACTGATTCATAGGATTGAATAAGTCAAAGGATCAACTGATCTATAGGTTTGATTGAGTCAATGTATCAAATGATCTATAGAGTCAAATTAACCATTTGACTAATATCCAACCAAGGAGTCGACTGGTATTGGGAACTAGTCGATTGTGCCAATCAAGTGATGGAATGGATCAAATCTCCCCCCTTGAGTGGAAATAGTCCCCATTTCCTTCTTAAGCAGATGGGGAAACTTGTCCTCCAATTCGGTGAGAGGATACCACTTTCCTTGAGCTGAGATTTATCTTTCTTTGGCTACTTGAAACAAGGGAATCAATTGAATCCTTGTGTGGCATGCTTGCTTTCTGATAATGGTGTCGACGACAAGGGGCTCTTGAACATTTGTATGGATTCCTTTTGGATCCATCAAATGTAAGTTTATTTGTTCCAACTGTGGTGGAAGATATGGTTGAAGCAAGTCCACATTAAATACTGGTTGTAAACCTAAGTACGGTGGAATGTTGAGCTTAAAATTAGTTTCCCCAATTTTCTCAGAATGGTGTAAGGACCATATCATAAAGGCTCTAGCTTCCTATGTGGGACACTGAATCTCTCTTTCCTTAAATGCAACTAAACACGATCCCCAAATTTGAATGCATGAGGAATGTGATGCTTGTCATGTCGAGCCTTAGATTTCTTACTTGCTCATTGCAACATCTCCTATGCTTGTTTCTGTAACGTCTCCAAATTTCATATTTTTTTTTAAATGGAGGTATAACTGTAAAATGTAAAGTAAATGATGCATACTATTCTTAAACTTGCGCTTAGTGCTTTTTCCATTAACATAATTCCTTCAGTATGATAATTTTATAATGTGACTTACAATTATAATGGATTATTATTTCACTTGTCGTCAAGTCAATGAAATAACGTGATGTTCACTTTATGTCATTTACCATTGGTGTATTTGCTGGTTATGTTTTAAACATTTGTTAACCATTAAAATGATGCTTAAGAAGATGGGTTTATGGTCTTCCTTATCTTAGTAGCTAATGCATAAACCATTTACTCCATGCAGGTGATCTGAGGAGGGGTTCTCTCCTTACTAAGGGCCATCTCCAAGGCTTCTAAACTAAAGCATACAAGGGGGACCATAGCTATACATTGCAAAAACATCATTTCCAAACAACTACTATGCTCTTGGCTCTACTATACATTATAACATACATAAGGTAATGTGATGGAAAGAGATGATCAAGGAGTTGAAAACTATAGAGTTTTTTGGTTTTTAAATAAAATTAACACTGTGGAATTTAAGAGACCATGTGCTGGCCTTACAACCTCCAGCTGGAGAGAAGAAAGGTCATATCATAAACCCTAAGGGTTTATCTTGTCTTGTTTTTAGCCTTTGTACATCATTGTTTTTTCCTCTGCACTATGTAAGAGCCGAAGCTTCTAGCCTTTCGCCTCTTTGCATTGGTTTTGACGTTATCTTGCAGGCACTTGGCCTCTCCTTGGCTCACGATACCTTAAGCTATAAGGTGGAAAACCATGGCCTTGAATTTGTTGCTCGAGCTACACTGTTTGTTTGTAGTCTGTGTTTAATCTACAGACTTCTTTGGAGATCCTTCATTGCCAATGTTGCTTGCTTCCAGTAAGGTATGTCTCTTGGCTCGGTTTCATGTTTTCCCTTTTTGTTGATTTTCATATTATATATATATATATATATATATATATTTGACCTTGGTGAAATGTTGTTTGCAGGAGTTCAACATTTGCAAG
The DNA here is from genome assembly GCA_001517045.1 of Pseudotsuga menziesii. Lineage (NCBI taxonomy): Eukaryota > Viridiplantae > Streptophyta > Pinopsida > Pinales > Pinaceae > Pseudotsuga > Pseudotsuga menziesii. The sequence goes on from LPNX010479276.1 coordinate 1,347,576, forward strand.
AGTTTCGACCGCGGTTGCTGCAATGGATAAGGCCGTTCTCTACGAAGGAAACAAGGCCATTGCTCCGCTAAGACCTATACCCACATTCCTTGCTCATTATGGTTTGAGGTTCTATAGCTCTGTGGCTCTATGGTTTTGTGGCTCTAGATTGGAATCTATCTCTATGTTTTATTTTATTGAACAACAAATGCTAACCCTCCAGTGGTTTCCACCTACGACATAAGTTTCTAGTTGTCTTTTTTGTTAAATATTGTGCTCCCTTCGACCGTGGAGTCTAAAGAGGACTGTTTGTAATGCTTAGCTTATTTTAAGGGTTTGAACTCTTTACAGAGTCTTGTATAGAGAATGTTTTTAATGGTGAAAAGAACTAGCACTACTGGGGTTTTATGAAACTCCAAATTTCTTCTCTTGACTATTAATATAATGGTTTAACTTTGGATATATATCATTTTGATTTCTTATTACAACTCTATCATGGATATACTTTTTAAAAGAATGGGGCCGTGAGGCCACTGTATTGTTTAAGTATGTGCTATATGTGGACTATCAAACCATTCGTTGAGTGAATAATGAAGCCACAAGGCCATTTAGAGAATCAAACAGAGATGTATGCATTGTTATATGTTCTCCTTAATGGTTTTATTATCGTTATTTTCAATTTAATATTTAGGGACGAGAGACTAGTGTGTTCTGCACATTATTTTATCTCTTTCATCATTTACATTTTGATTGTTTATATGTATATAGATTGATTTGAGACGTAAGGCTTCAATAAGTTTACAATGTTTGACTAGTAAAGACTGCTTACGACCTACAGCTGGTTAAGACATTGGTTTGATTTCTAAGATCAATTGGTTGGATAATTTGTGTTTAAACAAAACCTGTGTGAAGTTTTTTATTAAAAGGGTTATTGTAACTTAAGTTATACTAAAACCCTCAAAGGGCCTTTTGGCAGTGAAAATTTATAATTGGGAAATGTACAGGGCTCGAACCCTCGATTTATCCATTACAACAATGATTTACTTATTAGGGTTTTTAATATATTTATATAATGTATACTAATAATGTAGTGAGGTATTCGTGAAGAAATACCTTCTTGAAATTTATCCTTATCATTGAAAATTTTGAGAATAGTTATTTAACTTTCATTTAATACTGTAATATTTTATTTCATATACATATATAGATCATTTTTGTAATAAAACTCTGTAGAGTCTTAAACGATGTTCTGTATGAACTTATAATTTATTTCTTTAAACCCTAGTTTAGCTCTGGCGAAAGCTTAATCCTATTGGGTTGTAATAATAATAATAATGTTCTTTATATTAAACCTTTAGTAAATGTTCATGTTATTAGAGTTCTTTTTTTGTTGTGATTATGTCCCTAAGTTTTAATGTTAGATAGAGAGCTTATGATTTTAGAAATTAGAATATTGTACTATCTTAAACAGACCTACCTGATAATGATATGGAGTTTTAAGAAAAATAGTAATATAAACTCAGAGACTAGTTATGATACTATTTGTAAGAAACATCATAGAAATGCTAAGATAATATACATTTTGCCTTTTTACTTTAAAGCAGGGAAAACTGTAGAATCATTTACATTAATGCTCAGAAAATAAGATCTTTCTATCCTATTCAAATTCAGTAATGATTATTTCATTCAGAACAATCCCTAACATTCTTAAACCTGTAAATAAAGATATAAAGAATTTTTACATATAATAGCTAAACAACTTAGAACCTGGATAACTTGCAGAAGTGGGAAAACCACTCAAAGGAGATCGTTCCTCCCAATAGTCTCCTGAAAGCAGCTAATACCACTTTCTTTAGGACCCCTGAGCCTATTTACCGAACCACTAGGACGAAGATGTTGTGTAACAACCCACACAAAAAAAATCTGCAACTTAGCACTTACCAACAAACTTAACTCTCAGCAATTTCACTTTAGCTATCCTCTCATCGAATTTCCTTGTGTGCCTGACTTTCGAGTTTGCATCAAGTCACAAGGCTCTATCACTTGGAATAGAATGTAATGAGTCTCCTTCTCAATTCCATGGTATTTATAAGATTTCCTAGGTCTTTGGGTTAGTTTTGTAATTTAATGAGCCACCTGCTCAGTTCCTCATCTTAGGGAACTTGACCACAATTTTAGGGATTTTTCTTCCTGCAACAGCTAGAAAGTGAAATGCTAGTGCTGTCACTTTTCATTTAGCCTTGTACAGCTTCTCATTCCTCCTAGTGGATCAGTGAAGACTCTTTCAACTATCTCCTTTGGATAGGTGTCTCTCCATTTAATTATTTAAATAAATAAATATTCAATTACAATCATCCTTGACCAACTTGGTCATAAAAACTTTACAATAAATTTTAGCATAATGTCTTCTCAAAATAAATAAAAATATTTATTTTTGAGTTCAAGGTGGGTTACAAACACCCCCCCTTAAGTTCAACATCCCCCTCGATGTTGCTTAAGTTTCTTCTGAGCCTTCCTAAAACAAAATTGGATATGCCCCCTGCATATGAATCTCCAATTCCCATGTTGCTTCATCTAGATTGAGGTGCTTCCATTGCACTTTTACATGTCCAATGGTGCGATTACAGAGAAAAATTTCCCTCCTGTCGAGAATATAGTTCGGTTCCACCTGAAAATCTCCTTCGGGTTCTACCTTAATAACATTCTAGTTCATCACATGAGTAACATCATGCACATACTTTTTCAATATGGAAATATGAAATACATTATGTATTCTAAGATTAAGTGGCAAAGCTAACTGATATGCCACTGGTCCAACTCTTGCCAATATTTCGAATGGTCCACAATACCTAGGTGCTAATTTAGCGCAACTCCCCAACTTAAAGGATCTCTTTCTGTTTGTCCATCTGTTTGCAAATGATAAGGAGTACTGAAGTTTAATTTAATATCTAGTCCTTTAAACAACGACATCCAAAAATTACCAGTAAACTTAGGATCTTTGTTAGAAATTATTACCTTCGGAATTCCATGCAACCAAAAATTTTCTTTCATAAAGATATCAGCAATGTTATCAGCCTTATGAGTAGTTTTAATAGGTATAAAATGTGTTTCCTTGCTTAGTTTGTCTACCACTACCATTATAAAATCATTTTGTTTCTGATTTTTATGCAATCCAGTTATAAAATCAAGATGGATAATTTCCCATTTCCAATTTGGAATTGGAAGTGGTTGCAAAAGACCTGTTGGGTGTTGATGGTCAGCTTTAACTTGCTAACATCCTATACACCTAGCTATATATTCAGAAACTCCATTCTTCATATTAGGCCAAAAATAATCTTTTCTTGGCATCGTTATCATCTTTTGATAACCCGGGTGTCCCGAATAAGGACTTTTATGTACTTCATTTAAAATCAACAATTTAATTTCTGGTATGTCAAGTACATAAAGTCTATTTTTATACAACAATAAGTCTTTTTCATTTAAAATGTACTCTATTTTTACATTTTCAGATTCATTATCAGCTACTTTTTCTCTTAGATTTTGGTATTCCTTGTCCATTTTTATCCATTCTTCTAATTTTTCATCTAATTATGTTTTGTAACCGCTATTGGTAGTTATAAAATTCATTATTGCATTTCTTCTTAAGGCATCAACCACTTTGTTTTCCTTTCCTTTGATGTGTTTGATCTCAAAATCGTATTCGCTAAGGAAATCTAACCATCTAGCTTGCCTTGCATTTAGATTTTGTTGATCAAACAAATATTTAAAGCTTATGTTATCAGACATTAATAAAAATCATTTACCGATTAGATGATGGCGCCACATTTTCAGAGCATGAATTATGGCAGCTAACTCTAAATCATAAGTTGCATAATTCTTTTCATGTTTTTTTAGCTTCCTTGATTCATAAGCTATTACATGACCTTCTTGTGTTAGTACTCCACCCATACCTTCATTGCATGCATCAGTGCACACAATGACATCGTTGTTTGGATCTGCTATTTTTAGTACAAGTGCAATAGTTAATAATTATTTTAATTTATTAAAAATTTATTCACACTTTAGATCCCATACAAATATTTTTTCCTTTTTCTGTAATGATGTTATGGGATTCATGATTTTCGAGAATCCTTCTATGAATTTTCGGTAATAACCTATAATTCCCATGAACGATTGTACATCCGATACATCTTTGGGAACATGCGATTCCATTATTTCTTTTACCTTATCCAGGTCTACTGATATTCCTTCCTTGGATATCACATGACCTAGATACTGTATTTTATCTTTAAATAATTCACATTTACTGAACTTAGCATATAGTTTATGTTCTCTTAGAACCCGTAGTATTATCTGCAAGTGTTTATCATGCTCTTCTTTCATTTTCAAATAAATTAATATGTTATCTATGAAGACGAATACAAATTTATCTTAGTATTTACTTAATACATTGTTCATTAAACACATAAAAGTTGCTGGAGCATTCGTTAGCCCAAAGGGCATAACTACAAACTCATAATGGTCGTATTGGATTTTGAAAGTAGTTTCAAAAATATCTTCGTCTTTAATTCTGACTTGATGATATCCAGATCTCAAGTCCATTTGATTGTAATTCTTTCTCCTTTATCATCTAAACAAGTGAATTTTTTCTCAAAACAATTTAAGATTACTTGTTTTTTTTCCAGCCAATCCATACCTATTAAAACATCATAAGACCCTAATGGCAATACGTTTAACTTTATTTGAGTTTTGAACTGACTCATAAACAATTCATAGTTTTCAACATAATTAATTAATTTTATTTTTGTTCATGTAGCTAATGTGGAAATTGAACCCAGTGATAGATTAATTTTACTCACAACAATTAACAATTGATCATGCAAAATCACTCACAAAATAGACTGAAATTGGAGCTGAANATGGATCTCAATGTGTCTGGTTCTCTGCTTCTGAACTGGATATTTACAGATTTGAATGGTACTCTGGTTATCACAGTAGATGGAAGTTGAGTCCTTTGGTTTGAAGCCACACTCTCCAAGTAAACCCTGCAACCATAAACATTGAGTTGCTGCATTAACAACTCCTCTGTACTCTGCTTCTGTAGATGAGAGTGCNAATCAGTGTACAATAGCCAACCCTGTAACATAACAGGTTGCTGAATAAATAACATACATCAGGGATTCGAATGCATGAGGAGCAATTTGAATCTAGCATAAAGCAGGCTTACTAAAAATAAGCAAATCCCCCATAGGTGTAAAAAGCTGATCCCAAATCTGTCATGGAGCTCACGAATAGGCAAAATGGCTTAAGCAAGCTAAAGAGTGGTGGAATGGCAGCTCATACATTCTTTTGCAAGGAGAAAAGAGTGGAGGATGAAGAGGACAAAAAACTAGTTCACCTCACCTAGTCTNCTGTGCTATCACCTGCCCAATCACTGTCAGTAAATCCAATCAAATCAAGATCAGATTTTACTTTATGGAAGATCCCATGTGTCCTTGTTCCCTGAACAAAGTTAAGGATCCTTTTGGCTGCTTTCCAATGGATATCATGAGGGTGATCCATATATCTAGAAGCCACACTTACTGCATAACAAATATCAGGTCTAGTATGTGTCAGATACAACAAACATCCAATCAATTGCCTATACAGTGTATTGTTTNTAAAACAGATTTGATTCCTTGGGCTTTCCCATGCGCTACATGAGTCAAATAAGGCAATTTTGACCACTATGGATAGGTAAAAGACAACTTGCACAAGGTGGGACACATNNNNGTTAAGCAAGTCCAAGGAATATTTGGACTGGTGCACCTTGATTCCAGCTTTGGTTTGAGCAATCTCAAGCCCCAAAAATTGACTTAAGAGCCCCAAATCTATCATGGAGAAGGCTTGGTTCATAGCTCCTTTTAAGGAAGCAATCTCAGCCTTTGAGCTTCCTGTAATAAGGAGGTCATCAACATATAACAAAATGATCATTAATGAACCATTAACTAACTTCAAATAGACATTTGGATCTGATTTGCACTGAAAAAAATTCAGTGATAGCAAGAAGCTATCGATCTTGGCATACCAAGCCCTGGGGGCTTGCTTTAGCCCATACAATGACTTTCTCAACCTGCACACAAGAGAAGGGTTAGTAGAAAAACCTTGAGGCTGCTGCATATATATCTCTTCAGTGATATCTCCATTCAGGAAGGCACATTTTACATCCATGTGATGTACCTCCCATTGCCTTGAGGCTGTAATGGCTAAGGCTAGCCTGATGGAATCCATCTTTGCCACTGGGGCAAAGGTATCATTGTAATCTATGCCATGAACCTGTGAGTAGCCCTTGGCTACCAATCTGGCCTTGTACTTCAGTGTTGAACCATCAGCAGCAAATTTGGTCTTATACACCCACTTACACTAGACTAACTTTCTCCCTGGAGGAAGATCCACTAGCTCCCATGTGTTGCTCTTCTGGAGTGAGCTGAACTCCTCCTTCATGGCTGTTTGCCATCTTGGATCTCCTGCTGCTTCTTCATATGTTTGAGGATCAGACTCCACCATCAAATAGCATTTTTCAGCAAACATAGGATCCTTCATGCACAGACCACTCTCAAACTGAGATCTAGTCCTCCTTGGGGCATTGGGATCCCTAGCTAGCTCTCCTGCTGCATGTAGTGTCTTGGCTGCCCATTTTGGCCTTGTATGGCTGTTAGGGTCTGATATAAATGCATCTCCATCAGACAAATCAGAATCAGCATGTTCAACAAACTCTTTACTTACTTCTTGAGGTTCAGGTGGAGAAGAGGCTTCTCCAACTTCCACTGCTGCAAGGGGTTCTTCTTCAAACTGAACACAACTTTCAATGAAGGATTTGTTTTTGCTCAAATTTATTAGTTTGTAACCTTTTGAATCTTTAGAGTATCCAACAAAAATACACTCTTGGATTTGGGGCTGCAAAGCCTTCCTCTTCTCTATTGGAATTCTAGCCCAAGCCTTTGAGCCAAAAATCCTGAAATGGGTCACATCTGGCTTGTGCCCACTCCATGCTTCGAAGGGAGTCATACCATCAAGATATTTATGAGGCACCCTATTCTAAATATAGGCTACACAGTTGATAGCTTCGGCCCAGTACTTTGGTGGCAAAGTTTTGGCCTCCATCATGCATGTTGCCATCTCCTTCAGTGATCTGTTCTTCCTCTCAGCAACACCATTTTGCTATGGTGTGTAAGGGATATAATGTTTCATCTGAATACCTGCATCTGCACAATAATTAATAAACTCAGACTTGACATACTCTCCACCATTGTTAGATCTGAGGGCCTTGAGTTTCCTTCTAGACTGGTTCTCAACCAAAGCCTTAAAGACTTTGAATAGGCCAAAAACTTCAGACTTGTGTTTCAGGAAGTGAACCCAGCAATACCTGGAAAAGTCATTAATGAAAGTCGATGCATATTTGGCCTGACTCATGGAAATATGAGGGAATGGGCCAGCAACATCACTGTGGATCAGCTCGAGGGGTGCAGAGGTTCTCTCATGACTAGCTC
>LPNX010479276.1:1355394-1408028 GCA_001517045.1 Pseudotsuga menziesii
CTGATAAGAGGTTGGAGGCAAGACCAGGCACATACAACACATTGCTAAACTAACCATGATCAAGATCAATCCTCCCTTTGCCCAAATTTTTAGTGAGAGAGTCATCTCCCAGTACTATAGGTGGTCCTTTCGACATATCAAGTGACGAGAAGGCCTCCTTGGTCGAAACCATGTGTCTTGAAGCTCCAGAATCAATGATAAAACTGGGTGATCTTGATGTGCTAGCAACCAATGCATGAACTCTCTCTCTGTCATCTGAACTTGATCCTCCTTCTCTCTTCTTTGAGCTTTCTGGAAGGGAGATGCCATTCTTCTCCAGGAGTTGGGTCAGCATGTCTATTTTCTTCTTCATACAAGAGCTTTCAGTGTGATTGCCATTATTGCAGTATGCGCACTTGTTCATTTCACCTTTGTTTTTCTTCTTCTGGTAGTTCTTCTTGGAACCTTGTGGCTCCTCCAGAGACTGTTTCTTGTCTCTCTTTTTCTCAGGTGGATTTTTAGATTTCTTTTTGCTTTTTTAATCCACCTTCGAATCTCCAGCAATCAGAGCTTGATATTTGGATGGTTTGATGGTGCCCATCATCACCAGCTTATCCTGTTCTTGTGTGAGAGATTCCATGAAATATGCAAGGCTAGGCATCTTCCAGGTTTGAGCTGTCAGTTTTGTGGCATAGAAGGTCGAAACAAACACTGAATAGTCAGGGCCTAGCTTTGACAGGATGGCCAGGATGAGCTGATCATCTTTCTTTTCAATCCCACACTGTTTCAGCTGCAAAACTAGTGCTTTGAACTTGGAGAAATATAGCTGCAGGGATTCAAAGCTATTTGGACTCAGAGAAATCAGCTCATTTTCAATTTGATGTCCCCTCATCTCATCTGTCTTTCCAAAAAGATCAGAAAGCTTCTCCCATACTTCATTCAGTGATGTCAATCCATCAAGATGGAAAAGGAGGTCTCTGGAAATACTCAGACACAGGAGACCATAGGACTCATCCCTCCTGTTGTGCCATTTTATCTTCTCTGCAGCTGCATTGGGCTCTGCTTCTGTTGCCATAGTCACCATGTAGAGACCTTTCGCTCTCAATAGTATCTCCATCTCTGCTTTCCATTCAAAGAAATTGAAAGGAGTCAAGATAGTTTTCTGTGATTGATCCATAGCTTAGAAAATCTGTCCCGGCTGTTAGTAGAAGGCTCCCAGTCACTGATGTCGAACCTGCAAAACAATTTTGAAGGATAGAAATCGATCGACAATGGCTCTAATACCATGTGGAAATTGAACCCAGTGATAGATTAATTTTACTCACAACAATTAACAATTGATCATGCAAAATCACTCACAAAAGAGACTGAAATTGGAGCTGAACACTAAACTGTATTAAATCAATGTACAATAGCCAACCATGTAACATAATAGGTTTCTGAATAAATAACATACATCATGGATTTGAATGCATGAGGAGCAATTCAAATCTAGCATAAAGCAGGCTTATTAAAAATAAGCAAATCCCCCATAGGTGTAAAAAGATGATCCCAAATCTGTCATGGAGCTCACGAATTGGAAAAATGGCTTAGGCAAGCTAAAGAGTGGTGGAATGGCAGCTCATACATGCTTTTTCAAGGACAAAAGAGTGGAGGATGAAGAGGACAAAAAACTAGTTCACCTCACCTAGTCTAGCTTTTCCATTTGCCTTAAAACACTGAAAAAGCAGGGAATAAAGCATAAAAAGCAGAAGGGCACCTAGGAGGCCAGGAATAAAGCAGATTTGATTCCTTGTGATTTCCCATGCGCTACATGAGTCAAATAAGGAAAGTTTGACCACTATGGATAGGTAAAAGACAACTTGCACAAGGTGGGACACATGAACTAGGCTAATAAGACAAAAATAATTAAATTAATGTCTAAGTGGGTAAACTATGGGTTGATTATTCTAACAGCTAACTGAACCAATGAATACTTTTCAAACATTTTCAAAAGTAAATTGAACTTTTTTGCTATGCTAGGTGACACATAGCTTAAACTAGCACCTGGGTCAATCAAAATAGAAACAGGATGGTTTTGTATCATACCTTGTATTTCCAGCATGGAGGTTTGATGATCAGCCTACCGATTCTCCAAGGATGCATTAATTCTGGGCATTTCATTTGCTACATCACCAATCTTTTCTTCCTCCTGAATTGTATGCACATTGTTGCAGTTTCTCCTTTTGTTCGGATAGTCCTTTGCATAGTTAGGTCCCTGACATTCCCAACACTTTACAGGTTCTTTTTGTTAATTATTAGGCATGTCTCTACCTTTTGGTGTTGTAATGTTTTGCTGTGTTTTACCATTAAAATATGTTCCTTGATAATTATTCTTAGAAAAGTTCTGAGAATTATTTCTAAAGATTTTATTAGGATTAAAACCCTTTCTTCTCTGTTCAAAGTTATTGGTTCTCTTATTTTTCCAGTTAGCTGTGTATTTTTTTTTATTCTTACATTTTTCATAACAAAAGTTATCTTTTCTCATTGCCTCTTCAAGGGTCTTTGGATTATCAAATTCAATTCTATCCTTGAAACTAGTAGGAAAACAACTCAGAAACCTCTGTATCTTATGATTTTCGTCAATCATGTATGGTACATATATTAATAAACTTAAAATTTTACTACTAACTCCTTCATTGACATTGAACCTAGTTTGAGTTCATAAAACTCTTTAGCTCTTTCTTCATAATATTGTTCAAACAATAATTTCCTTTTGAAGTATTTTTTAAAGATTATCTAGGTTACATATTTTTCTTTAAGGTTTTTAACTCTTTTTGTGTCCTGCAACCAAATGCCAGTCTTTCCAGTTAGGTTGTAGATATCCATCTAGGCTTTCAGTCTAGTTGAGTAATTATAAATCTGAAAGTAATTTTTTGTACCAGATAGCCAATCCTTGATTTCTTCACCCTTTTCCACTTCTCAGTTAAACATAGGAGGTTTTATATTTTTAAATTCCCCTGAGATCTCTTCATAAGGTTTATACTTCCTCTTTCTAGGATCACTATCGCTCTAACTACTTTCACTAGTCTATTTATACTTTTCTTTGTGAAACATTACTTTAACTCCTGAAGAAGATTTACTTTCACTATTAGAAAATTTTAATGTCTTACCCTTGCATTTGTATGATACTATTCCAGAATGAGTTTCATGCTCCTTTCTTTTATCTTTACCTTCGTTGTGTATTTTATCTAGTAATATATGATTTAGTTCCTCCTGAGCTCCTAAAATTATTTCATTATCTTCTTTTACAGTTTGTAATTTAGCTCTTAAATCTTTTATAGTTTGAAGGAGTTCTGATGGTTGATTATTTAATTCCACATATATGTTATCTGGATTATTGTGATGGGATCCATCTTCAGCAGATGCTTCAACTCCTTCCATTTTCTGCAAAATAAAAATTTATATTTCTGTACATAAATAGTTTTAAAACATGATCAGTATATTTTGTTTCATGTTTTGCATGTGAGTGAGCCAATCTTCAGGCCTAGTGTTTGGAAACTAGCTTTGATACCACATGTAATATCTCCAAATTTCGTAATTGTTTTTAAGTTTTAAATGGAGGTCTAAGTGTAAAATGTAAAGCAAATGATGCATACTATTCTTAAACTTGAGCTTAGTGATTTTTTCATTTACATAATGCCTTCAGTATGACAATTTTATAATGCGACTTACAGTTATAATGAATTATTATTTCACTTGTCATCAAGTCAATGAAAGAATGCCATGTTCACTTTATGTCATTTACCTTTGGTGTAATTGCTGGTTATGTTTTAAACATTTGTTAACCATAACAATGATGCTTAGGAATATGGGTTTATGGTCTTACTTAGCTTAGTAGCTAATTCATAAACCATTTACTCCATGCAGGTGATCTGAGGAGGGGTTCTCGCCTTACTAAGGGCCATATCCAAGGCTTCTAAAATAAAGCATACACGGGGTACCCTAACTATACATTACAACAACATCCTTTCTAAACAACTACTATGCACTTGGCTATACTATATGTTATAACATACATAAGGTAATGTGATGGCAAGAAATGATCGAGGAGTTGAAAACTATAGAGTTTTTGGGTTTTTAATAAAATCAACACCGTGGCATTTAAGAGACCATGTGTTGGCCTTACGGCCTCCAACTGGAGAGAAGAAAGGTCATATCATAAACCCTAAGGGTTTATCTTGTCTTGTTTTCGACCTTTGTACAACATTATTTTTACCTCTGCACTGTGTAAGAGTTGAAGTTTCCAACTTTTCGGCTCTCGGTGTTGTTTTTGACATTATCTTGCAGGGTCTTGGCCTCTCCTTGGCTCACGATACCTCAATCTAGAAGGTGGAAAACCTTGGACTTGAATTTGTTTCTCGACCTACATTGTTTGTTTGTAGTCTATGTTTAATATACATACTTCTTTAGAGAGTCTTCATCGCCAACATTGCTTCTAGTAAGGTATGTCTTCTCGGCTTGGTTTCACGTTTTCCCTTTTTGTTGATTTTCATATTATATATATATATATACGAAATTGGTGAAATGTTGTTTGCAGGAGTTAAACATTTGCAAGAGTTTCGACCGCGGTTGTTGTAATGGGTAAGGTTGTTCTCTATGAAGGAAATAAGGTCATTGCTCTGGTAAGACCTGTACCCTCATTCCTTGCTCATTGTGGTTTAAGGCTCTACGACTCCATGGCTCTGTGGTTTTGTGGCTCCGGATTAGAATCTGTCTCTGTATTTTCTTTTATTGAATAATAAATGATAACCCTCTAGTGGTTTTGACCTACGACATAAATTTCTAGTTGTATTTTTTGTTAAAGACTGTGCTCCCTTCGACCATGGAGTTGAATATGATTGTTTCTAATGTTTAGCTTATTTTAAGGGTTTGATCTCTTTATATAGTCTTGTATACAAAATGATTTTAATGGTGAAAAGAACCAGAGCTGTTGGGGTTTTATGAACCTACGATTTTCTTCTCTTGACTATTAATATAATGGTTTAACTTTGTATATATATCGTTTTTCTTTCTTATTACAACTTTGTCATGGATATAATTTTTAAAAGAATGGGGCCGTTAGGAAATTGTATTGTTTAAGTATGTGCTATATGTGGACTATCAAACCATTCATTGAGTGAATAATGAATTTGTAAGGATGTTTAGAGAATCAAATAGAGTTGTGTGCATGGTTATATGCTCTCCTTAATGGTTTTATTATCGTTATTTCTAATTTAAGATTTAGGACCGTGAGGCCATTGTGTTCTGCACATTACTTCAGCTCAATCATCGTTTACATTTTCATTATTTATATGTATATAAATTGATTTGAGCCGTAAGGATTCAATAAGTTTACAATGTTTGACTGGTAAAGACTACTTACGGCCTAGAACCAGTTAAGACATTGGTTTGATTTCTAAGATCAATTGGTAGGATAATTTGTTTCTAAGCAAAACCTGTGTGAAGTTGTTTATTAAAAGGGTTACTGTAACTTAATTTATACTAAAACCCTCGAAGAGCCTTTTGGCCATGAAAATTTATAATTGGGAAATGTACAGGGCTCAAACCCTCGATTTATCCATTACAACATTGATTTACTTATTAGGGTTTTTAATATATTTATATAATGTATACTAATAATGTAGTGAGGTCTTCGTGAAGAAATACCTTCTTGATATTTATATTTATAGTTGAAAATTTTGAGAATAGTTATTTAACTTTTATTTAATACTGTAATATTTTATTTCATATACGCATATAGATAATTTTTGTAATAAAACTCTGTAGAGTCTTAAACGATGTTCTTTATGAGCTTATAATTTATTTCTTTAAACCCTAGTTTAGCTCTGGTGAAAGCTTAATCCTATTGGGTTGTAATAATAATAATATTGTTCTTTACATTAAACCTTTAGTAAAGGTTCATATTATTAAAATTCTTTTTTGTTGTTGTAACTCTGTCCCTAAGTTTTAATATTAGATAGAGAGCTGATGATTTTAGAAATTAGAATACTGTACTATCTTAAACATACCTACCTGCTAATGATATGAATTTTTAAGAAAAACATTAATATAAACTCAAAAATTGGTTATGATACTATTCGTAAGAAATATCAAAGAAATGCTAAGATAATCTACAATTTTCCTTTTTACTTTAAAGAAGGGAAAATTGCAGCATCATTTACATTAATACTCAGAAAATAAGATCCTTCTCTCCGATTGAAATTTAGTAATGATTATTTAATTTAGAACAATCCCTAACATTCCTAAACCTGTAAATAAATATATAAATAAATTTTACAGATAATAGCTAAACAACCTAGAACCTGGATAACTTGTAGAAGTGGGACAACCACCTAAAGGATACCGTTCCTCCTAACCCTCTCCTGAAAGCAACCAAGATCACTTGCTTTAGGACCCCAGAGCATGTTCACTGAACCACTAGGACAAATATGCTATGTAACAACCCACACAGAAAAATATCTACAACTTAGAACTCACTAGCAGACTTAACTCTCAGCAATTTCACTTTAGCTATCCCCTCATCGAATTTCCTTGTGTTCCTTACTTTTCAGTTTGCAGCAAGTCACAAGGCTCTATCACTTGGAATAGAATGTAATGAGCCTCCTTCTCAATTCGATGGTATTTATAATATTTCCTAGGTCTTTGGGACATTTTTGTAATTAAATGAGCCACCTGCTTAGTTCCTCTTCTCAGGGAACTTGACCACAATTTTAGGGATTTTGCTTCCTACAACAGCTAGAAAGTGAAATGCTAGTGCTTCCACTTGTCATTTAGCCTTCTACAACTCCTCATTCCTCCTAGTGGGTTAGTGAACACTCTTTCAACAGTATCCTTTGGATAGATGTCTCTCCATTTAATTATTTATATAAATAAATATTCAATTACAGTCATCCTTGATCAACTTGGTGATGAAATCTTTACAATAACTTTTAGCTTAATGTTTTCTCAAAATAAATAAAAATGTTTATTTTTCAGTTCTAGGTGGGTTACAGTTTCTTATTCTCATAAACCCTATCCTTGAACTTGAGTGCTTTATCGATCTCTCATTATTCAAAGTCTTTTTCAATCAAACCAGTCATTTCACTAACTAAGTAGATAGGCATTGAGGGATGAAATCCATAACAGACTTCAAATAGACTCGAATCTATGGAACAATGTGTGCTCAATTATAGCTATGCTAAATGTATAAGAGACTTTCATCCCATGTTATGCGATGCTTTTGGTCGTACATGCAGAGACACTATACTACCATGCGATTCACAACTTTTGTTTGTCCAATAGTCTGAAGATGGAATGTGGTCGACATAGATAGCTATGTGTTGAGCTACTGCTAGAGTGTTTTCCAAAAAATGCTGACAAATATGGAATTTTTGTTGGATATTATTGTAGTATGTAAGCCATAGTTTTTCCAAACATCCTCGCAGAAGAGTTGAGTAGACTGTTGAGTTGTTGTAGTCTTATTACAAGGAATGAGAATAACCATTTTAGAGAATTTGTCAACCACTACTAGGACTGCATCATGATGGTTTTTGGTGACATGATATCCAGTCAAGTAGTCCAAGGAGATGGATTCCCATGGTCAACTTGGAATAGAAAGGGTGTATATAAACCCCATTTTCAATTTGGTGGCTTCGCAATGGAACAAACCATGCATGACTTGATTTACTTATCAACATCTGTGTTGAGTGAAGGACATTAAAAATACTTTTGAATTAATACAAGAGTCTTTTACATTCCCAAATATCTCATTGTTTTGCTATAGTGTGCATCCCAAATGAGCGTTTTCCCATGCTCACAAAGTTGTCCAAGCTTGTAAAGTAAATTTCTCTTCACGTGGTAGTTGAGAGAAATTAACTAACCTTAATGGAGTTGCCAATACATTGATGAAAAGTCACTATCTTCTTCATATAGTCAAGGCCAAGTAATGGTGTCATAACCATGCAAACATTTAAACTGTAAGAAGTGAAGTGGTTGGTGGTCGGTTAAGGCAATTAGATGTTGCATTGGGTTATCCTTTCTGATGCTTGGTTACCAACTAAAATTTTTGTAGGTAACTAATCCACTTGCACTGTCTCATTGTATATAACTTAGATTGTGATGGATAAAACTGTAGAGGATTATGGTCCTAATGAATGGTTATTTCTTTTTTTATAATGTAGTGTCTCCATTTCTTAAGTGCTTGCATAATGACATATAGTTCCCTTTCATAATTCAAATAATTTTGAATAGTTTCATTCAAATTTTCCATATGGAATTCCACTGTACGACTTGCTTGGCTGATCTTGATGTCCATGGCATTGTTTGATGTGTTGGTTTCGGTTTCAAATGGCTAATACAAATCATGTACCACAAGTATTGGAGTTGTGCAAAGCTTTTTCTTGAGTTGTTGAAAAGCTTATTGTTGTGTCATTGTTCATTTGATAACTTCCTTTCCACATCCCTTAGTCATATAATTGATTGGCAAAATGTTTGGTGTCTAAATTGTATATATTTCAACTAAAGTTTTTGTTCCTCTATGACACTCAAACATTATTTTTTGTCCTTAAAGTATAAATTTTCCTTCTTTTAGATTTTAAAAGACCCTATATGTGACTCTAGGGGACACCTTGGGTGCCTTAGGTTTTCTTATGTTATTGTTTCCATTATTTTGATAAATAATAATATTTTACTTGTAAAATGGTTAATTAATTCTCATTTACAAGTTTATCCCAAACCTGTAAATCGAGTTCTTCTAGATACTTTTTCCCATACTTCACAAGCTTACAAACCCTGGTTGATAGTAAAATGTATGAAAATGAAATCTATATCATTCAACAAACACCAAGATATGTGGTTGAATCCCAACACAAATTTGTAATACAAATTCGCTAAACTAAGGAAACTCCTTAGTTCATGAATGTTTCTTGGAGCGGGCCCCTCCTTGATGAGTTGTATATTTACTATGTTGAATTGAATGTTTGCTGAGTCGATCAAGTAGCCCAAGTATTTGATACTCGTTATTGCAAAAGAGAACTTGTCTGAGATCAAGTAGAGTCTGTGTTGTTTAAGTGCTAAGAGCTTGCTTAATCTGTTGCAAATGTTCATCCCACGATTTGTTGAAAATCATGATGTCACCTAGATAAAAAATTACACATTTGCATTCAAAAGGTCTAAGAACACCATCCATATATCTCCTAAAAGATACAAGTGCATTAGTTAAAACAAAATGCATGACTAACCATTGAAATTGACCTTCCTTGGTTTTGAAAGAAGTCTTCCATACATCTAAGTGTTAGAATAGAAGAGTCAAGCTAAACTAGTTAACCTATCTAAGTAATAAACAACATATCATAAAAGATCAGAATAGGAAAGGAAAAGGACAAGAGAACACTGATATACACCGAGTATTCTATTATCTCCAGAATGTCTTCTCCAATATTACAAGAGAGCAAACCAAAAATACCCCAAAGAATATAGAGGATGTATAACGGTGTCACAATAGTACCACTACTACATCAAGAATGCATGATATGTAGAGATTCACTTGACCCTATTCTATACTAAGAGATGAGGAGGAATTACTCTCACATATTGCATGTGGGATAATACAATTCTCCAAAATAATATCTCTTAATACAACACCAAGGACAAATACTCTACACAAGTAAATACAACACCATATAACTATGGGTTAAATGTATTACTCTTTTACATAAGATTGTAGACAACTTCCAACATAATACAAAGACATTATTACCTTCCAAGGAATATAATACATTCCAACACTCCCCCTTAATAATGGTTGGGAGAAGGGCCCACACTAAAACTAAGGAAGGAAGGAGTCATTACTGCTCCCCCTTGATGACAACTTCCTGCATTCCAAGCAAGGAACAAAGATGCACAAACTTTGCCTTGATGAAGGATTTGGTGAAAATATCTTCTACCTACTGCTCGGTAGGAAAATACTGAAGAGAAAGAATACCATCTTCCATAAGTCCATGAATGTAAATGAGCGTCAAGGTCGAGATGCTTTGTCTTGGAGTGATATACCGGATTATAAGCAAGCTGGATTGCACCCTGATTGTCACATTTCAACGCAGTGGACGATTTCGAATCTAGGCCAAGATCTGTAAGAACATGTCATAACCAAACTGCTTCTTTAGGTGCTTCTTTGGCTTCTCTATATTCTACTTCACATGAAGATAAAGAAAGAGTCTTCACCTTCTTGCTCGACTAAGAAATTGGACCTGAACCATTTTGAAATACATAACATGCAGTGGACCGTCAATCAGAACTGTTTCCTGCCCAATCAGAATCTATGTAATCAAAGAGTGAAACTATAGTACTGCTCGAATAAAAAACACCATAGTGTAGTGTCCCCTGTAAATATCTCAAAATCCTCTTGGCTTCCTGCCAATGACTTTCATGAGGTTGTTGCATGAACCGAGAAACCAAACTGACGACAAAAGAGAGATCTGGTCGGCTGTGAGTTAAATATATCAAAATTCCTACAAGCCGACGATAAAGAGTAGCATCAACAAGCGGTGTGGTACACTCAATAGTTAACTTTACACTAGACTGAAATGGCATAGGAGAAGATTTACAATCACTCATACGGAAACGAGCCAATAGGTATACTTCGGCTGAGAGAGAAACATACCATCTTCCATATGCCATATTTGAAGACCCAAGAAATAATGCAATAAACCAAGGTCAGTCATTTCAAATTGCTTTTGAAGATCACTTTTTAGATTTTGAATTAATGTAAGATGGTTGCTTGTGATGATTAGATCATCTACATATAAAACAACAATGAGAATATTAGTACTAAAGTTCTAAACATACATATTTGGATCAGATATACAACACTTAAAACAATTCTTCAAAAAATATGCATCAATTTTATCATACCAAGCCCTAGGTAAGTTGTTTGAGACATATAAAGACTTGTGTAATTTACATACTAAATTTGATGATTCAACATTAATAAAACCAGGAGGCTGTTGCATATAAATGTTTTCATTAAGATCACCATTTAAAAAATCACTTTTAACATCCATTTGGTGTATTTCCCATTTATAAGATGAAGCAATAGATAAAATGGTTCTTATTGTATTCATTTTAGCAACAGGAGCAAAAGTTTCATTATAATCTATACCTTCAAGTTGACTAAAACATTTTGCAACTAACCTAGCTTTATACTTTTCAATCTATCCTTCTGCAGTGAACTTAGTTTTATAAACCCATTTACAACCAACTAAATTCTTACAAACAGGAAGAGGAACAAGAGACCAAGTCTTGTTCTTCATAAGAGACTCATACTCAGCAGTCATAGCTTGTTCCCATTGAGGTTTTCCTTGAGCTTGAGCATAAGAGGTAGGATCATCTGTGGCCAAAACTTTGGTCCTAAGGGAAAAGTTAGATCTAGTTCTACAAGGGTCGGAAGGGTTACCGACCTCACTACCTACATATTCAAGAGTTTTCCGGGCCCAAACAGGAAGGTTATAGGAAACAAAAGTTTCTTCAGCTTCAGTACATTCAGGTGGAATACTTGAAGAAGAGGGTGAACTAGGATCAACAATAGGCACAAAACTGGAAGAAGAAACCGATATAGGAGTAATAGGAGATAATGGGATATTCACTGTAACATGAGGTTCGAGAGACTCGGGTGGTGAAGATACTTCAACAAAGTGAACATCCCTTCAGATGATAATACTCTGAGTAAAGGTACCAAATAACCTGTAAGCCTTAGAATCCTCAGAATAACCAATGAATATACATTTGTGAGACTTGGGATCTAAATTTTTTTGTTTATCGTCAGGAATATGAGCCCAACATTCACAACCAAACACCTTATAGTTACTAATATCAGGTTTCCGACCATTCCATTTTTCCCCGGGGGTAACATTCTTGACGGATTTTGTAGGAATTCGATTTAAAATATAGTTTGCACAACTTATAGCTTTAGCCCAATTTTTTTTATGTAATCCTTTAGAATAAAACATACATCTAGCCATTTCAACTAAAGTTTCCTTTCAACAACACCATTTTGTTGAGGTGTGTAAGGTACAATATTTTGGTGTTGAATACTATGTTTGGATAAAAAGCCTTCAAATTAATTCTTAACAAATTCCCCCCTTTATATGATCTTAAAGTCTTAATCTTCTTACCAGACTCATTTTCAACCAAAGATTTAAAAATTTGAAATATAGAAAAAACTTCACTTTTATTTTTCAAGAAATAAACCCATGATTTTCTACTAAGTCATCAATAAAAGTAAGAAAATAGACTGTAGGAGATAAAGAGGGAACTTCAAGAGGACCACAAATGTCACTATGAATTAAGTGGAAAGGTTCTTTAGCACACCAAGATTTATTTTTCTCAAACAGTTCTCTATGATGTTTACCAAGAACAAAACCTTCACAAACACCGTTAGTAGAAGAAATATGAGGCAAGCCATGTACCAAGTTTAGTTAACAATTGCATTTTACCATAATTCAAATGACCTAATCTTTCATGCCATAATTTACTTTGTTCATCATCATGGGCAACATAGGAATAAAAAGGTTGTCTTTTAGTTCAGTTAAAACCAACAAATTTATATAGACCAGCAGTATGATCAACATGACCAGAAGAAACTACTTTGAAATTTTGATTGATATCTTTAAGAACATATTTGTCAGGCCATGCTTCAAATTTAAACCTTTTTTGACAAGCACGATAAATAGAAAGTAAGTTAATGGGCATGGTTTCAACATGAAAAACATCTTCCAATTGACCATTAGTAACATTAACATTACCGGAACCAATTACGGAAAGTTGTTTACCATCACCTATAGAAAATTTCTGAGATATGTGTTTACAATTGTCATAGGAAGTAAATAAAGAAGCATCACCAGTCATATGTTTATATGCACTAGAATCCATTATCCATTCCACGTTAGAAGAAGAATTATTAGGCAAAACAACAGATGCACATAAAGCTACTTGAGAGTCATTAGAGGTTTTTTTTTTATCTTTAGCCATTAAACGTTTTGCTTTAAAACAATTATTTTTAGGATGGTTAGTTTTACCACAATGTTTACAAGGATCATACACTTTATTCTATTTACTATTTTCATTAGAAGCATGAGAAGCATGTCCAGAATTAGTAGTAGAAGGATTATAACCTTTAGCATTATTAAAACTTTTCTTATGATTCTTGTTAACTGCAGTTAGAGCTTTATTAGGTGTGAGTTGTCCTGAAACAATTAACATTTCTTGCTCATTCATCAATCCTTTACAAAATTCATCAAAAGTTTGCTTCATAGTACTTTGAGACAATTCTGGAGCTCTATTTCTAGTTGGGATGAACATATCAAAACAGGATGGCATTTTACGTTCTACAAGAATAATAAGAGTAGTGTTAGTTTTCTTGTAATCTTTACCACAACTATTTAATTTCTCATTTAAAGTTTTCAATTCAACAAGATATAACTCAACTCTTTCAAAGTCAGCAGGTTCGAGGTCAAATATATTCTTTTCAAGATAATATGCAGAAACATCATCAGATTTAACAAATAAAGAGAAAAGAATTTGCCATACCCGAATCGGGTTGTCTTCTACCTCAATACTTACCTGAAGACTATCTGCAATAGTTTGACCAATGAGCCCCCTTGCTTGGTCTCTTTTAGCTTCCCATATAGCCAAATCATCAGCAACAGTAGGTGCCTTATGTTCAGTATTGACTAGCCTCCAAATATTCTTACTCCTGAGAACATCAATCATCTTTCTCTTCCAGGCCAGATAGTTAGAACCAACTAATTCAGGAATAGAAGCTACTTCGGAAGTCATAATGAGTGAAATTTTGTCAAGAAATAAGAAACCCTAATACTGAAAAATGACAGAAAAATAGTGGAGAACTTGAAAACAGTTACACTTTACTGATCTGAATCTGCAAAAGCACAGTTAGAAACACAGTAAAAAAAAGAGGAGAAACTTTCACTTACAACCCTGTGAAAAAAATGTGCCCAGAAAATCGCATTCTTCTGTTCTGGTCACGTAGGTAGATCTAGAATGGTTGTTCCAATTCCAAAACAAGGTATAAGACATCCAGTAATAAATGACTAAGTTACAACCATTTTTTATAACTGTCGTTTTTATTACCGAAAGGAAGCCCATAAATACCTAGTTTTCTGTTTTGGTCACGTGGGTAGATCCAGAATGGCTATTCGAATTTCAAAAACAAGTTATAATTAAAAAACCATAAAAGATGGCCAAGTTACGACCCTTTTTTATAACTACCATTTTTATTACGGAAAGGAAGCCCAGAAATACCCAGTTTTCTATTCTGGTCGCGAGGGTGGATCCATAATGGTGTTTTTTATTCCAAAAATAGGTTATAATAAAAATTCCAGTAAAAATTGACCAAGTTACGACCCTTTTTCATAACTACCATTTTTATAATCAGAAGAAAGATCTCCCTTAGGAGAGCCCCGAAATCATGTAGATCTACAGAAAAAACATCAAGAAACCCTTGAAAAAATTCTACAAAAATATTACACAACACGTTAGGGTTAGGGTAAAAAAACATGTAGAAATATGCCCAGACCTGAAGAGAAGCCTAATGGCTACCAGATAGAAAGCAAATATACAACAAAATGACAATGCCCAAATGATAATCATTATTGATTGAAAGCTATAAAAGTTACTAGATCATAGCAACCCGCTCTGACACCATGTTAGAATAGAAGAGTCAAGCTAAACTAGTTAACCTATCTAAGCAACCAACAACATATCATAAAATATTAGAACAAGAAAAGAAAATGACAAGAGAACACCGATATACATGGTTCTCCCTAATGGGTTACATCCATGGGAAGGTAGTCTTCTATTATCTCCAGAATGTCTTCTCCAATCTTACAAGAGAGAAAAGAACAAATACCCCAAAGAATATAGATGATGTACACCACTGTCACAATATTAACACTACTACATCAAGAATGCATGATATGTAGAGATTCACTTGACCCTATTATATACCAAGAGATGAGGAGGAATTACTCTCACATATGCATGCGGGATAATATAATTTTCCAAAATAACATCTCTTAATACAATACCATGGACAAATACTCTACACAAGTAAATACAACACCATATAACTATGGGTTAAATGTATTACTCTTTTACATAAGATTGTAGAAAACTTCCGACATAATACAAAGACATTATTACCTTTCAAAGAATATAATATATTCCAACACTAAGGACTCTATGGGGATTTGAGGATATCCTGACTTGAGGTCAAGTTTGGTAAAGAATTTAGCATCTTTCAAATAATCTATTCTAGGAAGACAATATCGATTCTTTACTGAAATCATTTTAAGAGCCTTGTTGTTATGCAACCAAGTCCCATAAATAGCATAGAAAGAGAATAAATAGACAAGAAGAGAGTAATACACACCTTAATAATGAAGACCAGAGATACATAGTAATCCTCTTCGAAGGAGGAACCTCCTTACACAATGTATTGAGTGCACAAGACAAGACAAGATACAATGATGACTAAAATGAGAATATCTCCTTCCTATATATAGGAGACAAAGGTGTACCATAAAAACTAATAGACCCACTAATAGACCCAAGCATACATGAATAATATGTAATACACGACAACAGAGTGGGTAATGTGCCACACTATATGGGGAAATGTGCCCAACATTTAGGGTTTAACACTTGTAGTCAATGCACATGTGCCATGCCCCATCTTTCTCAGGGACTAGGATGACTAGACTTCCACAAGGAGAGGACTTGGGTCAAATATTCCCTTCATCAATCAAGTCTTGAATGCATTTATTCATTCTCTAAAACAAACCTTCTGTAAACAAATGCATTGGGTAATGAAAAACTAGTGGTGCAAGAGAAAATACGATAAAACTAGTATTCATGCAAGCTCGAGATTACAAGGAGTTGGCAATAAACGTTTCCTAGGAAATATGTACTTAGTTTTAATTTAATCACCTTCAGTTTAAATGTTCTTCCCAACACTCAAATAATTTCCAAAGCAATGTTTCCCCTTTACACTCATACCTTAATTGCAAATTCAATTGTTGAGGTTCAGATATGGAACTTATGGTTAATAATGGGCACATAAAGGAACATAATTTCAAACCATTGGGATTTCTACAGGAATAATTAGATGCAAAGGAGAAGTGATTCAATTTGCAGGAAAATAAAAATGCTACAAGAAAATGTGTTGCTTCGGGATTAGTTTCTATAGGACAAATCACGTTGTTGTAGGACTGGCTCACATTGTTGTAGGTATGGCTCTTGTTGCTGTAGGATTGGTATAGGATTGTGTTTAACTCCAAATCTAAACGCAAACTCTCAACTCACAGGTTCTTATTGATGGAAACATCATCTAATCATTCAAACTCAAATTTATAAGCTTTGGACCAACAATTTATTGCATTTTCCAAGAGATTTACAAAAACTCTATCGCAAAACAAAACACTAACAAATATTTTGGTATAGAACTTACCCAATTCAAAATGATCATGAATCTTCATGTGGCATGTTCTAGAGGCACTAGCACGATTTAAAACTCTGAGAAATATAAGGAAATAACATATTTGCTACAAGACGATCAAGGTTCATTCAAATGAAGGGACTATTAACAGAAAGTTCCCTCATGAGTTAAACACCCATCAATCCCAAAATGTGGGGAAAATGAATACATGGAAATTTTCATAACATTTTGATTTTCATTCCAATTTTTTTTGTTTCCAATCCAACCCTCAAATTCATTAGAAACTTACCTTAATTTCATAATGTGTGCCTCAACAATCATGTCACGTGTGACCCCAATTTATAGAACATCTTGACAAGTCGCAACAATAGCTTTCTCCAGTCACCATCGATCCTACTGCAACAGATATGTTTGCTTGTCTTTTTCTTCGAGCTTACTTTCCAACGCATCTATTGTGTTCTTCGAATGCTTCAATTGATCATAAGCCAAATGCTCCCACACCTTAATTTCCTCAATGGATGCTTGTTGAAGGTTATGCAATATGTACTTAGGGAGCACAGACATGTCTAACTTGGCATAAGAAATACCTTGAATAACATCATTCATCTCCAACATTCCCAAATCGAGGGCTTTGGGGATTACTTAGATCGTGTGATGTCGTTGTGATGGTTGGATCTCAACTAGATGATCATCAGAGAGGGAAACTTTCGTCGATGGTGACACCTTCTTATT
The DNA here is from genome assembly GCA_001517045.1 of Pseudotsuga menziesii. Lineage (NCBI taxonomy): Eukaryota > Viridiplantae > Streptophyta > Pinopsida > Pinales > Pinaceae > Pseudotsuga > Pseudotsuga menziesii. The sequence goes on from LPNX010479276.1 coordinate 1,372,637, forward strand.
GACCACAACCCTTACTTCTTTTACTGCTTTACAAAGAGTCTGAAGAAGGTTAGAGACTTCACCAAAGAACTCAGTATTGCATGTATCAAGTTTTTATCGAGTCTCTTCCGCAAATTAATCCATCATATTGACCAAAATATTGTAATCATCATCAATTAGACCCAGCGGAGAATATTCCCTGATGACCTTTTGCTTCTTTTTACCCTTTTATGTCATTTGTGTAGCCTTACACTTAGCCCCATACCTGGATCTCTTGGGGTAGCACTTGACTCGTTCTCACTGCTATGCAAATAGCTACACAAATTTTCCTTTTTGTGTGGGACCATTTGCTAGGTCTCTGATGTAAATTCCTATTACAGATTAGTTTCAACAGATATTTGGTCATCTATGATGGGCTGCTTCACTCCTTCGACCATTCCAGAATGATAGCATCAAGTTCCTCCTCCATTAATTTGAAATGGGTACCTAATTATTGATGTTGTGGATCCTACAGTAAACCAAATGATGTTTTGATATTGTTTTATATTAGCATATTCAATCCTTTTGCTGACGCTTAATATGATTCCTTAACACATCAAAATGCATGTAAAATTCCTTATTATTATCTTGTTGTCATCGATGATTGTCGTCAAACCAAAATTTTTGTTATTAGTTCCCACGACATGGGACATTGACCTCCAACCCCTGATAATGAGGGGGTTATTCCCAGGAAACAAAGGAAATGATAATGAGTAACCATGGATAATTAAATGGATTACCTTTCTCTTGCACATTGACAACATCATCCAATATCTTGTTGAGCATAAACATTCCCCAATTTAGTTTACCCCCCACAACACATTGTTCAGTTGCTACAATAGTACCAGCATTGCACTAGTTTGGTCACATCTTCTATATTATCTTAGTCGAAAATAATTTGGCTACGAGTATTACACCTTGATCTTGAATAGAGGCGATGTCAAAGCCTTTCTTGTCTTATCTAAGATTATACATCTCCTTTATCCTATTGGCGAGGATCTTATGTTGCTCCTTGCCAGCAAAGAATGGTGTGGGTTCAACCCATGCTATAGGTAATCCTATGATAGAGTTTATTAAGTCAACATCAACATAAATATGAGTATTCAACCAAAGGAAACCTCCATGGAAACAAACCAAAAACTTCTTGACACAAGTATTGACTTCGTTAGTCCGACCAAAATGGGGCATATGCATGAGTGACCAAATTCCAAACTTCTTCAATTCACGAGCCTAGTCCATGGGACTGACTGGATTGACCCACCTTAACTTGGCTATACCAAATTCATGTACTGTGATGTTTGAAATTCAGGTAACTTCCTTAAGTCATGGTAGGAGAATGATAGTTTCTTCATATTATTCATGATATTTGTGGTCATATGAACTCCTTTGGGGATGACTAGCTGTACTAGTTTATACTTGTATTTCTTGTAAACCACTACATAGGTGCATCATCCTTCTGAGGAATAATATATCCTACAAACAGGGTCGTAGAACCCCAATTCTGAAGCTTCAGTGTCATGGGTATCTTTAGATCTCAGCTTTAGAGAAATGACTTGGCTCGTCGTTTGTTTCTTTCTGGGTGGATTTACTGGGGGAGGTCTAGAAACAACCTCTAGTACCTCCTCAACAATTGATATAACTGAATACATATCTACAATAAATCCCCTAATAGTGCTAGAACTTGACACATGGATCTCCATAGATAAAACTTGCAATACATAGACCTCTTGTCTTCATAAACTATAGAGAAATAACTTGATGAATACACTTCACAATCAGACATGATGAGTGGGAAATATAGATAATGGAACCATTTTTGAATTTAATTTCCCACACGACAAGGCAGTCTGATCATGTGGCTAGTTAAACTGACTTGATATTATCAATAATTACAAAGGTGGCGACCAATTCATAGACACATGCAGGTATTTTCGGGCATTTATTATTGAGCTCCATCAAATTTGCCACAATTTTTTCCATAAAAGAAGTTACTTACCATGCATTAATTACAAACTTTACAAATGAGCATGCCGCCAAATTCCAATGCGACACAAAAGTAGCACTGGAAAATAGAATTCTTTGAAGGACATGACTATGACTCTAATCAACAAATCGACGTCAACACACAAATTGCAACTTATATACAAGACTTCAATAAACAATTTTACTTTTCAACACACACACACACATATATATTAGCAATATGGGTTGAGAAAAGTGCAGTTATCCCTATAAGGTTTTATCCGACTTCCATTCACTAGGCCTTCTAGGAGTGTGCCATCTAACTTTTGCAACTGAACTGCACCCCCATCTGTAATGAAACTTATAAAATATGGTCCCAACCAATGTGTGCAAAATTTACTAGGATTCTTTAAAAGCTTACTGTCGTAGAAAAGGACGAAGTCACCACACTGGAATTGTTTGAACTTAATATGTCAATAATGCTAATCCTTTTGTCGCTCCTTCTCGACTTGTTGGTGGTATATTATAATGAACCAATCTTATTCCAATTGTAATATACGTGACAATCTCTCCTCAACTGCACCAACACCCGTCATCTCAGTAATTGCATCTATTCTTAGATTCGAGATAATATATTCTATGGGAATGGCAACCTTTTTCCCATAAACCAATCTGAATGGTGTCTTCTCAATCAAATTCTTACATGTTGCTCGATAAATACCATAATACTACAGGTATTTTTAGATCCAAGTCATCAGGATTCACATTACAAACCTTAGTAATTGCATTCTCCAGAATCTTATTAAAAGCTTTAACAATTCCATTCTCCCGCAGGTGATACGGTGTTGTCTTCCTGTGTTGTATCTAAAATTCTTCATCCATTTTTTCAATCAATTTATTAAAAAAATGATCGCCTTGGTCTCTTACTGTGCTCTTGGGAATCCAAATCTAGTCACCACATTCTTGAATAAGAACTTGGAATTGATCAAAGTAGTACAATATTTTAATGGTGTCGCTTCATCCCATCTGGTTAAATAATTTGTTACTGTAATTGTCTACTGGGCACATGTTGGTTTACTTGGTGGGTTAATAGGTTCCACAAAATCGACAACCCATTTATCAAACACATGCAAAGTCACCTGTGGTACTAATGACATCTCTTGTCGGGATGGTTTCCCTGTTCCCTGGAAGATGTCACAACTCTTGCAATACATAGTTGCATCCACATGGGGTGTAGGAAACCTTAACCCTTTCTGTAAAATAGTTTGTCTTATTTATTTTCCCACATAATGGCCTCCTTCCACTCTGAAATGAGCTTCATCTAACACCATAGGTATCTCATGTTCCAAGACACATCAACACAATACCTCATCGGGTCCCATCTTATACAACTTCCCAGCTATAAGATGGAAGTCTACAAACTTTACCACATATTGTTTCTTCTATGATGTATTGAATCCTTCTGGATCCCTCCCAATAGTCAATAAATGTATAATGTGTTCATAATAATAATTGACCATTCTCACCGTAAACAACTAAACTATCTAAACTGGTGGGTTCTTCCTCGATTTCTAACCATGAGAGATAGTCCGGATCCGCATTCAATCTCCCTAGATTTACAACAATTTTAAAGTTGAATTATTGGAGGAGAAGGAGCCAACGATAGATCTCCGCCCCCCCCCCCCCACCCCGCCCCCAACATTGGCTTATTAACCAGATATTTCAACGCAGAATGATCTGTAAACATTATAAAATGACCACCCAGTAGGTACTGTCAGAAATTTTGGAGTACATATACCATATCAAGTCCTTCTCATTCTTTCGTTGTATAATTTCTTTTTGTAATGGAAAAATTTCTACTACCAAATGCAATTGGGTGATCGATATATCCCTCACGTGGTTGCACAAGTACTGATCCTAACACGATAGATGATGCATCAACATGCACATGAAACTCTTTATTTGAGTTAGGAAAGACAAAAATAGGTGTTGAAACCATTTTTTCTTTGAGCACATTAAGACTCTTTTGGCATTCCTCATTCCACTGAAATTTTACATCTTTCTTCAACAATTTCTCTATGGGGGCCATAATCTCAGCATAACATCTAATAGATTTATGGTAGTAACCTATATGACCCAATGCAGTTCTTAATTTCTTAATTGTCGATGGTGGAGGTAGGTCAATGATAATAGCGATATTCGCAGGATCCACCAACATCTCTTCTTTGCAAATGACATGGCCCAACAAAATACCAAAAGGAGCACATAAATTGCATTTCTTCAAGATTTAAGAAATTTGAAATTGTCTATAATGTTATAACATCATATAGATACTCTCAATATGGTCCTTAATCAATCCATATACTTTCAAATCATCAAAGTATACTTCTAGGAATTTATGATTAAAATATTTGAAAGCTACGACCACGATCCTACAAAAAATAGCTGGAGAATTCTTAAGTCCGAATGGCATTACCGTATACTAGAAGAAACCCCACTCTATCACAAAGGTAGTCTTTATTCTGATCCTCTTTTTCTATCTTAATTTGATGATAACCAAAAAAACCAAAAGTAAAAGAGTATAACTTTTATCCTCCAACGCTCTCGAAGACTTCATCTGTAAAAGGGGTAGGAAAAGGATCATGTAATAAAGCATCATTTTTCTTCCATAGGTCGACACAAATATGGACTTTGTAAGTTTTCTTATATTGAAAAACCATAGATTTGGTCCATTTTTATTCTTCAACATGTTCAATAATTCCTGCATCCAACATTTTGTCGAGCTATGCCTTAACCTTTTCTTTGTACCTAAGATTCAATCTATATGGTCCTTGTTTTATTGGTTCTACATCTGGATTTAATGGAATATTCATTTCACCTAGATCTCCAACAATTATCTTCATCTCAGAGAAATTTGTCAGGAATAAGTCTTGTAATTCATGCAATAAATCAGTATTTTTCCCAACAATTGCATCACCCCAGTAATCCCCAATATTTGCAAACTTTGTATCTTCAGGAGACACGATATTTACCTTCTTAATTTTTAGTGGCTTCAAAAACTTATTATACGATAGGGTTGGTCCCTCTAATGCTCAAATACCTTTAGATTCAAGGATGTGAATGTGCCGTGGATCATCATTACCAGGTTCTCCGTATATATTGTACCACTCCAACAGGTTCTTGAATGTCGTAGTCCATTGTGGTAGACTTGAAACATGAACAAAAATATCCTCAAAAATCTTATCTTTAATCACTTGTAGGGCTGCATCAACTAACATACTTTCATCATCAAAACTAAAAGTGTGCTTGAAACTATTAGCTAATTCATCCCAGTCTGTAGTTCCCCGTCGCAATTCGATCGATGTATACTAATTTCTTGGTATGTGTCCAGTATATGTATGAACATATGTACCCACTCCTACTTTGGCATTGACCTCCACATCACACAACAATTATTAATATGTTCAACATGACCTGTCAATCCGATATACTTATTACCAAAGTAAGGAACATTTTCTCCAAATATGATTTCCAATAACCTTCAACACTAAGGCCATACTGAGATGGATTCTTTATGGGCATCGCACCACCTTGTTGGTGTATCTTTCAGAGCCACATATAGAGCCAAAATTCATTGTGGTTTTGGTATGTTAATTCAAAATTCTGCAAGAAATGTATCTAAATTAGGCAATCCCTCATACATAGGTATGCCACATACCTTAGTACCAACCCATCGCAAATATTTTGTGACCATTGCACATTTTTTCATCGACGCTTCATGTAATCGATTATGCCAATTTTCCAAGGATTCCACTGAATCTGAGGAACATGAACTAACACTATGCGAACTCTACCATCAGCTATAGGATTTATATAATCATCCAGTGTAGATGAGATATTGTATACATTATCCAAGTAACCTTCATGATACTCACCTGAATTTGACTCGACATATCATTTCCTTTCTGATGGATCCAATGGAGCAGCTACCCGCTTCTCTAAGTCTTCAAACGATAGGATCCTATTTTTGAAATTTATAATGGCGTGGTTCTCAATAGCCTAGTTGATACCAAGGAGCATTGGAAATGGATTTGTATCATTGAAAATATCTATTACTTCAAAGTCTACATTAGTTTAGAGACCTCCCACTTCGACAAGAACTTGTGGTAATCGATCGATGGGCATAGCCTTCAACTAGTTGGCCAATATCAACTAAACAGGGTACCACAATAACTTGGGCTTCTCCATACTCTCCCATGTTTTATTTTTCAAAATTTTGACATAATCATATCCCAAATATAGGATAATAAAATCCATACCATCATCTCCTATTTGAGCATTCATGTGTAGTTCTCGACCAATTTCCTTCTTTTATGGATATGATTGACATTCTTCTCTTGCCAAAGATCCTCTTCAGGTTCTTCTATTAAATTTGTTAGTTCCACCAAAGCATCTTCATCCTTAACAAGGTATAAATAACTCTTTAGAAAAAATTTCCGAGTACTTACCCTCCATGTCAACATCTCTAGAATGGATCGATTGAAACCCTATGGCATATCGAAGATGGGACCTTCGTGGAATAAATTCATTTTGGGATTTGATGAAGACTCATTTTTCTTTATGTACGTCAAATGGTACCTTATTTTGATGACATATGTTATTCTTATGTTTTTCCATGGTTCTCCTTTATAACCTCCCGTCGCATCTCTTCCCCTTGTCAGAACAAAAATGGTTGGTGGTTTGTCTCAAGGCTCAGCTGAAATATTTTGAACATTTTGATTTGTATTTGGGAGATGGTTCTGATTCGCATTGATATTTTCTTTCCATTTAGCAATAATCTGCGTTCATTCTTTGATAGTATGATCCAGTGATTTACAATATGAACACATCAACGTAGGATTTGTACAATATCCAGCATAGTACCCTAGTTGAACATAGTTATAACAAATGACTTGATCTCTTCCTCGACCAAATACACCCCCTCTTCCTCGACTTCTAAATGCACCACCACCCCTTTTTTGGGGGAACTGTGCGCATGATCTCTCATATTGAATTTGTTTTTCATTATTCATTAAATATGTATCCACTATTTTTTCCTATATTAATTGATATTCCCTATAGTCCTTTTCATCATGGCCCACAAATAAAAAAAACTTACAATAAAGACTAGCACGAGTACTTACTATATTTTTCTAATACAAACATTCTCTTGATCAATGTCATTTTGTTTCAAAGACTCTGCACCACAGAATGCCTTGCATACTTAGTGGATTTGGGGAACCAAAAGCAAGGTAGTACATAAAAGATAGACACAAATATTGATAATTCCCTTATGTTTTACATGCTGGGCACCATATGTCTTCATGAATATCCTGAATTTGCAATGAAATATTAGCCAACTACGAATGGATTTTCACCATTCTTGCACCAATTTCTCCAACTGTAATGCTTCCAATTTCATTGCAAGCTCTAGAGATTCTATCTGTGATACTATCTTCTACTACATTAGAGGTACACATATATGATAATAACACAATGATAAAGCACTCGTGATAGACATTAGACATTTGGAAACTTACCTTAGCCATCAAGGCCTTGAATCTTTGGTCAAAATACCAGATATATTCACTCAGCGAATGCTTAATTTCCTTTATCAACTCCATAATGCATTGCGACTCACATTTTGATTTCTTGAATTCATATATTATCCTTGTTTAGATATGAGCCAATGAATTCTGATGAGTTCTCATAGGAACCATAGATAATTTCATGTACCAATCAAGAGCACGACCTCTAAAATTTGTGATCATCTAGGCCCTTTTTACGATGTCATTCTGAACCTGTCGCACAATCCATACAATCTCATGCAAGAACCAGTGTTTTTCAGGGTCTTCTAAGCCATTTCCATTAAATATGGGCAACTTCATGTCGTCCCCGGCCATTTTGTTCCTATGGGGCACTGATGAACCCAAATTCGATGGACCACTACTTGGAACTTTATGACCACTATTTTGACTATTACTATTTCTCTAATTTGATTAAAAACATTTTAATATTCTCTTAAGTATTACCTCTGATACTGGATATGGATGTAGAGTCGTGGGTATGTCGCAGCCTCAAGTATGTTATGGATATGAAATTTCTTACTTGTCTTCTAAGATAAGTTGATACTCTTCCTCTTCGTCGCAAGATTCCTGATAGATATGTGATGCCAATTCATAGTCCCCTCTTCCTATCCAACAACAACTCTCTCTCCTAGTCATAGTCCTTCTCCTCTTATTCGACATGAATGTTTTCCCACTCCTCAAGTGGAAACACTCTTCATCAGTCTTGCTTTCTTCTTGAAACATCTTAGCTCATTCTACACATCTTTTATAGAAAATTTTCTTTTTAATACCCATGCCCTCCATGCACAATGGTTCACTTGTCGGAGTCCATTTGCAGAATCCTTTTTTCACATACCAACATATTGATCCATAGTTTCAAATAATTCAAGTATATACCTCATGGACCTCGAAAGAATTCTCTTTTAGCTTAATTATATGACTTGATAATATCCACAACGATTTCATTAATGTATCCTTCTAAAATGATATCAACCCAGAATTTAAAAAACCTCAATATTGGATTTTTAAGACACTTCAGTTGTTGAACTAGTTGAGGTGTCCAACCCTTAGGTTCACCTCCTTGGAAATGTTTCTTTTGGAATGTTAATATTTCTAACCACTCATACAATATAATAGGGAATTTACTAAATAAAAACTCATGGATTGTTGGTTGTGGAGCCTAATCTTCCAGATCCATAGATATTATTCAGTTGTGTTTGTACCACAGGTGTACTGTACACTCGTTCCCCCACTTTGGGGTTTGGGGGCAGAGCCCCCGAGAAATTTTTTTGGGATGTTTGTTGGCCAACAGTTTTGCGGACCCATGGTATTGGGTTAACCGTAGTATTTTCCCATGGTATTTCCCCTATAAAATAAAATCATTGTAATACGGTTATGTATGGTATTGTATTGTATTGTAAACCATCTCTGTGATTGTGTGAGAGAGATTGTGAGAGCGTGAAGAGGAAGTGCAACGGTATTGCTGCAGGTTGTATCCCTTCATCTCTCTATATGGTAATAAAAGGATTGGAAATTTATGTGTAGACGTAGCCCACCATTTGAGTGAACCATGTTATATCTGTGTCTCTTTGTAATGTGTTTAATGTGTTTTGTATCTTGTTTAATGACTTAACTGTATATCTGTTATTGCTCTGCGGTCCTGTTTTCTAACATGGATATCAGAATAAAGATACCTTTCTATCCATTCTCATGGAGCCAGTCATGAACCTCTATTTTCTTCATGAGCGAACTCTCATGCCTTTTGATCTACCCAATCCTGAATCTCAGGCTTCATCAGGTTCCAAAAAATTTCCCCTTCATGTTGATCCTTGTCTCAACAAGGAAACCATTTGTTGGCTCAATATCAATCTAACCCAGGTTCGACTCACACCAAATCAACAAAGACCCAATTTGGTACCATCCCAATAAGATTTTAACCCCATTGGCAACACCTGTAGAGAAAGTGAGCTCTCACCTGAGATACGTATTGGAGCTGTATGAACCATGTTTCTATAGTGGTGAAGGGGATATTACTCATAATGAACAATGACATAATGAACATTGATAGATTAACCTCCACAATAGTATACTACAGATCATGGGCAATGTTAACCTTATTCACTAAACCTACTATTACTCTATTGATTCATTTATTTATTCATACCCCCCACTNAAGCGCTCATTAAATTATCAAGAGTCATAGTTCGAACACTTTATTCTACACACACAACTTGTAGACACATCTCCAAAATCTCCATTACATTAGTTATACACACACATCGTGCAGATCGACCACATACTCACAACTCTTATTCAACCTCGAAACAATAGTATAACAACTCATCTGGTATTACCAAATTCTATTTCCAAACCTTAAATTAGGACAACCCCAAAAATCCAAACCCATTACATTTTTATAGGCTCTACTGACCAATTTTACATCCCACACCCACTACCCCATAAGTGGAAAAACCTTCTAACTAATTAACTAAACTTGTAGTTGAAATTTGTCAAGACACCTGCTTTTCCTAAAATACTTCCCAAAATGTTGGAGCTTAATGTTTGACCATCCCCTTCTTCGTAGTCTCGTTGACACCTTAACCAATTTCCAAAACTTAGGGGCCAACATTAACCATAATATACCCAGGGCGAACAACATGTTACATAACATGTGGGAACTGTTTTTGCCTTTCACACACCTGGGGGTTAAGCGCAACATAAATATTCAAGTTACTTGGTTTTTCCTTTGGGGAAAATCTCGAGGCAAGCACTGTCACTTGCTCTTGATGCTATGTTTAGGAAAAATCCTAACGAATCCAAGGGGGGTGTCCCTAAGAAAGAGTTGTCTAAGGATCTTAAGTTTTAGTCATTATAGATGGAAGTAAGTTGTTCAAGATTTTTTGAAGAAAATTTACTAAGCCAATATTGTTTGCAAATTTAAGTAAATATTCAGCAGCACAACATCAACACATAAGAAAATTGAAATAAACTAGAATCAGTTTAGTTCCAATGGAGTCAAAGTAAAATGATTGTGTTGAAATGAAATGTTTTGCAATGTGTCTTGGTTATTTTTAATTATTAGAATATGAGTTGAGTTATGGGAAGGGGATTCTTGATATAATGAAAGTATCAATAATATGTCTGGAAGATGACTAAAGTGGTTCCTTACTCAGAAATGTGGGTTGAATCGAATTCTCTTAGAAGGTGTCCAACACTACACCAACAAGGATAAAGCGTAACTGTATCTTGATGTCACTACTCAGTGGTTCCCGCTTGCTTTGAATAATCTTCCCATGATTGTTAACTATCATATGTTAGATATTTGTAATGTCTTTTTGGGTAGTTTATTTTATTAATGGATTATTAGATTAATGTGAGGAATTTAGAGAGTGTCGAAAACAGGTTTTGATTCCCCAACAACCAGGCGAAGCCCGCAAAGGGAAACAACATACACGAGTTGAAGACAAAATTTTTATTTCAATTTGATGAATCAAAAAAGTTTGTAAAATCAAATACACTGATGACAAATTAAATTGCAACGATGTGTCACTTTCTGATCATCCACCAATAATCGACCAAAAGCCTTTGGTTGGTGGTGAAAACATACTTTGTGGCAATGAGTCAGGTATGAAAATTAAATATGAAATCAAATAAAAACAAATAAACTATATAACCTTTCTATAAGGCAGAGTGTGTGCAAGTGTTTATTAGTAAAATGAAAACCATGAAGGAGACTGCGAATTCCCCCAAGGGGGATGGAGTGTGGGCCTGTGTAGCCCACTTGATTTTTTATTGATGGAATTTTAAAATTGTTGAAATAATAAAATAAAATTCCTTTTGACCCTTGAAAATGGATCAAAAGGCTTACACACTCTTTGGAAGAAAAGAGGAATCAATAAGAGGGAAGAAGGAAGGATTTCAGGTGCTCCGGATGATGAGAAGTTTGATTTTCGGAAGCATTTAATTCTCCTTTTTCTAATACCTACTAAAAAAAAGCGATCGATTTATTTTAGAATCCCATGAATTGATAAATAAAAGTACAAAAAATTTATAGTACTCAAGTACTTGAAAAATTGTAAAATTTTCTATGAAAACAAGCACTTAAAGTGTGAATCTAGATCTAGTTTGAGATGATAATTCAAAGAAATTATAGATATGATACATACATACATACATAAATACATATACATATACATATACATATGCTTAAAAAACTTATATTTAAATATCATACTTTTCAGATCTAAAATTTGTCAAACACAGAACCAATAACCAAGAAAGATTTCAATTTTAGAGAGAGAGGAGAAAGGTCCCCAAGCCCTGGTATTGAAAGGTATGAGGGAGAGAAGAATATGCAGAACAAAAAAACATTATATTTCAGCTGATATAATGTAACGGAAAATAAGGTGGATGCAACTGAGCTCCAAAATCCTTTCACCTAAAGAAACCTGCAAAAACTAGAAAATCCTTCAAACAAGCATGGTTAATCTAGTACATTTCATCATAAAAGATAAGGAGAATATTAGTACAAACTAATAAATCCTATTACTCCTGAAATATTCTACAAATAAAACATAAATGAACAAATTTCCAATAGAAAATGCTCATCCAAAAGAATGCTAGATGAATACTACCAAACTTGATAAAAAAAGAAAGCCCAATTTATCTAAATATCACCTCAGAAATTATCCAGTTGCATAACCATGAGACAATGCAATAATGATCCTCCAAATCCTTCAATACGTTTTAACAAAATATCAGAAACATAAGTACAATGGGCACGGGTTCAATACATCATGCTGAAAGAGGAGAAAGACCTTGCTTTTATAGAAAAAAGGGAGCTCAAACCCCAAGGGGGAGAATTTTCCAACTGTGAGGTGGTTTTGGGGGTTGAGAAAAAGGTGGGAGGAGGTTTGAATTCGTGATAGAGGAGGATTCCACCTCTATTGAGGTGTCCCACTTGGTTTGGGAATCATCTGCCTCCTCTAACAACTCCTTCCAAGTGGCAAAAGAAATCCTCAATGAGAGAATGTGCCCCTCTTTTGTGGAAGTGAGTTGGAGCTCCTCCATTGATGGTTGAATATGCTCCTCTATGATCATAAAAGTACCAAACAATACCCTCAACAAATTTGACGCCTTCGAGGGAAGTCCCACATAAGCTTCCTTTGATTTATGAATTGGATTTTCTCCATTTTTTCCATTTATTTGACCCTCTAAGTAATTTTGGAGAGAAAATGAAAATTAATAATTAAATATTACTAATTTGACTCTCAAAATTGGTTTAGGGGTTTAGTGGGGGATATGGGTCCAAAAACGATCATCCCCATGACCAAATGGGATCCCTAGGCCAAATTTTATGACCTTTTGAACTTTTACAATTAAAATACACCTTTTTGATGATTTAATTAAAAATCTAAAAATTAAAAAATCTAATGAAAGAATTAGCAGATGTCCATGAAAATTTAGGACTATGACTATAATGGTATAATACATAGACCCTAGGATTTAATAACCTTTTAAGACATAATCACCAATTTCACCATCCTGGCTTTGGAGGATTTTGAGTGAGAAACTCAAAAATTATATGTCGTTTAAAAAAGCGTCACATAATCGAAGAGGTAAAAAAACTCAAGTAATATGACCTTGATGGCTGAGTACTAAGAAGGCCAAGAATTTTACAAAATAAACAATCATGCTATGTCATTTACTACAATTCCACCAAGGGGGTGTGAACATGCGAAAAACAGACCACAACTGGCCCTGATGAAACCATGGAACTTCCTGAGCACTGAGTAAGAACATTGATTTTTTCTGATCCTTGACGACTCAATTGAAAAATCTGCGGGACATGTGCTCGAGCTGGTCTTTAGACAAGGATGTCTATGAGACCTCCAACATCACTGGTTTATACAATCTGTAAAAACATTTCATCTTGAAAAGAAAAACTTAGTAGCACAAGTTTTATGAAAAGAACCAGTGATCCAAAATTTTATTTATTGGAAGGAACAAAAAAATAAAAATGAAAGAGAGTTTTATTCCTAAGTACATAAAAGAAATGCATAAAGTAAATGATCACTTTAAGGATATTATTTTCCTACTATAAACAAGATAAAAAAATACCTTAGGTAAAATCAAATATCCAATGTAGCCGCCTATGCATTTTATCAATTTTAAAAGTTTTTTCCTTGTCTTTGCTTACCATCCAAAGCAAGGAAAAAATATTTAGGTAATGCAAAGCTACATTAAACTTCAATATGGGAAGGTTGAACGGGAGATTATAATCATGGAGAAGGTCATCAAACTGCTTCCCAAATTGGCAAGTCCTCTTGTAGGATTCTTCTATCTAAGATTGGATAGGACTGGTGTACACATCTGTATGATGAGGCAAGTCATCAAACACATCCAAGGGGATTATCTGCTAATAAATCTGTTCATAAGCCCCAAACTTATCCAAATCATAAGGAATATCTGTATGTGAAAACGATGGATGAAAAAAGTCTTCAATTAGTTGCACCCAATCTGAATATTCACTACATTGCTTCTATTTGTCTTCATTACTGATACTGATATATGGATCAGACTGATCATATGTATAAACTTCATGATCTTCTTCCATATCAAAATTTCCCAAGGACACAAGATCCATGCTCTCTTATTTAAAAACCTCATATATAATATCTTCAATAATACCATCAAGATACTAAAAACTCCCTCCATTAGATATGTTGTAGACATGATTATAAACAAAACCATCAAATTTTTTGGTTCATTATTTTCCTCCTCATACATGTCATAGATTGGATTTTACATGAATGTCCAGGTATCCTCATCAACATATTTGTCGAACATAAGGGAGTGTTTGTCACTTGTATCATCGTTATATGGAGAACATGAAAGTAAACCTTCCAGACTGTCATCATTATATGGAGAACATGTAGGAGTGTCATCATGCACATTACAACTTTCATCATAAGTTTCATTATAATATTTTGTAATGGTTCCATCCTGAGGTAGATCTAGAGTACAAATGTGATCATCAACACTAAAATAATCATGAAATTATTCCCAATCATCAATATTATTTGTTGATGTGATATGAAGAGAGTCTTCAATAATATTTTCAATTAATGGCTCTTCATGCATAAAATAAATGGGACCATCATGTATTTCTTCTTCATTGTGATCTCTTGGAGGTAGCACCCAATACCTATCATTTCCTATCCTGATGAGATGAGATAATTTAGGCTCTTCCTCATGATAGTCTATCCAGGGAAAGGAAGTGAAAATGAACACTTCTAGGAACTTGTCTAAATCTTTCATGTCAGTCTCTCCTGTATGAAATTGCCTCAAGAATATTCTAAGGAAGCTTGAAAGGGAGGTAATACCTTTATTTGGAATACCATTGAGATACCATTAACAATCATTTACTTGTAGAGTACTCACAAAAATTTCATCATATTATCTTCATACAGAACATTGAAGTCAGCCATAAATTTAAGGAGATATATGACATGTCAGACCTCTGCATGCTCATTTCTCCCAAATATAGGTAGATGATTAGATATATTTTCACCATTATTATAATTAGGGAATATTGGGATGTTTGAGAAGTTACTGGAAGGATATTCATTGGAAATATGAGCTCTTTCCTCATCCATATTGTTTACTCATTAGAAAGCATTTGATATAACCACATAGCTGTCAAAAATAAGGGATCATCTACACACAATCAATCTCAACATTTTTTCTGAGAAACAAGGGTTTTATCCCTTAAATGGAGTCGCCATGTGAAAAGAAAAATATGCATCATAAATATTTCACAAAATTTTCTCTTTTTTTGGTTTTCTTTGTATAAAGGAAAAATGTTAGTGGAGTCTCCAGACAAATAATCAAATATCTACTCTAATCATTCATAAAACAAAGCAAAAACAAAAAGAAAGAAGAAACTTGTACCTCAGGAATACATTTTTTAATCCTCGACAAAGTCGCAAAAAAGTGTTTATGCCTTTCACACACCCGGGGGTCAAGATGCTAGGTGTGTCTTTGGGGGCAAGTCTTGAGTCAAGTACTATCACTTGATCTTGAATCCTCCCTTTAGGAAAAATCCTAACAAAGCCCAGGGGTGTGTTCTGTTGTAGAGGAAAGTTTCCTATGGCTAGGGTTTAAGAGGCCATCAACACGTTGGGGTTGAAAGGTATATGTATATAGTTTTGCAAGTGAATATAAACAAGGTTCATAGATTTGATTGGTTCATACCTTAGCCAAATGAAGGTTGATCCAAGCATCCATTCAATCCTCCTCTTTCTCCTCTTTCTCCAAGAGACCTGCAAAACAAAGTTAACCTTCCTCAAACCAATTTGACTATATGAAAGGAGATTATGTTCAATGGAACATGAAACCCTAACCTATTATACAACATCATATAACCATAAACATATATTCAATACACAAGACACATTGATTGTAAGAGGAAGAGTGTAACATCTTTATTGATCATGAGAGAAGTACAAATATTACCTTCTCTTAAATCCAGACACCTCCCAAAACCTTGATCTGGTTCTTCTGCTTCTCTTCCCTACGGAACTCAGCCTCTAAGCTTTGCAACACAAGGATGATCTCTAAGGAAAAGGTGGGGGAATGAGAGTCCCAATTCCTCCAGCATAACAATGCAAAAGTTCAAGTCCCCTCTCAAGGACCTATATCCCTCTATTATATAGTCTGACAAATATTTAGGTGCGAGGAGGAAGTAGTTACAACTGAAGGAGTCAGTTTCATAACCACCAAAACTACCCAAAGTTTGAGAAACATTCATTTTTTGACATGTACAAGAAAAATTTGTGGGTTCCAGTGATAATAGTCATGAATGCAAATCCAAAATCATTGGCTGCAATAACACGAGTTAGGAATAAAGGAGGAATTTAGGGTAACCCCAGGTAGCATGAAGGAAAAGCGCGAGTACAGAGGTGAAACTTATGGGTACCATGAAGGAAAAGTAGAGAATAGTTCAAAGATGCTCATTTTTGTGGTATTTTTGGGAATTTATAGGATTTGGAGTCTCCTATAAAGTTGTTTCTAACTTGAATATATTTCCAACGGTTTAGAGAAGAGGTCAAATAGAGTTATAGAACTCCATATATGGCTCCTCCCAGTTAGGTATTTTTTCAGTGACTTTCATGAAGTGTCGACATGTGACGAAAGCATGGGAAAGTGGTCACAGGAAGAGAGTGTGTCATTTTGGGCTATAATAGATGCTCCCTATTGTATGAGGTTAGAGGGGAAGAGGATATCTGAAATAAATTATAAAGGAAACAACTAAGTATGGAGAGAGCAGAGAATCCAAGATCAAAGGATCAAACAGAGGTACATGAAAGAGAGATAAATGTCATAAAAAATTGATCTCTATGACATACAGGTCCATATACAAAACATCTCCATAAATAAATAGGCGGATCCAACATGTGTATAACTTATGTAACTATCATGGTCGTACAATATGTTAAAAGACGCCATATCAAATCTAAAGGAGTCATGGCCACAAATAAACAAGGTGGATCCATGCTCAATAAATGATCATAACCCCAAGAATACAAGGTGGAGCTATGTCTCAAACAAATGTCATATGAAGTGTGACAAGGTCTTGTGTAACTCAGGAAATATAAAAATACGACGATTCTACTATCCACCCAATGTATTCAATCCAAACCGCCCAAAAGGTATGAATCCTAACCATGCAAATAAAGGAACTAAATTCGAACATGGGGGAAAACGTTTGATTACCGACCATTAATGAATACTGTTAACAAACGAAAGGGAAACCAACATTAATGAAAATGGTCCCCAAGGTACCTA
The DNA here is from genome assembly GCA_001517045.1 of Pseudotsuga menziesii. Taxonomy (NCBI): domain Eukaryota; kingdom Viridiplantae; phylum Streptophyta; class Pinopsida; order Pinales; family Pinaceae; genus Pseudotsuga; species Pseudotsuga menziesii. The sequence continues at coordinate 1,390,072 of LPNX010479276.1, forward strand.
GTGCATTCTAACACATGTGAATATAAGATATTTAAGTCGAACACCTGAAGAGTCCGTCGAGTATGAGACAATAAAGTTTTCCCACTACCCACTAGTGAAGGAAATTTCCACTGATGACTGCAATCCACGAGGTATTGTCATAAAATCTAAATCTCATTCCAAGAGAAATATGTGTCGACATCGATAGGAAGAGATCCATAGGAAGGAAGGCATTAAGGAATCCTTGATCATCCAACACGAGGTAAGTTAGAGATTAATTGGATCAGGAACTGGAACAAAGTTTTGGAGCAAGGACCGCCGAAGACATGAATCTAAGGAACTGATACCAGGGAATGACCAATACAAAAGGTCAATGCAATTGCAGAATGGTTGGCAAAGGTTTAATCCTTGAATAGTGAGCACGACACAGAAGTGACTTAGGGAGCTTTTGACACAAAGAGACCAATGATGCAACTACGCAATGTAGGAGACATTGATAGATTCCCCATATAATTGGAAAAGAGACCAACTGGAGGAGTAAAAACTATCAATCAGGATAATGTCAAAAACTGAGACCCAACTATTGATAGACTCAAAACTGGTGCTTTGTTCAAGGAAACAATACTTTTTTCCATGACATAAAATAAATGTGAATGAACTTCCCTTCCCTCTTCCTTGTAAAAGTTTAACGAGTCCAAGAAACAAAACTAGGGACCTTCTTCATTTTTGACAAGCTCGAAGAAGAAATAGAAGAATGCTTGATAAAGCACTGTTTCGTGGATTTTACGAGCTCGAATTAGTGGGTGCTTGATGGTATTTTCATATTTTTGAGAGTCTTAAAACTCCAAATAAGACTCCAGGGGATGCTTTTTTCATAAAGTTAGTCTCCTAAGTCTGAAAAAGTGTAAAACAATATGAAGGACAAATCTCTTATCCCGGGAAAACTAAGGTATTCCTTTTTTGTAGTTAGTTGTTAAGGTCCAAAAAAGGGGTAAACTATCACTAGACCGATGCTCCTTCATAAGCGAGTAGAACGCTCTATTTTTAACGAGTGTGAAGGAAAGAAAGATCACGCAGAAAGTTCCATTTATTTACGATAATGGTATGGACAACAATAAACTCGATGTTTTGTTCTAGGGTTTAGCAAGCATGACAAAGACATAAAGAACTTTTGGAATATTTTTCATATTTAGGTCTAGAGCACAAAAAATAGAAAACTAAGCTTGAAAAGGGTCCTTTTCCATAAGTTTAGTCCTCCAGGTCCGAAAAAGAGAAAAACTTATGCCTGAAGATAATCTTCTAGAGTCCAAAAAAATAGAGTGTTCCTTTTTCGTAAATAATCCAAATGGTCCGAAAAAGAGATAACCTACCACCAATGTGAATGATCATTCAATTTACCTTAATGAGTCTTGATGAACAAGTTTTCTTGATTGTCTAGTCAAATTTAAGGAGTCATACCAGGGCGTAACGATAACTCCATATATTTCCCGTGAAGTTTTAACGAGTCCAGAAAATTCATCTCATTACATCCTTACTGTTTTTAATGAGCTCGAAGGAGAGAAGAAATAATGCTCTAAAAGTGAGGAGACAAGTTTTAGAGGCAAGAGAAACTAGTTCCAAGCATGAGGAATAGACTTAAGGATAATGCAAGGAACATGGGAAAGATAAAGACACTTGAGGAATGTCTCCTAAAGGTAAAAGGTGTTAAGTTGCCAAGGAAAAAAGGTACAAGGATGAGTGATGCCGAGATCAGAGACAAGGACTTATACAATGATCTGTAAGCATGGAAGTCAAAATCAGGCTCATGAGCATGAGAAGGGTACATGAAAATGTAGTTACAACTCAAACAATAAGACAGGACCAGTAAATAGTTGCGAATCCAACTACAAATCCTGTCTCCAAGAAACAACAACATCAAGATCATACTCAAAAGAAAAGATATGATGGGGGTCACGTTGGAAAAAACACATGCAACTTTTCTATCTTCTACATAAGGTGTATTCAAGGCAGAATCAAATGAAGAGGATTCTATAGTGCCAAGGCCTGAGGGTTTATGAAGATATAGTCTGCAGGAAGAAACTCAATATCACAGAAATTTAAAAATCTATAAGAAAAATCAAACTCATTAGGATCACTGACTTGTTGTTCAAAGTGACAGTCCAAAGAATCAACAAGACCAACATGAGAAGATCAACAAATGGAAATATGAAATATCATGCTTATCAAGCAAATTAGGGTTATACTTATTCACAACTGTACCAACATCCATAAGAAGGTCATATTGTATCAAAGAATATAGGAAGAATTTGTCAGAACGAAGTACACCGTCCCAGATAGGAAACATATCTGAACTTTCAAATGGATCAACGGAGAGGAGAGTAGGCTCCACAGTTTGTATAGGATGGATCACCTAGTCAACTTATGGGACCGAGTCCCGAGAAGGTGAGAATGAACACAGAGGCTTCTTCTCAGTAGAAATTGAACTCAAGGGATATCAGGCCACATAGCTCACACGTGGCGGGGTAGTGTCTATCGAGACACTAGGAATAAATAAATAAAAAAATCTGGTCTCTAGTTGGGTCAGGAGAGGGATCAAGAAAATCCAGCTGATCAATAGTGACAATTTATTTGCAATTATTAAAGTACATCACATGAAATAACGTTGACACCACATCCTGCATGGCATAAACATAATCACGCTTGAGGAGCATATTGAAGTCCAAGGGGTCCTCAATCACCATGAAATCAACTAAACCAGTATTCCCACCCAAAGAAACAAGAGTTTGAGAAAGAATTCCCAAAGCTGTACTAGTTCTTCTATCAAAATCTAGTAACTGACTTGCAATCGACACAAGGCTAGGAGATCCCATGCCTCACCAAGCACGAGAAGACAAGATACTAACCGAGGGTCTTTCATCAACAATAAAACTAGCAATCGTGTACTGTTCAAATTTGACCTTTATCTAGAAAGGTGCATCAGAAGGAAGGCACGGCTTAGCGAGACTATTCTAATAAAAGGAAGCAATCCAAGAGCTTAGTGGGGGTTCATCCGAAGTGAGTTAAATGCCCCCTTGTTCAGTAAGTTCTAAACTAGCAGCAAATAAAATGTGACTAACAGACACTTCACTCTCCAAAAGAAGAATGGGATTGATCGATGATGGAATCAATTCAACCACTTCATGAAATTCACTCTCTAAAAGGAGAGTGGGATTGACCAAAGATGACATTGGCTCAATCACATAAGGATTAGTCTCAGAAGGGAGAGCGGGGTGAACCAAATACTGGGAAGGTTTGACCACTTGATCAACCGAAGGTTGAGTAGGTTGTTGAGAAGCTTCAATTTTCTCAAGAATGGGATGGCCTTGAAACCAAACTCTTTGTACCTATGCAATAGCAGGGAATTGATAAGTAAGGTGGTCTCCCTCACAAAGCCTACAAGGAAACTTGGGATTGTGTTTTGAATGGTTAGTCTTTTCAGTAGTGTCAACATGACTCACAGTGGATGACTATTTGTCCTCATCATGACCTACATATACTGAGAGTTTTCCCCCAACATGACCAATGAAGGAATAGGAGTAGTTACTTGGCGTCTTGTGAAGATTTCTCTAAGTGCAAGCGTTGAATCATCCAACCTCCATCACAAATTTTAAACTGAGGTTACCTTCTAAGTCTACTCTAGGAGCACTGGAAATAACATTCCAATGCCACCAGTGTAATATCCTAGAAGACAAGATACTAAGGATACCAAAATCATGGAGAAAGTATGGCAGAATGGTCATCAGTCCAACCGATGCACATGGGTAGGGTAGCTAAGCCCAGAACTCAAGCAGTACTAGGAACCACATGGGACCGGGAGGAGGTACTGGGTGAGTCCCAAAACATCCAACAACTCCGGTGTATTCTTTACTGAGAAGAGGAGGGGTATCTCCAACAGTGCAGTATCGCACGACCTCGTGCTTGACTCCTTTGTGAGAGGAGTTTTTTGGTGTCTTTCTCAATGAAGTTGGATTTCCTAAAAGATAGGACACTATGGTTGAGTTGAATTTTTGGGAAGTTAAGATATCCCTAACCCAAAACACTAGCATAGACTAGTGTGTGTCATCCCTAGAAACAAACAATTACGAATATATTTTAGATGTTAAACATTTATTTGAAAGGGTTGTTGATTACTCAAAGGGGGTGGCGAAGGTGAAACCGATGACATTTTGACTCAAAGTTCCAACAATATGACTAAACAAAAGAGAACTTGAAATGCAAAAAGCAAAAAAAATTATTTTTCTTTTTCAAACATAAACTTGAAAGACACATAAGACCAACATCTTTTTAATTTTTTCAGAAACAATGATACGCATTGTATTAAAGACCAAAACCCTAATATACATGCATATTAAAAAAATATATGTTATTTTTCTTTTTCTTTTATAAATGCAAAAGAAAAACTACCTACAGACTAATGTATGTAGATAACAAGAAAAAATCAAAAGGACTCCTGCTATACAACCACCAAAGAGACTCTATACTGCCCTAAAGTCAATATAAAACCTACTTGGAAGGGAGGCTTACATAAAATACAAGTCAATTAATTTGGCATGGTGAAGTTAATCAACAATAAAAGAAATAAACAAAGACCAATAAGCTTCTGAAATTAGACAAAGACCTCTAACAGAGGCTAACCAGAAACAAGTGCCAAAATTCAAGCCAAGCAAAGGGGGTTGGGGGGAAAGAGAAAAAAGAAAACCCTAATGCTACAAAAGGACTTGAAACATAGATAAATAAGAACTAATAGAGATGAAATTAACTCCCTAGATTCATGCAAATGCAGAGGACCCTAAACAACCAAAAAAACCAAAAAAAGGTGAAAAAGGGTGTTTCAGGGGCACGTGCGAGTTGCACGACTACTAGGTCATGAGTCACTCATAGGTTTCCAATATAGTAGGTCGTGAATGTATCAAGAACTCACAACTGTTAGGTCTGGTACCTACGAATGGGTGGGAAAAGTCCTAACAAAGGAAAAAAACTGCCTTAGGAAGGCAATGGAGGTATTCTATCAGACTCTAAGGGTGTTCCTAAGTGGGAAGAAGGACCAGAAACCCTATAAAACATGATAAGAAAGACAAAGAAACCCAAAATAGACAAGGCTATCCCCAATGGAGTCACCAATTCTGTTGTAGAGGAAAGTTTCCTATGGCTAGGGTTTAAGAGGCCATCAACATACTGGGGTTGAAAGGTAGATGCATATTGTTCTGCAAGTGAATATAAACAAGGTTTAGATATTTGATTGGTTCATACCTTAGCCAAATGAAGGTTGATACAAGAAGCCGTTCAATCCTTCTCTTTCTCCTCTTGCTCCTAGAGACTTTAAAAACAAAGTTAATCTTCCTCAAACCAATTTGACTATATGAAAGGAGATTATGTTCAATGAAACATGAAACCCTAATATGATATACAACATCATATAACCATAAACATAGATTCAATACACAAGATACATTGATTGGAAGAGGAATAGAAATACATATTTATTGATCATGAGAGAAGTACAAATATTACCTTCTCTTCAATCCGGGCACATCACAAAACCTTGATCGGGTTCTTCTGCTTCTCTTATCCAAAAAACTCAGCCTCCAAGATCTGCAACACATGGATGATCTCTAGGGAAAAGGTGGGGGAGTGAGAGTCCCAATTCCTATAGCATAAAAATACAAAAGTTCAAGTCCCCTCTCAAGGACCTCTCTCCCTCTATTATATAGTTTGATAAAGAGTTAGGGCCAAGGACAAAGTAGTTACAACCAAAGGAGTCAATTGCATAACCACAAAAACTACCCAAAGTTCAAGAAACATTCATTTTTTGACATGTATAGGACAAATTCATGGGTTGCAGTGAAAATAATCATGAATACAAAGCCAAAATCGCAGGCTACAGTAACAAGAGTCACAAATACAAGAGGAATTCAAGGTAACCATGGGTAGCATGAAGGAAAAGTCGCGAGTACAGAGGTGAAACTCGTGAGTACCATGAAGGAAAAGTCACGAATAGGTAAAATATTCTCATTATTAGGGTACTTCAAGGAATTCTCATGCTTTGGAGTCTTCTGTAAAGTTGTTCCTGACTTCAATATATTTCCGACGGTCTAGAGAAGAGGTTAAATGGAGTTTCAGAACTTTGGATGTGGCTCCTCCAAGTTAAGTGTTTTTTTAGTGACTTTCATGAAGTGTCATCATGGAAGTGTCGACATGTGACGAAAACATGGGAAAGAGGTCACTTGAAGAGAGTGTGTAATTTTTGGATATAACATGGTCCTTAAGATAGAGTTGTCTAAGGCTCTTAAGTTTTAGTCTTTAATGATGGAAGTAAGTTGTTCAGGATTTTTTGAAGAAAAATTACTGAGACAAGATTGTTTGCAAATTGAAATAACCATGAATCAAATAAGTGCCAATGGAGTCAAAGTAAAATAATTTTTTTGAAATGAAATATTATGCAATGTGTATTGGTCAGTTTTAATTATTAGAATATGAGTTGAGTTACGGAAAGTGAATTCTCAATATACTGGTACTAAGAATATGCCTGGAAGATGACTAAAGTGGTTTCTCACTCATAAATGTGGGTTGAATCAGAGTTTCTGAGAAGGCATCCAACACTACACCAACAAGGATGTAGCCTGACTGTATCTCTAGGTCACTACTCAGTGGTTCCCACTTCCTTTGAATACATTTCCCATAATTCTAACCTATAGTACGCTGGATATTCTTAATGTGTTCTGAGGTAGTTGATTTTATTAATGGATTATTAGAGTAATGTAAGGAATTTAGAGAGTGTCGAAAACCACTTTTTATTCCCCAACAACCAAGAAAATCTCGTAGAGGGAAATAGCATACACGAGTTGACAACAAAATGTTTATTCCAATTTGATGAAGCAAAGATGTCTGTAAAATTAAATAGACTGATAAAAAATTAAACTGAAACTATGTGTCACTTTTTGATCATCCTCCAATAATCGACCAAAAGTATTTGGTTGTTGGTGAGAGCATACTTTGTGGCAACGAGTTGGGTATGAAAATTAAATATGAGATCAAAGAAAGACAACTAAACTATACAACTGTTCAAGAAGTCGAAGTGTGTGCAAGTGTTGATGAATAAAATGAAAACCATGAAGGAGACTGCGAATTTTCCCAGGGGGTGGATTGTGGGCGATGTGTATCCCACTTACTTTATTTATTGATGGAATTTACAAATTTATGAAATCAGAAAATAAAATTCCTTTTGACCCTTGAAAATTGATCAAAAGTCTTACACACTCTTTAGAAGAAGAGAGGAATCAAGAAGAGGGAAGAAGGAAGGATTTCGGGTGCTACGAATGATTAAAAGTTTGATTTTTGACATCATTTCCTTCTCCTTTTTCTAATACCTTCTAAAAACCAATGATCTATTTATTTTAGAATCCAATGAATTGATCAAATAAAAGTACAAAAAACTTATACTACTCAAGTTCTTGAAACTTTGTAAACTTTTCTATAAAAAACACTTAAAGTATGAATCTAGATCTACTTTGAGAGGATACTTTAAAGAAATTATATATATATATATATATATATATATATATATATATATATATATATNATCAGTAACCAAGAAAGATTTGAATTTTAGAGAGAGAAGAGAAAGGTCCTCAAGCCCTAATCATGAAAGGTATGAAGGAGAAAAGAATATGTAGATCAAAACACATTATATTGAAACTTATATAATGTAATGGAAAATAAGGTGGATGCAACTGAGCTCCAAAATCCTTTCACCTAAAGCAACCTGCAAAAACTAGAAAATCCTTCAAGCCAGCATGCTTAATCTAGTACAATTCATCATAAAAGACAAAGAGAATATTAGTACAACTGAATAACCTATTACTCCTGAATATTCTAAAAATAAAACATAAATTAACAAATTGAAAACATAAAATGTTCATCCAAAAGGAAGCTAGATCAATACTACCAAACTTGACAAAAAAGAAAGCCTAATTTAACTGAATATCACCTCAGAAATTATCCAGTTTCATAATCATGAGACAATGCCACAATAATCCTCCAAATCATTCAATATTTATTAATAAAATATCAGCAACATAATTAAAATGGGAATAGGTTCAATACATTCTGCTAAAAGAGGAGAAAGGCCTTGCTTTTATAGCAAAATAGGAGCTGAAACCGCAGGGGGGCAAATTTTCCAAGTGTGAGGTGGTTTTGGGGGTTGAGAAAAAGGTGGGAGGAGGTTTGAATTCATGATATTGGATGCTTCCACCTCTCTTGCAGTATCCCACTTGGTTTGGGAATCCTCCACCTCCTCTAACAACTCCTTCCATGTGGAAAAACAAACCCTTAATGAGAGAATTCACCCCTCTTTTGTGGAAGTGAGTTGGAGCTGCTCCTTTGATGGTTGAAGATGCTCCTATATGCTCAAACATTTTCCATACAATATACTCAACAACTTTGACACCTCATATACAAGTCCCAAACAAGATTCCTTTGATTTAGGAATTGGATTTTCTCCATTTTTTCCATTTATTTGACCATCTTAGTAATTTTGGAGAGAAAAACAAAATTAATAATTGAAAATTACTAATTTGACCCTAAAAAGTGGTCTTAGGGGTTTAGTGGGGGATCCGGGTCCAAAAACGAGCATCCCCATGACCAAATTGGCTCACTAGGCCCAATTTTATGACCTTTTAAACTTTTACAATTAAAATACACCTTATCGATGATTTTATTAAAAATATAAAATTAAAAAAATCCTATGAAAGACTTAGCGCATGTCCAAGAAAATTTAGGACTATGAATTTCATGGTATAATACAGAGACCCTAGGATTTAGTAACTTTTTAATACATAATCACAAATTTCACCATCCCAACTTTGGAGTATTTTGAGTGAAAAACTCAAAAATTATATGTCACTTAAAAAAGAGTCACATAATCGATGAGGGAAAAAAACATAAGGATAATGATATTGATGACCAAGTCCTAAGAAGGTCAAGCCTTTTAGAAAAGAAACCATCATGCTATTCCATTTATTATAATTCCCCCGAGTGAATGTGAACATGCGAAAAAGGGACCACAACTAGCCCTGACGAAACCATGGAACTTCCTGAGCACTAAGTAAGAACATTGATTTGTTATGATCCTTGGTGGTTCACTTGAAAAATGCACTAAGTTAAACTTAGTGGATAATATGAACCATTCATTCATAGTTAAATATTTTTATTTCTGAAAAGAATACCACTTTTTCAATTGTTTGCAAATTTAGAAATGAGGGGGTGGGGGGAAGGGGAGGGAGGAGACCCTATAACGCCCACCTTCTTGGGAATAGGTGGGTTTGGAAATAAAATTGGGATCTTTTCCCATGGTTCAACTAGATAAATCTTTTCTTGTTGTCTATAAACTACTAGGTGTGCGGGATGAACCTTTTTACTATGAGAAGTGGCTTCCTCGAAATTTTCAACCATTTTTCACTTTTGACCATAGGAAAGGATATGGGTTCTTGGATCGGTTTTCCTATAACAACTTGGGTTTGTACATTCTAATCAATGGCCATATGAGGGAAGTGATTACTTTTTTGTTCTAGTTTCTGGAACTTAATGAAATTGTTCATGAGGTTGATGTATCTAAGTAGATAATGGATAAATCTCCCACCTACCAACTGGCTACAAAAAAATTATTTGATATTGATGGATATAATAACATGGAGACACACATGATTTTGAAAACATGGTTTAAGAAATTGTTATCACCCGCCTTGTAGTTTCCTATGTGATGTGGATCCAAGATGGATGGTAGAGGGGCAAGCAACTAAGGGGTGGAACCATGACTGCTTAGAATCCCAAATGGATGGTTGTCACGCCAATCAAGGAAGCCTTCAATTTATGTTATCCTATTCAAATACAACAATGTGGGAGACCCAGATATGCTCCCGACAGGAGAGATCAAACCTAGACACCATAATAGATTAAATGGTGCTTCAAGGTACAATGGAATAAGATCTGAAGAGAAGAGACTTACCTATTAGATATTACTTGGAAATTATTGTAGAATTATTTAACAGTGATGATCTTTGCTATCCTGATCAATTTTGGAAGATCCAAGTGATTTCTATGAAGGATGCAAGCCACAAGACACCAATGTGCCCCATACCCTGCATGAGCAAACGTCGACAATATCATATTTTCCAATACACGATAAAGAAAACAAATGCTACAAGACAGTAAAACGAAGTAATCATAGATCACAATGAAAGTAATGAAAACCCCCTTATCCAAGACGAAGAAAACCAAGCGAGTTGATGCCCCCTTGCAAAAACGCTCTAGCCAAAACACCCTCATGTAGGAAAAACAATGATAGCAAAAAAAAATATAGATCTCACAAGAATTTCCACAATGCTAAGAAGCTGAAGATTACCCAATCACCATTTGAGAACATCAGATGCAAAACAGATCTAGAAAATATCCACAAAAAAGTCTTTCTATTATTCAGATCCAAGAGCGAAAGACCCCTTACAAATGAGAAGCTCTCTCCTTTAAATAGAAATGAGAGAACCACAATCATAACTAAATCCTAACCACTTTCAAAATGAGTGCCTAAGATTAAAAAATGAAATGTTCTAATCAATGGTTGAGATGAGCTCAACATACAACACATGGATCAATATAACCATAATTTACCAAAGTGGACTAAACCACCCATAAAAAGGTAACCCACTCAACAAGAAATAAATGAAGCACATGGTGGGTCCAAGGAGTGTTTGAATAAATCCCTCTGGGTGTCCCCATGGCACAATAAAATAATATAATAATTTAATTCTTTGACTTTATGCCTCCTTGAGCAAATCGTGAGCTTCCAAAAGCTCCAGAAAATAATATAAAAATGCCCAAAAATAGGTGTGGGCCCAATCATGTGCTACAACTGCTGGAGAAGGTGTGGAAGACATCACTCTCATCATTATGACTCATCCCATGCCATTTCTTTACCTCAGTAACCCAAATCAATTTCTTCAATAGCCATTCAATCATTTTTAATCTGCCTCGGGAAATGTGATCCTGCCAAAATAGCCTCCTAGGGTTCCTGCATTGTCAAACTGAGCCCACCAGGATCTATGGGATGGAGGTATGATGGTACAAACAAGTGGCTACACCCCCTATGCACACACAACTCCCTAGGATATACAAATAAAACATTTCCCTACTCAAACATATCAACCTGTGAAGAAAAACTGCATCAAAAAGGCAAAATGAGCCTGATCATATCTGCAAGTGCTCGGAACTAGAAATAAACTTTCTCATTGGACTCAAAGAATCCAAATACATCTAAGGTGTATACTCATACCCCTCACAAGTCTCTATCTGATCATCAATCATATCCAAGAAACAATAAAACCATCTAAGACTGATCAGACACCAATAATAGCTCAGACTGTCATCCATCTGTTGCAAGTGTAAAAGGCTAAGACATGCTCTACAACTCATTCAAGTAACAATCACAACAAGTAGCATTCATTTCACTTGTGGTACATCAACCAATACATATATAAGGCTTTATTTGTTATTACTCAGACTTAGACTTTTAAGACTATACTCACTTCATAGTTGTAGCCAATTTGCTAGTGGAGGGTGAAGGGTGAAAATGACAAGGCTAAGGAAAAGGATGACTTCCTACTCAACATCATGACACTTTGGATAATGGAAAGGGAATACTCACTATAACCAATGTCAGACAAACAACAACACAAGGAATGGCAGTGCCTCACAAATGGGTGAGTTGTTTAGAGAGTGCTTATTCAACTTAGGCATCATGACTACAACAAGATTGATCCAAGTTCATTAGGACCATAATTTTATTCCATGGCCTTTTTGGCCTATATGACCCTTTGGGACTTCACCAGTGCTTAAAATCATAGATAATCACAGCTTTCATTTGGGGCATATTTATTTTTATAAAGTCAGGATATTTTTAACCATTGCTTTTTGGACCTTTTCTTATACTCTTCAAGGAGTATTTTAGCATTTCATTGCTCTTTCCCTCTTTACATATGTTAAGAAACACAGTTTTATAATTTTCATTTTCCATGGGTGCATATTCAATATTTTCTATATAGGTAGTACATGAACTTTCAGTTTTAGCCAACAACATCTCAAGTGACTAAGGAGAGTTCTGCACAGTGCCAAACATTGAGACAACTGACCAGAATGATTTAGGCATACTATACAAATTACCAAAGGGAAGTTTTGTCACCAACTCATAGCCGAGACACAATATAGACAAGGAGGCTTGTCCAACAAAAGTTCTAGCAGGGAGAAAGATCCTCCTTGCCATAAGTCAAGAAGTTAGTTGGGTTGAAAACTAAACTGGAAGGTGATGGATGGGTGAAGACAATGAATGATGGAGCCAACACTAGCAAGACAAAACAATGGTGGGAATGACTACCTCTATTCTCCCTAAAGAGGGTAAAACCAATGAGTATAGATCAAGAACTTCCAAGTCTAAGTAGGGACATCAATACATAGTACAAGATACAACCAGGTCCATATAATTATGACGGCTAGATCATGATACCACAAGTCAATACATGTCACAAAAATTAGTATAAGAGCAATAATAACCATCACACAATATAAAATGTCGAGTCATAATCATGCAATATAATCCATTTGAGACACCATCTGTCCAATGAGAAAGAACTGATATAAAACTGGGCATCAATGAATGCTCTGTAATGACATAAATGGCTACATCGGTCCTCAAATATGAGTGTCATGAGACTCAGTCCTGACATGGAAGAGCACAATATTCCACTAGTATAAACATGATCCATAAAAAAATGATCATCTCAGCATCTCATATGTAAAAGATCTGGATGAAAAATGTATTGTGTCTGAAAAATAGAATATGGTAGCCTAGCTACTATATGTGTGATAACATCTGGCTCCAACTGGGACAAGTGCTCTGCTAAAAAGAGTGCTTGAGAACCTCAGAATCTCTGGTACTCACACTTTGCTTCTCGCATCCTCGATCAATCCATCCAACTCTACAACCACTACCAAGAATGTCCCTGACTACCTGCAACATGTCTGAGAGCTATACCAAACTCATAGACCGGTCGTCAAAACAATATGTGGATAATATATAAAATACTGAAAATAAAGATGCATGAAACTGAAAAGCAGAAAATAAACCTAATCTATAACCATAACTTTCAATAAAAGTTTGATTTTTTATTTTGCAGGACAACAAAATTACACTAAGAGCTTCAAAGACGAGCTTCAGGAAAAGATGCAAGGTTCTACACTACTGTTGGGAAAGGCTTATTCATGTCCTACCTACCCTACTCTAACCAATTTAGACAAGTGTTAGGTAAAATCATAAATCCAATGCAACCACTTGCTGAACAAATCTATTGATATTTCTTTACAGTTAATGATATAACAAGTCAAAGATAGGTTGTAAGTAATGTGAATGAAAATTGAAGCTATTGTAACTTGTTGTTTGAAAATCAAAGAAAGATATGGATAAAGAGAAATGAAATCATGCCATGGATGAGATTGATTGTTGTAGACTTCTTCCATCCATAGATCGATAGGATCGTAAAATTTATGCAAGTTTAAATTTGATGAAAGAAAATAATACGATACATAATTCATCCCTCCTAGGCCATCATTTTTTCCCTCATCTTTTAGGTCAGCATATTCAATCATTCTCACATTATGATCAATGATGAAACAAAATAGGGACAAAGAAATCTTTAAACCAGAAATTGAGATTAACCCCATTTATTGTTTATAAAATGAGAAAATATGGAATTGGTCTTTATAGAGCTTTTCATTCACCCAATCAAAGAAATTAGCAAAGTTGAAAACATTATGCACCAAGGATGAAAGGAGATAAAATACTTTACCATTGACCGATTGGCACTTTCTAGAACCTGTACTGCATGATACCATAGAGAAGGACATCAAGAGCTGGGATTGGAGGGTGAATTGACAAATTAAAACTTGATTTGTATCACCTAAAGGTGTTAACACCAATCTTGCATGTGATATGGGGCATTTTCTAGAGAAGTTAGCAAGATTGAAACTAACCTCCCAAGAACTAGACTCACTATGATTAATCTCCTCTACCAAATCACCTTGATCAAAAGTATGACGGGGAATAGTAGCAGCATTACAAGAATCATTCCTTGGAGGCTCTTGATGATTATTTGGACACAAATTCCAGTTCGACAGATGTGACAAAGAAGGTTCTAGGTCAAGCTCACTCACTAGTATATCATCATCATGTGGTTGTTCTTCTTGAGATTGTTCATTACATTCAACTGAGAATAAATGATCATCATCATTCATTTGATAAGGAAAAACATCACTATGTTCATTTCTATTCTCACAAACTTGGTCTTCAACTACAATATGACCACATGATTGCTCTTCAATGGAAGTTTTATTAATTTCAACCTTTTCTTCTTCTGCAATGATATGATCAAGTTCTGAATCCAAATTCGGATAGGTTGGATACTGACTCAAATTATCATCAATTAGGCAATGACTATGGAGTTTCTCTTTTAAAGGCTCTTTAATGACCTCACCAATGGAAGGATCAACTATAGATGTTTCTTGATGGTGCATGTTAGGTTCCCTTCCACAGATCAGATCCAGGATTGCTATATGACTGCTTCAGGTAATAATAACAGAGTATCTCGTATGATTTGATTGATATCCCTCTTAGTTTCATTATGAAGTTTTGAAACATTATTCTCGAATTACTTTGTAACATTCTTATGGATTGCAGGCACACTCATAATTTGGAACATATCAGGAGAGGAATGGTACAATTGAGAAAGCACTTCGTCAATATATTGATTATTAATGGCATAATCATTACTAAACTGACACTCTAAAATTTTATCAGTGTTCCTACTCCAACTATAAATGAACAAATCTGTGAACATGTCATACCCAGTGATGGATCCTGGTGCTAAATGATCAAACCATAGTTGAACATCCCCTTGCAAGGATTGTGCTAAGGCTCGCACATAAACATCTTCATTGTTTGCACCTGTAGATTCCATGTAATCCCACAGAATATCCAGATGATTTTCAATAGATATATCTTTATTTCCATTGAACTGGGGCATCCTCCTAGTGTAATTGTTTGGCATAGGATGAGGTGCCCCCGATATTTCAAAAAAGTCAAATGGAGATTGTCTGTCTTGTTTTTTCACAGCTTGGGTTACTTGGCTATAAGGATTTGACTGGGACTGACTTCTAGGTTCATGTCGACTTACATGTCCACTCGGGATGTTTGGGAAATCTTTGTTGCATGGGTGAGGAATTTTGTGGGTATCATAAAGATTGTGATAACTAGATTCATACCCATAGTCATGCTCGAGATCATTCTCATACCCATAGTTTGACCTCCATCTATCCCTTTCACTTATTTGTCTTGTATTTTCAATCATGTTTTTGGTTACTTCCTTCATGTCCCTCAGAAATACATCTGAATTCATTATGATTTATGGTATGCTCTAAGAACTTAAGACTAATATGTTGGGTACGATCCTCAGTGGAGTCATGGGGTGGAGTCTCCAGGTGAACCACACAAGTAATTCACCAATAAAAGATATGTCGTAGGGAAATGTGAGTTATGTTGAACCAAGGTAGGCCTCTACCTCCCCGACGACAGTGCCAAAATGTTATCACCCGCCTTGTAGTTGCTTGTGCGAGGTCGATCCAGGATGGATGGTAGAGAGGCAAGCAACTAAGGGGTGGAACCATGACTGCCTAGACTCCCAAATGGATGGTTGTCATGCCAATCAAGGCAGCCTTCACTTTATGTTATCTTAGTCCAAGACAATAATGGGGGAGACCCAGATCTTCTCCCAATATGAGAGATCAGACCTAGACACCAGAATAGATTAAATGGTGCTTCAAGGTATGTAAGGTGCAAGGTAAATGGAAACTCGAGCTCTAGGGTTTAGGTACTAGAAACTAATGGATATGACCACTATCTTGGGAAAAATAACTATGATAGGGTAAGCAAGGATAGAGTTGGGACTGTCTAGTACCAAGGAGACAGACTCAGTGAAAGGTAGATAACTTGATTTGTAAATGAATGTTGGCAATAGGGAATGTGAGTGAGGTCAAGTTAGGGCTAGAGCTAGCTAGGATATCAGTGACTTATGTGCATTGGGAAATGGAGTCAGCATCAACCCAATGTTTCAATGAACCCACCTGGAATATACCTTGATCTATGGACCCAGAAAGGACTTGGCCCAGAAAAATCAGGTTACAGGAAAACCAGCTCAATGGAGGGATAGCGCTAGGGCTTGGAGAAAGTAGATCTGTAGTTCTAGGGTCACATGGAGGCCAACAACTCAAAGTGGAAGGAGAAATGAGTTCAGGGTAACCTGATCTACAAACCCAAATTAGAAAATCAACAGAAAAATTAGATCTGGAAAAGTCAAAATCTCTTGAGAGGGATAGGGGGTTGAAAACCAAATTTTCAGATCTAGGGAAACCCGGAAGGAATTAGCTTAGCATTGGGGGTGTTTTGAAGTGCTTAAGCCCTGATCTATCAGCCTATCTTGTTATATTTCAAAAAAAGTCAATTCCAGAAAAGTCCAGTTTTCAGTGAGGGCGCTAGGGTTGTTTTAGTCAAAAACACAGATCTAGGTCAAAATTCCAAGAATATGGATAGCATTGGGGTTGATTTGGAATGTGTGGGACCCAATCTATCCATCTATGAAGTCAGAATTCAGAAAAATTTAAAACCCTAGCAGGTCAAATTTTCAGTGGGGGGGTTATGCAGTTTTCTGGCTAAAAATCAGATCTAGGTCAAACCAACAGGATTTTGACCAACATTGCAACATATTTAGTGAAGGGGAGGCCCAATGTATGAAACCTAGAAATGGTTTGGGCAAATATTGGATGATTCCTAGATTTATTTCTTTTTATGGTTTTTAGTATTTAGGGGTTTTTTTCAGAAAAAAAAAGTGAAGGAAAGAAAGGTAGAATGGAATAAGATCTGAAGAGAAGAGAATTGACTATTAGATATTACCTATAAATTCTTGTAGAATTATTTAACAGTTATTATCTTTGCTATCTTGATCAATACTGGAAGATCCAAGTGATTTCTATGAAGGATGCAAGGCACAAGCCACCAATGTGCCCCCTACCCTGCATGAGCAAACGTCAACAATATCATATTTTCCAATACATGATAAAGAAACCAAATGATACAAGACAGTAAATTGAATTAATCATATATCATAATGAAACTAATGAAAACCACCTGATCCAAGACGAGGAAAACCAAGCGAGTTGAGGTCTCCCTACAAAAATGCTCCAACCAAAACGCCCCCCTGTAGGCAAAAAAATGATAGCAAAAAAAAATATAGATCTCACAAGAATTTCCACAATTCTAGGAAGCTGAAGATTACCCAATCACCATTTGAGAACATCAGATGCAAAGCAGATCTAAAAAATATCCACAAAAAGTGTTTCTATTATTTAGATCCAAGAGCCAAAGACCCCTTACAAATGAGAAGCTCTCTCCTTTAAATAGAAATGAGAGAACCACAGTCATAACTTATTCCTAACCACTTTCAAAATGAGTGCCTAAGATTAAAAATGAAATGTTCTAATCAATGGTTGAGATGAGCTCAACATACAACACAGGGATCAATATAACCATAATTTACCAAAGTGGACTAAACCACCCATAAAAAGGTAACCCACTCAACAAGAAATAAATGAAGCACTTTGTGGGTCCAAGGAGTGTTTGACTAACTCCCTTTGGGTGTCCCCATGGCATAATAAAATAATAAAATAATTTAATTCTTTGACTTTCTTCCTCCTTGAGGAAATCGTGAGCCTTCCAAAAGCTCCAGAAAATAATATAAAAATGCCCAAAAATAGGTGTGGGCCCAATCAGGTGCTGCAACTGCTGGAGA